>JALMQS010000030.1:14386939-14777873 GCA_024734495.1 Forficula auricularia | reverse complement strand
CTCTGACCCAATCCTGGGTTTTTTTCTATTCATCTTCCTCATCCTTTCATGATGCAAGTGTTCACCAGTCTTCAGGAGTTGCTCCTTTTGATACATTACAATAAAAAAAAAGAAATTTAATTAAAATTGAAAAAAATCTCTTAGTGAGAGTAGGAGAGTTGTTTATTTTTAAGAATGATTCAAATATGGGGTCCTATGCTTGATACAAAAACAAACAAAAATATATAGATATATATTATATATACGTATATTTATGTAATTTCAATTGTTTTGTTTTTTTTCTCTTGAGCATGAAGACTCATTTGAATGAATAGTCGTATGTACGGTAAGTAAGACATTCACATACAAATAAAATTATATATACACGTATATATAGGCAATATATTCATTTATACCTATGGGTGTGTTTATTCTCATAAGCAGAGGACACCCTCTTAGATTTACTCTAAGAATTCAATTAAATTTGAAATAGTCCCATTCTAAAATTGATTTATCCTAATTTAAATTTGGAATGGTATAGAATTTACAATTTGAAAATCATATTGTTTTCGTTCTAGTTAGAAGATTTCACTAAGTCAATATCCGGAAATCTATTCCAAAACTTTTATTATTTTATATACATAAAAGTAAAAATAATAGTTATTTGCATTAAAACCGAATTATTTACAAACCCTGAAAATAATTATCTCGATTTTCCCATCGACCTTAATTCGTGAGATTTGATAAAAAAATTCATGCACACGGTTACAAAATACTTAAAATATACTGAACATTTCCTGGATGTTAAGAATTATTTGCATTGCCATTCATTTACTTACGAGGTTTGCACTCATCAGTCACACTCTATTTCGAGACCAATAAGAAATTCTTGAATGGTTGGATCACCGGGATACAATCAACCCTCAAAACGGGAAGCAAGAGGCTCGCACTTGTTGTATTTGCCGAGAAATCTCTTTGACTTGGATATCAACAGCCAGTTTACTTCCAGCCTGGGCAAATATTATTGTTTGTGTTCGTGGAAATGACGACGTTAGTTCACGCCTCCCTAAATGCTTACGAACAAATGACGTTCCACATTCAAGCTGACTCATTTTTTTAATACGAGAGAAAAATCACATAGCCTGGACAAGTGAGAATAGGGCTAGAATATATATATATATATAGATTGATATATTTATAGATATAGATATAGAATTATAGATGTATATGGTAGATATACCTATAATAATTGATGATGATTAACAAATTTAACAAATTCTTATTTAAACCTATTTTAAAAGGTCTTAGCTGAGTTTTTTAAAGTAGTAAAGTAACAAATTTATATCTTATTTTATACTATTAAATGAACAATTTCTATATATCGTCGATGATCTTACAAAACCTCTTAAGTCCTAAATTCCTTGTTTGCCAGAATACAAGAAAAACTATTTTAAACACGAATATATACAAATACAATTCAATATTTATTATTTGTCCGTACCGCGAAATTAAATTGGAATAGAATAATAAGTTTTCAATAGACAGACGCACCGTGAAAAGTTGATCGATATAAACGTATAATACGCATTTGACCAAAAATCGGACTTACGAGGTTTTGTAAGATTTGTACCATATATAGACTAGGTTTCTCGAAAACGGCTCGAACAATTTCGATGAAAATCACACATTAGGAGATTTGCGAGTCGATAAATCTATCTGTCAGAGTCTCATCTTAGAGGATCTTAAATTTGATTGTTTTTTCTTAATTAAAGTAATTATTCGCAGGTAAAGGAATGCCATTTGAAGTATTTGATTGAAATTGAGCTGGTATAAAAATAATCTAAAAAGACAAGCTTGGATCTCTTTTATAATAAATCAAAAAATTAAAAAAAAATTAAATAAATAAATAAACTTTAATTCTACTTAAAGATATCTTTTACAGGGATACTTCTATGATGAAAAAATACTTTTATTTACCTCACATAAAATTCGACACTTCCCGAAATAATCATTGGATTAAGATTTAAATACGATTTTTGAAAAATGTATGGATTTAACTTCTATATTTCAAGTTTGTAACTTAGTTATGGAACTACAATGCTCTGACAGACATACCGACATTTTGACAACCCAAATAGGACCCGTACGGACATTTTATAAAGTCTAAAAAATGAGGCGAGTTTCTCATTTTTCGTTTTTTGCTTTATAAGGAAATAAACACTTCGCTTAGTAAATATAAAAGGAAAATTCTCATTTAATATAATTTATTTTGTTATTTTGAATTATTGCGGGATGAATCAGTGGGTGTGATGTATTTTCACTAGAATTCCAGAGGAGATGACGGAATTGACAATACTTGGTTGTTTTCTTTCCTTATTATTATTTTGATTTGAAGCACAAATACGCTCTGAATTCAAAAAATATGTGGGTATATAATATTCAATGAAAGAAAAGAAACTCGGTTACATTCGATTATAAAAAAAGAGACAAGTAACCATTTTTTCAGTAAGAAGATACTTATTTCACAAGCATTTTTCACATACAAGATTAAATTACATAACGCTAAGTTAAATACGTATTTCAATTACTTACATATATGAGATACCATTTATAAAAATTGAAGATTCATTCATGAACAAGGGCAAAATTAAAACTTTTTCAAATCAACATTTTATTACATTTTCTACTATTTATATTATGCAAAATTTCGGGTTTAAAATGCAGAATTCAGAAAAGAATAAAATCATTACATGGGCAACTCTTGGACGGTTTTGTAGTCAGGTCTGTAGTGGAGGGTAGGTATACGGCGTATAGCCTGTGGTTTGATCTGAGCAAATAGCGTATACCCTGTGCTAGTTGAAAATTTAACTTTTTGAATATTCCCATACATATTTTTAATTATTTCAATTGCTTTTGAAATGATAATTTTTTTAAAAATTCCCACCTGAAACATTTTATTTTATTATTTTATAAATATAGCGTATACCTTCTGCTGATTTTACGTTACAGCACAGGTTGTAGGTATGACCTGAAAATTGTTTATTAAACCTGATTTTTTTTTTAATTTTTACAACACTTTTAAAGATTTATTCTATTTAATAATATATATATATATATATAATTATTATAGTTAAAGAAAATTATCTAACATCAAAGAAAAAGCCATTCTGTAAGATTTTTAACTTTAGAAATGAACTGATTTTTTTTCACATCTACACACCATTAAACCCTATATACCCTAATGATGTTAGTTTTATTTTTTAATGTAATGTTGACAAATGTACTTTTTAATATTTAAGTGAAAAAAGATTGTAAAGGCCTCTTCTTCCAAACATTCTCAAGGTGTAACAGCAAAAGACAGGGAACGTTTCGTCTTAAAGAAATGAAAGTCCAAGAGAGACTAAATTTCTAAAAGGAGAATATCATTTATCTACCAATGTATAAGTTTTATTAATTGTCAGATGGGTTATGTTGACCTTCTCAAAATAAAACCCGATTCTCAAAAATAACATCTCGCGCAAGCCCCTCCTGACAAAATTATCCATGACAATTTGGATTTATTAAATTAAACTTTTCTGTGATTTCTTTATGATTTTATCAAAAATTACGATTCCAAGGTTTATAATATATTTTTTTGCAACGAAATTTTCTCTGGAGAGAGTAGAAATTTTAATTGAAGGTAATGGAAGGCAGCCCAGGAGTAGTGAGGAAAGAAAAAAAATTAACACATATCAGATAAGGTGCAGTCTATTGGAATCTTCCTCCTTTCCCTTTCAAACCGACTGTGTTCGGAGCATTCTTCCCCCTTTTTCGGGGTTTCAAGAGTCAATCGAAATGAAACAAATAAAAATGTTTCTTAATTCCTACAATTTTTTTCTATGCCTTTTGCTAAATAAGAGAAAAAGGTTTGAACACTTTACTGTGGAGAGAAGAAGGAAAACATTTTTATTTGTTTCAATTCGTTGGCCCTCTTGAAACCCTGAAAGAAGGAGTGAAGAACTCATCCGAAACGCGTCGGATTTGGAAAAGGAGAGATAGTTGAATTCCAATAACGATTACACCTTTATTTTGATAAGTGTGCGAATTTTTCTCTCCTCACTACCAGTGGGCTACATTCCATCACCTTCAATTTATAATATATTTTTTAAATTAAACATAATTTTATTTTATATTTTAAAAAGTCAATCTATGAGTAAATATTGATAAATGAATATGTCTATGATTTCTTAATACTTTGATGAAATTAAATAAATCTCGAATTATCGGCTTGATGCCACTTAAAATAAAATCGATATTTTCCATTAAATCATAATTTATGATTTGAAAAACAATAAAGCTATTATATTGCACTTATATCGCCAAGGCGTGTATTTTAATATTAATCAGATTAATTTTCCATCCTCATAATTATTAAATCAATCCATTAATTTCCGAATAAAAAAGAATGAATGAAATGTTTAATATTTAATTGATTATTATAAATTTATATCAGATATTTTCAGTCAGAGTTAGATGGGCAGGTAATTGGAGTTTTAGAGGTATTACCGAAGTTCATGAAGTATTTTTAAAAACAAAAGGAAATAATTGATTCCCATTCAAGGAACGAACCGTACCTACATACCTACAAAAATATTCTCTTGCAACTGTTGTTAACAGAAGTGCCACTTATGTTATATATATATATCGATACAGTATTGTTGGAAGATAAGTCAAATATTTTATGAGATATTAATTTACTATGAGTTAGTTTTTCTAGGTCACTTATTTCACGTTAAAACGTTTAACTTGAAACAAGTGACCTAGAAAAACCTAACTCATAGTAAATTAATATCTCATAAAATATTTATTTACTTTTATCTTTATTAAAAGATGTTTCACATTGCAACAACATCACAATCTCTATTAATTATAATAGTTGTTTTATTATTCGTTCACAAAGCAAATTTTTTTCAAATTTTCAATTGATAAGGGAACATGTCTATGAAACGTTTTTCAATTCGTTTTAATAAATAATTGTATTTATTTTACTTAATAAAACAATCAATAATTTATAATCTAGTATCCAAGGTAGATCTCAAAAAAATAAAATTATATAGATGTGTAAATATATATCTATTTTCACCTATATTTATGCACCAAGAAGATGACACTCTCTTTGATTTGCTCTTATATAAAATCAATAACTTTGCTACTCTCGGCAAGAAAACCTTTTAATTCTAGAGCGTATGCTGCTATTAACAAATAAAAAAAAAATTATCCGGAAAATTTGTCAATTTTTAACCGACTTCAAAAAAGGAGGAGGTTCTCTATTCGACTGAATTTTTTTATTTTTTATTTTTTTTTTTGTGTCTATGTTACCTCATATCTCCGCCAATTGTGAAGCGATTTTGAAAATTTTATTTGCATTGGGTTCAGTCTAGCTTCCGATTGGTCCCATTTTTTTATTGGTATTAGACGCTTTTTTGTTAGGTTTGTTCACGCTCTAACTTCTTTGTTTATGGACCGATTTCGATGATTCTTTTTTTATTGGAAGGGGGTATCTTAGAGATGGTGCCATATTAATTTGGTCAAGTTCTGATGATATGATCACTATTAATAACATCACTAAAAAGAGAAAAATAAAAATAATTTTTAAGAAAAAAAACCGACTCCAAAAAATTAAATTCAACAAATAAAATACACTAAAAGGTATAAAATAATTATTATCTTATTTAGTTACAACTAAACGACGAAATATTAACATGAAATTACTTTTTGAAGTCGGTACCAAAACAAACTATAGCTATAAGCGAGCATACCCTCCAAACTTACTAAGTAAGATCCGTCGAGTGCGATTCATAAAAGGTATATGTTTGGCACCGACTTCAAAAAGTAATTTCCTGTTAATATTTCGTCGTTTAGTTGTAACTAAATAAGATAATAATTATTTTATACCTTTTAGTGTATTTTTTTGTTTCATTTAATTTTTTGAAGTCGGTTTTATTTTTTTCTTAAAAATTATTTTTTAATAATTTTATTCAATAAAAATTTCAAATATTCATCTATTTTGGCCATGAGTCTATTTCAAAATGCTTATGCGCAATGCACAAAATCATTTTCATATATTAGTCTTTTAATTTATAGAAAGTACCAACTGGTAACTTAGAAAATCAATTGCATTTGTTTCACTTTAATTTCTAAACAGGCTGAGTTAAAACGTCTTCTCTAAAAGTGTCTGCTGTCTCTTGTCACATTGTCGGTTAACATAAACATGGGTGAGAGCAATGCACTTCCATTTGTCTGCACCAGTTGAAATGCAGAGAAAACATGCAATCGGCCCTGGGCAATGCCCTTTCTCTTTTAAAATCCAGCCAACCAGTGCGTACGCCAGTACTCCGCCTTCCACCCCTCTCTGTGATCCTTTTAAATCCAAGTTCATTCAGATTCAGGGGCTTATTTCATGGAATACGGGATTTTCTATTGAATAGCCTAAGTCAATTCTAATAAATTAAACCAAAACATTTTTTTCTATTTTTACTGCTTTCACCATGTGACTAGAGTATTAAATTCAGTCAAAAAAATTTAAATTTTTTAATTTTTTTTGATTATTCGTGCTTGGAATTTCAGAAATGAGGAGAAAAATCAGCTTTTTCTCTCTTTCATTTTATGTGGGTGGGGGTGTTTGTCTGGACTTAATTACCCACTAAAGGTAAAACAACAAAAGATCGAAAGTCGTAGGAAGTTCATTCTGGTAAAAAATAAATATATATACGAAGGGTGAACCGCGATTTGAATTAGGTGTACAATTCTTTGGAATTATGTAGAATTATTTTGGAATTCATTAGATAATGCCCTTTCATCTAATGACTTCTACTTGGAAATGAATGTTGAAGTGGAAGTGAAAGTAGGTATACAGGATATTAGGTCTCGGTTCACACCTCGTATATATACTATATATCCTAAATACAGAACTTTTGGTTGAAAATTCAGCAAATCGGAAAATAATTGAATCTTTAAATAGAAAGTTTTCTAAAGTTTCTAGACTATAAAATGAATTCTACAGAAAAGTTTATATTAATAAACTGCGACTTTGAGTCCGATTTTAGATTTAAAATCAAAGCAAAACCTTAATTTGGTCGTTATTTGTGATTCGATAGTATAAGCCTCTTCATATATATTTATTTATTTATTTTAATAATAAAGATACTAGAAGTCTACACCCAGACCGCCAGTTTTTGCCCCCCCCCCCCCTCCTTAGACTTCGCTTTTGGAGGATGGGGTGGGGGCAGAATTTTGAATTAAATATTATTTAATTTTAGAATTTTTGTACAATTTTTTTGAAACATGATGACTATATTTTTTATTCATTCACCCTTCTCCCGGGCGGTAAGATGGCTTCCAAAATTTAGGAAGAGGGAGGGGGGGAGATAATGCACTCTTATCATAATTTGTCCCTCCCTAGAAAAATGTCTAGTTACATCCTTACACCTTTAAATCACGATGATTCACCTGAAAAGATTGTAGCATACAGCTGGCTCATAGTTTAACCTGGTCTTAAATAATTAATAAGATTTAGCAAAGAGAGAATATTATGGTAAAACTTCTCATCAATTTGTTTATCTCAAGGACTCAAGCTGGGATTCTATTTCAGCTTTCAACTTTTCCGAGTTCTACAAACCTTACTACTACAAAATCAGGCTTCACATGTAACTCCACACTGCTTCTAGGACACAATAATCAATTATGGCAGATGGATGTCGCATAATTTTATACTAAAATTATATACCGATTTATCAAAAAGAAGGATAAGGAGAGTTATATTAGACAATTTCCAGAATTAATGAAGAGTGTGATTTTAGGGCCATCAGTTAAATTTGACTGAAAATCAACATAGTCTAAATATTTTTTTTCTCTATTATGTTTTATTTTAATCTTTATCTCTATATGTGATTTATGCTTATTTGTAAATTGATATTTATAATTAATTATGTGTCCATGACTTAAATTTATAATTTTCTAATTTAATTCTAAAAAGACTTTATATTTATACTTGTAATTTTTATTTATATTAAAATTCATATTTACTTAGATTTCTTATATTTATATTAATATATTTTTATATTTAAAAAAAAAATAAAAATCTTTGTAAAACAATTTTTAAAATTTTAATTTTATCGAGGTTTTTCTTGTGTTATGTTGGTATGTAAGATTTGAATGTTATATTTTGTTATATTGGTACATATGATTTAGATGTTAAAAATTGTGATCACTCGTTCAATTATTATTAGTTTTAACTTGTAAACTGATGATGGACTAATAATCCGAAATATATTGAGTTTGTATAAACCTCTTTGAGTTTTATTTCATTCACTGTGAAACTACCCACCCTTTACTTTATTAATTAATAGTCTAAATAGCTTCCAGATTGAGCTAAATGTTGGCATTAAGTCGTTGATGGTTAGATTAGGATTGACTAATCACGTAAATGGGATGGATGAAGTTGCCTCAAAATAATATTCAGCTTAATACAGCTTTATAATGATTGAAAAAAAACTATACCTACTCTTCTAACGAGTAAAAATCTAAAGATTGTTTTTAATTTGAAAATTCCGTTTAACTTTCAGATCAAAATTTAATTACCGAGGGGTATTAGTATTTATATATACCTATATACATATATAACTTATTAAGATAGTTGTTTGTTCTTGAATCTGTTGTTGGCGTTTTCTACGCGTCATTGTTCGACCTTTCGTTGTTCGTTGACTGACTAACAGCTTTAGTCTGACTCATGGACATAAAAGTGGATGGATTTGAAACTCACATCAGATTGGAATTTATTCTTAGAAATCATTCGGTTTCTTTATCTTTATTCTTTTTTCTCTGGGAGATTGTGGTTGAGGAAAACTGGTGTAGAATGAATGAAAACATCATTTTAAAAATAGTAAAGTAAATTCAAAATAGCTTTTGTATATTGAACGGGCTGTAGGGAGAGGGTATGTCCAGTCATATGAGCAACTAAGAGTGCGAAATATAAGCAATGGCCAAGGTTTTTGATTCGTTGTGATTGCAAATCGAACAAAGAGTATTTTCTTTCTAGTTGAGTTCAATTAGCTTTTGGATAACAAAGTAATTCTATACATTGGAATGAATCACCTTCCTGCGTCCATATTTTCTGAATCTTACAAACTTCAGTCTTCTCTTTTTTTTATATTAATTTTTTCAGACACCTAAATCAATTGTATAAGGCATAAGTAAACAATTTTTTCTGCAAAAATCAGATTTTACTCCATTTCTATTTTTTTTTTTAAATTAAAATCTTCTTTGAAAAGGAAATCGAGAGCATCGAAAAGTTCAGGTTAGTTATGACGTCACTGCTGTTACTTCTTTCAATATTCTAAGTGGACTCATTAAATAGTTCACAATGTATAATTTCCTATCATACTAAATCTATTGGCACAGTACAACTATACATCGTTTTAAGTTTTTTTTTATTTATTTACTTAATTACAATTTTAAACATTATAAATAAATAATGGATAAATTAAAAATCTTTTTAATTAAAAATTATGTTTTAAGTTGAAGGATTTGGATGAGGCAGCCTAGATTCAAAGAAAGAGAAATTATATCTAATAAGATCTCATTTTAATTAGATAAAGCTTTTTTCCTCTATTTAATTTTTTTTTCAAATTCGACGTTATGTTTTAAGCAAGAATTATAAATTGATAAAAGATAATATATTTTTATGGAGGAGAAATTCCAACTCTTTAAGACTTGCCTCCAAAGATACCTTCTACTCCAATCAACCAACTCCTGGAATTTTTTCCGCATCTTTCTGCTAGAGTCATTTATATAGGTGTTACACGTTCTTGAATCCTTGTAATTAATAAACGATAACTCCACAAATTCGTCTTGATCTAACCCATAATAATAATAAAATTCTACCACCCCTTTTTCTAATCAGGATGCATATTATACACGTATATGATCTGTACATTCTTGCCACCTTATTATAAAACACGAATTTGCTCCAACAGTCTTTATAACTTAACAAAGAAAAAGATTTATTCCCACTCGTTTCATGATTAAAAGATTTTTGAGAGATTTTAGCTATTTTGTATTTTAGTGAAATAAGAATAATACTAGACTAATAAATTATGATTAAAAGTTTTTTATCCAGAGTTGTTGATTTATTCTTAAAGAATAAATTAGAAGTAATATATGAATGAGTGGGTGGGCATTTGTAAACAACTGTTCTCTGTTTGGGTGCAAGTGCTAATTGTTTAGATAAGCAGACGTGCCAACTATAAACCCTCCCACAAAAAAAATATTGAACATAAAATTTTAAGTATATACTAACATAAGATTGATATACCTACATCATTAGTTTTTTTTATTTTTAAAATTAATTTAAGATTCTTTTGTTTAGAAATTTCAATAAAGTGAAATTATAAAGAACTAGATTCTATAATCTGTGGTTTTGTTTTTACAGCAGTTGCCGAAGAATTCTCAGCGGCCTGAAAGTTCTTCTTTTAGTTGGAATCTGCTCATAAGATAAAAATTTTAAATCTTTAGCAACTGGAATAGAAACAAGTCTGTAATTCTACACAAATTAAAAACTTTACAAAACTTATTAATTCTCGAATATAGTATAATTAAATTTTGAAAATATAAACAATATCTACAATTTCCAAAGATACACAAGCACACGGTCCAAAACGAAATGGTCTTTTGATTTTGAAATGAAACATGAAAATAAATTTATTATTGCTTAAATATTAGTTATATTTTAAAATGCTGCATTCATTTAATTCATAAACAATTTCTAAATCGTATTTGTACCACCCCCCCCCCCCCGACAAAAAATATATTTTTGAAAGTAAATTATTTTAACAGTTCACTAAAATCTTATAAATGCACTGATTTAATGATTTCAATTAATCTTAACAACTAAAGGAATATTAAATGCAATTTATACATAATTTAATTTAAATAATTTATAAATTGAATAACAATTTTTAAGTTAAATTAAAATTAAAATATTATTTAAATGTTTTATGTAAGTTTACTTGTATGCATGTCATAAGAGAAGCCGTCTATTCGAGAACCCAAGTGTCTGGCTAGGCATTTGGAGACAAACCACCTCTATCAATTGCTTGGATAGAGTTTTGGGCATTTGGGTTCGATTTCTGAGCGGGTGTAAACTTTTCTGACTTACAAATAAACATATCTAATAAGATCGAGAATACACTTTAAAAATTTCTATTTTTAAATTGACCTAAGTCTCTGCCTTTTTTTTATATATTTATTTATTGTCACCGGGAACAAAGCCCATTTAGACAGCACATAAGTAAAGTGTTAGTAGGGTTAGTGAGGGAGCCGAGTTTTTAGCCGGTAGAAATTTTTATTTGCCAGCCAGGATCGAACCCCGGCCTTCCGCTCCAACATCGTCATTAATCGATCGATGCCGAAGCGAGGCCAGCGCGTTAGCCGGCTCGGCTAACCCGACTCCCCAAAGTCTCTGTCTAATCTCCAATGAAATTTTGTAATTGAATTGATTTTTTTTTTTTTTTACAAAATTCAAAAAACTCCCTTGTTTCTAGAAAACATACAATTTTTTAAGCATCGTAATCGGGAGCGTGGGCGATTACTACCTATATAAAAAGGTAGGGGAAATTATTAACAAAGATAGTTTCCCATTGCCTTCCCCTGGATTTGTTTACGTGCTTTGAATTTTTGTCAAAAGTGAAAATTTCTTTTATTTAAACGGGATTCGATCCTGTGTAGACATTTGGAAATCAACAGCTCTATAGCTACTAGATAGAGGCGCCTCTTTTTTGACGTTATAAACTAGTAATCTTATCATATGTTTGAATAATGAGAGTAAAATAAGATTTTGTTTGAAATAAATTCAAATATTAAATCAATTTCTGAAAATTATAATGATATGATTGGCAGAGGGAAGATATTCAAACAAAATTAAATTATAAAATGTATACAGTCTTAGATCAAAAGGAAAACAAATTAAAGAAACGAGGAAGAAAAAGATGAACGGAATTGTCATAATCAATGAGTATTCACAATTACGAGTAAATGAGCCTAAAAGCTAACTACTACTACTCCTATATCATATAAATATTCTTCTTTTTTAAGAAATTTTATACGTCCCATTGGGCTTTAAAAGAGAGTAAGTATTCTCTAAAAAGGTACATTTTATCAAAAGTTCAAATTAAATTAGTATTGACGTTTTTCAAAATGTTGAATAATTCATAGTCAGTTAATTTGGCACTCGAGTTCGAAACTTGAGGTGGCTAATCCTTCTGACATGTAAAAGAAATATATTTACTAAGATCGAAAATTAAAACAAGCCTTAAATTAATCTTATTCTAGATTTATAATTGACGTTCTAAGATGTGATATTGAAATTTTGAAAAATTCCTTTTATTTTCAAAAAATTCAAAATACTTTCTTGCATTAATTAAATAAATGTTAATTTTTGAATAAAAAAATTATTTGAATTCATCTTAAAATAATATTAATAATAATTAAATTTTAAATCGTTTTCGTTTAAGTATATATTTTTAAGATATTGAAGCTAATTAGTAAATTTAATAGATCTTCAGGAAAAACATGTGAGAAATCTTGTTTTCCTTTCTAATTATATTGTAATAAAGGAATCACGTTTACTTAATTTTCATTAGATTTTATCTGGTGAATTCTATTAAGATGCAAAGAACACGACTGAGATAGGGTTAGTAATAAAAATCAACAGCATTCGGTGGACATGGAATTGAATAAATTTTGATTTGTTTGTTGCAAAAAATTTAGAGTTTTCAAAAATTGTTAATTTATTCATTTTGAATATAAAGTAGAAACATGGAGTTTGAAATACATATCTGTCAATTACTCACTCCCCCTGGGTCTGCCAGCAAATGCACACAATTGTGAAAAAGTTTTAAATTAAATTTTTGAACAGATTCGGGCGAATTTAATATATACTATGACAATATTTACTATTTTATACGAAAGGCAGAACGTTAGCCCAGTCGCTAAGGGGCAGCAGAACGCCCCCCCCCCCCCCCCAATGTGTCAGATTTAGCTAAAACTTCAAGTCATTTCAGAAGCTCTGCCATTTTAACATCTAGCCTTGTACGCACTATACGCCTGAATATAGGCAATCAGATCGTCACCTCTGCTTCAAGGCTGCGTAAAATTAAGGCTCTACAGTAAAGTACTTGATTTTTTTGATTTCATTGATAGAAGTCAACAAAACATGCCTGCCTGCCGTGATGGGTAAAGTAATAAATTCATCATTATTAATATTTATTTATTTATTCATTATAAGGAAATTTAATGTAAAAAATCTTTTGGCAATAGATTATTCCTTATTAATTTTAAAATAACATGTAAATACAAAAGATATCCAGACTTAAAATCTCTATGAAATTTATTAAACGTTCCTGTAGTATAGAAAGAATAGGAGACCTAAAAACTGAAAAATTACACAAATCTGGTTTCATTTCAAGATATCAGAATTTCCTCACAATTACCGGAGCTAATATTGATTGAAATTTATTATGAGCCTACTTTAAAAAAATGGACACTAAACTTCTTTGACCGTTGACCCCTTCAAGAGTTTCTTTTTTTTCAAACCCTCTATTTTACTTTTTATGTAATTGTAATAGAAGAAACAAAAAAGTACGCCTATGATAGTTTATATTTTTATATTTTTTTAAAATTCCCAAATTTATTTATTCATTAAAGATCTGTTGTTCAAAAATATACAGTTGAGTTGTACAAAATATCGTGATTTATATAGAAATTATGTGACTAATTAATTATTGTTGTACAAATATAAATAAATAATGTTAATATGATCAATTGTTATTGTTAGGGTATTTTCAGATCTCTCTTCGACCTGTGCCCAGGACACCTGTTGGACGATGCACAAGTCTGGATAAGATTGAGTGTTTGTATGATTAAATTATAGAATTAACACTCGAAAATCTAATATTTAATTAATTAAATCAGACTTTTCAATTATCTATTTTGTAAATCTTTTTATTGAAAATGTTTATAACCAGGTCACCCAGGAAAAATCGTCACGATAGAATGTAAAGAAAAATCATCATGGAAATATGCCCCGAAATGATCCTCCGACACATCTATATCTATCGATAATTATTGATAACCGGTGCTGAAGAGATGGAAAAATCGAGTTAAAATAAAAATGACCATTTTTCTTAATTTCATTATTTATAGGTACAAATTATACAAAAAAATTGTTTTTATTTAAAATCAATAAATCAATAAAAAAATAAATAATAATCTTAATATATTATTTTAGAAGTTCTGTTGGATACTTGTGCTCACTCATTTCTTTTAATTATGTATAGGTATATATTTTATATTTTTGAGTTATATCAGATGTTTTGTTTATAATAAATATAAAGAAGAGCGATAAATGTATCTTTCCATACTGAAGGATATGGATATGAGACTCTTAATGAAACGATAGAATTGAGATTAGATTAAGTCAAATGGATGCGAATAGTTGAGTCAAACTATTCTTATGACTGATGATGAGGATATGTCAAAATTAAGAAACAAGAATGTTGAATGTCTTAGTGTCATAAGCCTGTATCATTATAACTAGAAGCCTGAAATGCGACATGCAGTTAAGTTTGCTCCAATCCAAAAGTCACAATCAAAAAACTAATTTTGAAACCTTTCCGTAAACATTAAAGAAAAAAATCGCTCAACCTTTTGAGCGGGTTATATCTTTGAATAGATCTTTCAATGGGTTTTTTATTCTCTTTAGGAATGATGATTATATTTGACCACTTAGGAAAAATAGTACCCGAAGATAGGATGCAATTGTAAATACATGCACTGCAATGGCCAAAATAGTTATATCGAAAGCTAGAAATTTAATAATATGAAAAATAAATAAAAAAAATGTTAAATTGTATCTAGAGTTAAGCCAACTGTTCGGAATGTAAGTTTGCCACTTGGGTCCCTAGAACAGAAATAAAACATCTTTGAATCAGCTTATAAATCTCTTTAATGTATAGCTTTAATATCGTGGCGAAATCAGAGTTTATAATGATGAGTAGATTTTGAAAACAACTAGCTATCTTAAAAAATACTAAATTTTTTAAAAATTCACCTGTTTTAATGTGTAATTTTTATTATGAGCCTTCAAAGCTGTTTTGAAATCTGCCGCCCTTCTACAGAGCCCCAGGTGTCATGCTCACACTTGGCCGCTTTTTATATTTAATTATATGATTCTAAGTGTTCAAGTACTAGTCGGAATGGCTGCGAGGCATGAGTGTTCTTTCTTCTCGGCTATTTATTTTTAGTAGGAATTTCAAGTTAATTTTAGTCTTAAAGAAAAACTATTTAGCTGGGTAGCAGAGAGATCACAGCAGAAATAGAAAGAGAAAGAGACATAAGAATTATTTGTGACGTCATCAACTACCCGAAACATACACAGAGAGTCATCCCTTAGGTGCACTTAACCTCAATTTCGTTTATTTGTACAACCATGATGGCATTTTCGCTTTTAATCTTTCCATATATATATATATAAAGGTGACACATTGAGTTCGTCTGGGACTCGGACAGAGAAAGAGACAGAACGATTGGGAGATTACAAGTGACTAATTTCGTTTCGGGTGGCCCACTTTATGCTCCATTTGAACTCACAAGGAATAGCTCGCCCATTTACCCCCTAACCGCCCCGCTCTTTAATGTCCTTAAAAATAATCAAAGTCCAAGTTCATAAGAATTCACTTAAATCAATGAATCTTCTTGTTTAAGCTCTTAATTGAGATAAATAGCTTATTTTAAGAGAGTAAACGTTTATCTGAGGTGAAGCCAAAAGAATGGGGGCGCGAAGGGGCAATGCCACCCTACTTGTCACCAATGCTCATTTTTTAACTCTGATTTACCTAACTCGAATAGTAAACTAAATCCGGTCGCCACATAACAAGGCACAGATTTAGATTACGTATAATTTTTTATAAACTTGTCGTGAAATAAATATAACTAAAAAATAAATAAATACAAAACAGTGAATATTTACATATTTAATCAATTGAATTGAACATTTCGAGAAATTCGCTTCTTTTTAGAGTGTCGTATAAAAAGAACCCTATTAGTGTCGCTACAGAGTATGGCCATAGAGCATTGTAACTCCGTTAACTAAATAGATTGAATACTTGAAATCTAAAATTGTATTGTATTACAATTTTAATCGAAGGATTATTTTGAGGATGGTCAACTATTATGTGGAGTCAAAAATATATTTTTTTCTCATATAGTGTAAGGCACCTCTGTAAAGATCTTTTTAAGTAGAAATAAGATTAATTTTTTTTAATTTATTTTTATTCAAAATGACTGTGTGAGAGTAATCAAAAATGTTCGTTTTAGGTGATTTTTGTATCTGTCGGAACGGTTTAACATAAAATTATGAAAAATTTCTAAAAATTTCCTCATTACCACCTTATCAATGACAAATAAAGAATTCGATATCTTAAGTATATATTTTGGGAGTCATATGATAGAGAATTCCCGTTATCCGATCCGACTCGCAATTGGTTGGCTTATTTATTTAATTATTTAAAAACCAAATTTATAATGTTGATAAAAATTGGAGGGAAAAAATTTCAAGACTAGGCACGCTCTCTGAGAATTTTGTTTTTTGGAAATTTTTTGTTAACAAAACGTATGAGCTAAGACTCGGTGCGAAGGTAGACTGTATGTCAAATTTTAGCTTTTATTTGGTTATTTAAAATATATATTAAAAATGATGTGAAATGGAGACGAGTAATTGCGACTAACCAGTCTTTGTTCTGGCTCTCATTATGACGAGGATTGGATATTGGAAAAGCGATATTTTCACTGTTTAAGAATTTTTACTTTATTTTATAATTGAGGGATTTAAAAAATGAAATCATGAGATAATCACTAGTGAAAAAATAATTAAATAGAGACAGTTAAATGTAATATCAATAAATGATAATTACGTTCTTAAGTGTTCCTTAATTAGTTTATAACTTGTTTCCAAATCCTGTCATTATGAAATATGTTCTATATGGGTGACCCAGTTTTGTAATAGTTATGTAGATTTCAATTTGATATTTTCATCAATTAAATAAAATTCACAAAGAGCAGATAAAATGTTTTTACTCAGTGTAGTATGAGGGAAGACTTTTTGTAGTCAGAAACAATATTTATTAAATATTAAAAAAATCAAATGGAAAACAAATATAAATTTTGATGGGATTTTTGTTAATATGATATAAAAATTAAATATTGGAGAAAAAAGTGATAATTTTTTCAAGACTCGGTATGTTCTCCGGAAATTTTTAGGAAAACGGCTTGCCACAAAAGAGGCGTTCAAACATTTCTGCTAATTTTCAGCTCAACAACGGTTTGATGCCATCTTATAATGATTCGAATTTTTATTTCATTATTTGCATTTTTCATCCTGAAACTCTCTGAGAGGCTAAATGCACAAAATTTAATAAATTAATTGTTTTAGAAATACACATATTTTGGCACCAGAAGAAATTATCTTTTGTTCTTGAGAGCTATCGTAAGGAATGGAATCGAAACATTCATAAATTCTACAGTCGTAGAAAAACTTCACAACAACATGCGGCTCATTTTCGATAATGGAATCGAGACAGACAGAAGCAATGATTTATCACCAAGTTTTAGACATTTGTTCGAGCTGAGCTCGCACAGCCTATCGAAAAAAGCATAATAACACTTTAAATAAATTCTAAAGATATAACTTTAATTTTGAGATTTTTGAAAATTAGTAAGCTTATAAAAATATGAAAATTCATTTTACCAAATATAATATAAAAATTAAGATTTTTTTGGGTAATCACGAGGGTTTCTTCTTCAGAATCCGAGATGACATGGATAATTTCTATTCCATGTTAAGAGAGTTGTTTTTATTCATCCCCTTGGTTTAATAAAAATTTGTGAAAAAAGTAAACACTTTTTCAATACTCGGTAAGTCTAGTAATAAACTAAAATATATTAAATTATTAGAAATATCTTTTATATTTTAATTATCTTAAGAAAAAATGATATTTTTTGAATTTTTAAATTAGAAGATAAAACTAAATAAATATTATATGAAATCTTAACTCATAGTAAATTGAATATTTCATATAATATTTATTTATTTAATCTTTATTAAAGATGTTTCACCTTCAACACCACAATCCCTATTAATCATTTAAATTAGAAGTTCAAAATCTAAACAGTTCTCAGTGGAAATAGATATGTACACACGTTTTGGCACCAGAACGAACTTTAAACGACTCTCGATTTTAGATTATTTTTTAGTTATTAAAAATATCGAAATCCAGACAGACTCACTTACTGTAAAAAAAATCATGGGAAGAAGACGTTTCAGACATTTTTATAATAAAAAAAATGTGAGTGAATTTAATACTAGGACAGTTCGGAGGGCAGACTTCAACTATACCTCCCTGGCGTACCGAGTAATTATCTATAACAACTAGGATTCAGATAGACAGTCTCATGATTTTCCAAAGATAGAGTTAAATTGTGTATTTAAAAAATTACCACAATCATGTTAAAAAAAATGTGGAATTTATTTTAAACTTCTATATAAAATTTTTAATGATCGCTTTGCATAATAATAAAAATAAAGTGATTGCAGAACACATAGTTAAACTTGTTGATATATGTCAGTTTCATGTTCTACTTGGCTTTATTTGAGACGAGCTTAGGATAATTAATTAATTATTTGATGAATAATCATGGATTGGAAATCGGATTCTCTGAGCTATTTAGTCTGCTGGTCCTCTCTAATTATTAACCATTAATTGTGGTGGTAATTAACAAAATAAAAATGGTGTGTTTAATGTACTCTACCCTCTAATTAGAAGTCAACAACATTTCATTTTTTCACTTTTCAAATGAAAAAGTTATTTCCCGGACAAGAGACGAATTTCCATTATGTAATACACTTTGATTTGTTTCCTTCAGTAACAAATATTTAGTTAAATCGAATAAAATTAAATTTTTACCACTTTTAAGATCATTTTTAAAAAATAAATTATTAGAAATCTCTTTTTTATTTTAATTATCTTTAGATAATATGATATTTTCTCCATTTTTAAACCTGAAGTTAATGGCGGAAGTTAATGCATTGCTCTTATGGGACAATGGAAATTGTTTGTCCTATATAGGAGAGGTAAATTCTTTATTCCTTTAATCCGAAATTATTAATTTTATATATTGCGAATGGTTGTCACCTCTTATCGTGATTTTTCCTATTTATTCAAAAATTAGATAGATTATTTCAGTGATATTAATTAATTATATCCGTTTGAACTAAAGAAGTTCTCAGGCGATGAAATGCTTATAAATTAATTGCTTTAGAGATTTACAGCTTTTAAAATTGTAAAATTACACGGATTATTCGGATTGAATGCAATAATTCTAATTACTATAATAAATTATTTAAGTGAAAATAAAAATTTAAAAACAAGCACAAAAATTAAAAAAAGAATAGTTTTTGATCTATACCTATTCATTTTTATTTAGAACCGCTTAGTTGGAATTGAACAGAAGCCAGTGGCATTTTCGACTTAATCCACCCGGGCGTACTGAGCATGCGTACTTTAAGACTTTTCATCAGAAATTACAAATGCTCAGTACACCCGAGTGCATTAAAAGAAATAAGAATTTACACACAAGTTTTCTGATCTCATCCCTTTTTTTAGCTATTAATATTCACTCAGTGAACATAAAATAGATTAATATTTTAAGATCACAGCTATTTGTTACAATTATTCCTTTATTTATAATATCGTAATTACAAAATTTTTGTCTTTCATGGCTTTATAATAAGCTTGTTTTGAAGCAATGTATCACAACAGAAGGATCAACAACAACACCATAATAGGTGACATCTATTCAAGGTATATAGAATTAATAATTCAAGGCTAATTCATACCCTAACAATCCATAGACATGAGGGCTCGTTAACGATGAATAAATAAACATATTTTTATCAGGAAAAATAATGTGATTCACCGTTAACTTGTGCCTCTAACATTTGCTGATTTTCGCCAATAAGAAAATTGGAAAATAGCTAATTACATTGAATCGAAATTACTTGAATATTTTTGTAAAATAATTTCAGAAAGTGACCCTTGTAACTTTCTCCATTCTGATTTCTTAAGGAGGTTCTTTCGCGACAATCCAAACAAAAAGTTTTAGCCTCGTAACCACTCTATAAATATGAAAGGTGCTAAAAATTTTAGGTTATGTTTTTTAACGTGACTGTACTTTTTACACTACTATATTCTTTTTATGAATGGATCGTTTCCAAGCCATTGATATTATATCCCCTCCACTAAAAATAATCACCCAAATATGTTTTTATTTTTTTTATCAAAACTACGTGGTAAATAATTTCAATTTTTTTTAAGTTACTCCGAATATATTATTGTAACAAATATTAGTTTTTCATCAAGATGGGGAAAGTCCTTCAATGAAAAAATAATGACCATTTTTCCACTCTTTTCGAATGTACCATTTGTAAAAAATTTAATTTTTAATTGCAATTATTTCATGTTTGGTGTGGTAAATCGTCTTCAAATTTTAAAAGTGTGTTTATCAAGCTTTTATTGACTTATATTCCAAGTTTCGAAGACTTCTTGAATTTTTGCATTTGTGAAAGATCTACCTTAAGTTCGAGATGAAATTAAGATCTTATAACTCGGCTTGTTTTTATTACTTCCATTATTTATATTGTTTATATATATTAGATGAACATTTAATTTTTATATATATGGTAAAATGTAAAGCATTTATAAAAAAATTCCTTTCTGTGCGCTCTTAAATTCTAATTACGCCATTCTCTGTATAATCCTACAATATAAATATACTTTTATTTTCAATTTATTTAAATATGATTTTTTTTTCTTTGTTTTTGTTATTCTCTTACAAATGTGTATATTCTTCTTTTTAATTTTTCTAAGGGCATTCAACCTCAAAGTTATCAGCTCTTCAATTTTCATTCTTTCTACTTCCCGTATTATAAATCTCTTGCTTTCTCTCTCCCTCTCTTTTCTTTCTTTCTTTTCTTTTCTCACATTTTCCTAATAGAATTTACATCCTTTAAAACGCGGATCAATAAACTATCTCTGAACGTTAATGAAATTTTTCGACAATACTAGGTACATATATGTATGAAACTAAGTAACATAAAAATATGAAATTACATTCGACTTAATTTTGATAATTTATCGAGTAAATAAGTTTTTTTCAGGGGGGGGGGGGATTTTCTTTAGAGAAATCTCCCTATTGTATTCTCTATAGCCTGGAATTCGCTTCCTGGTTTCTTGAATGCTAGTCATTTCAAACTTTGCATCATTTTGTATTTGTTTCCGTATCTAGTGCGTAGTGAAGGTGGCATTAGCCCCGGCCGCAAAAAAGACAAGAGCGCCCTAAATATATTGTTTTATTTACTGGTCGAAAAAATTGTGCATAACAGTACATCGAGAGAGCATTTAGGCTTATCTATTTTTAATTTTTTTTTTAAATTATTTATTATCATATAGTATCTATGACTAAAAGCAGACATTATTATATGTATTTCGTAAGTTTATATTTGCGAAAATCACGATAGGTGTGACATCTCTTAGAGATATATACAGAATTACTAATTACATGAAAATTCAAGCAAATTCACCTCTCTTGACTATATTGACAGAAAGTTATCGAGATTACAAAATAATTTTTCTATAAAAAAAATAATAAATTTAATAACTAGCGCTTATCATTTTTGGCAATATTTTGATGTTTTTATGAAATATAGTTTTTATTTGATGTTTTTTTTCTGAATAGATTTGATTTGGACAGTTTCTAGTTCATTGATTTGGCACCAACATACTGTTCTTTATTTTCTGTATTTAATCCTTGACCTTTTTAGCCATCAAACGCAAATAATGTAATACATATATTACACATATTTTAAACTGAACATGGGTTTACAATTTTATAAAATCTAAAAATAAAAATAAAATAAAAATATAAATAATATATTATATAAAATAAAAATATTCAGCAAATCGAATTATACTTATTCTCTGTTCTATTTGATCTTGTAAAATATGTCTAAAGGAGCACCGCCTGATAAATAGGCAAACTCCCGACCCTTGTCCATCCCATTCTCTGTCCTCTCTCAAACTATTGCACTCGGCCAATTAATCCTATTTATTATTGTAAAATAATTCAAAGGAAAATGTGGTCTTTTTGTCTAGATCTAGATTCTAAAATTTTATAAATAAAATACATAAAGTTGAAGATAAAATGATGAGCCGTTTTAATACAATTTTATTTATATTTTTCATAATGATTAAAGTTTCTGAAATAATCTCTTTTCTTCGACATTAAAGATATGAATTAAAAACAGATCAAACTATTTTGAAGAACATAATTTTTTTGTTTATAATTGGTTTGAGAAACGATATTGAATGTTTAGCAAATTAACGTGTGGATATTGATTTCATTTAGTATACATACACACTTGTAGTACAATTAATCAAATTTTGAATAATTAATTCTTGGGTACATTTTTTGAGATTATTATTTTTTTTTCAAGAAATAAAGCTTATTTTGAAATATATATTCATTATCCTTTTTGGGATTTTGGCTGTCGGGATTTTGGGGTGAATAAACTCATTTTTAAACCACGTTCTCTATTTCTAATTCAATTACACTTTTAGGTAGAAAAAAGCTATGTTTATTACTCAGTATAATAATATTATCTTTCTAATTCAACCCGATTTCATACTTATCAGTTGGTCACTTTTCAACCAGCGGATGTTGTTCAAAAAAATCTCTTTCATTTTATAATATTTAAACTTCGTTTTTTTTTTTATACAAATTTCATCGAACGCATCATTTTCGTTATTTTCCAATTTTAACATTAGATTTTTAAAAAATATATTTTGGGATCTTCGTCCTAAATGGATATTGCTTTGTGTGAGTGTGAGTAGGAGTCAGAAATTAAATCTTGTGACTTAAACTCCACAGTCCCTGAGATGGAAAACGACCATCCTCCACAATGAATCATGACTTGTCTATGGCACTTTTTAGTTATTTTCAATCTTATATATTGAGAATTCTTTTGACATGCTTGAACTGGAAGATATACCAGAAAGAGATGTCAAACCTTCTATCCGTACCCTTTTCGGAAAATCATTCATTTTAATTGCCCCTTGAAACTATACAACAATTTTATTTCATTTCTAGAACCAATATTCTTTTCAAAACAAAAAATGTCGATATTTATGAAAATACTCTAAAAGTTTGAAATTTTAGGGATGCAGCGCATCCAAATCATCCATGGACCGCACGCCACGGATATTTATGCAAAATATTATTTGATAAATATTTTCTTAATATTAATTAAATTTGATTTTTCACTCACCAGTATTGGAACGATATTCGCCGATAAAACGCCGTGTCAGATAACGAACAGTCAAAGCTGTAAAAAAAAAATTAAATATATTTCTTCTATTTATCAGGTAATATGAATAATAAATTTGAGTTCAAAATAAATTAATGTAAATAATTGTATTATAATCATTATTTAGCTACAAAACTGGAAAAAATACCTAAGTAAAATATGTTTTCCTCTTTTTTTGATTACTAAGTTTGGAAATATGTATTTGAAAAGTTGAGAAAAACATGATTTTCTTCTTCTATCACATTGTGGGTCAGTCTGTCTTTTTAAATAATAAATATGATTTTTTTAGGTCTTCAATTTTTTAAATATATCTTAATAAATACTTATGTTTCATAATCAGGTTCATCAGTCCCCCTCAATTTTTTCTGTTTTTTCTGAAATGATAGACCACTTCTGCTTGGTCTCAAACACTTTAAAATTTACTTTTACTAATTTTACGCTTAGTAATAAATAAATAAAAAATATATCTAAATAAATGTGAGTTTAAGTATTATAAATATAATTATTTTCAGAGAGTGACATACAGTTTTTTTTTTCATTCTTGGGTATTTTGAAAGTGAATTCAAATATATAGGTATATTATATTTAATCGTTAAACATTAATTATTCTATATTTATTGTAGGTAGATTTTTAATCAAATATCTGTTTGGCAACTAACCATCTAATTTAACCTACTTTTCTAAAATTTTCGAGATTATTTAGAGAAAGATAAAATCAGTAAAGATTGTATTAAATTAAAGCGAATCTAGTTAATCTGTGGGTTTTTGGGGCAGCATTTTGCAGCCTAAAATAAATTGAGATTCCTCTCAATCACATCCTAATATATAAGAATGTAAATACCTATATGGTATATTATTTTCTTTTAAAATTTGTGAAATTTAAAATTTTTTTTAATATTTTTCTTTAAATTAAAACAAATTTAAAAAAATGGAATAATATTGAAGACTCGGTATGCTTTTCACCAATTTTAGTGATTTTGCAAGTTTTACTCAGTGAACTACTTGAACTAAAACTTAAAGTTTAACTCAGAATTTCAATTTGTGTGCATTTTCCTAAGCCCAAAATTTAAGTTCTTCGTTTTGAAAATCCAAACATTTTGGTACCTGAACTAACTTTATTCACCCAGTAGTGTTATTTTATTTTAATTTTTCGCGTATTCGTATCTATATTGTGTCAGAAATAATTTTCAAGCATGAATTTTTCTACCTGTTTGCTTTGGATACCCACGATAACTCAAGAATAAAAGGCCATAATGAAAATGGAAAAATGCAAATAAAAAAATGTATAATTATATGAGGAGCTCTTATGATCTGCAATTTGTCTTATAACTTAGTATTATTAATTTGTACCTTATTGACAAGTTTCAGCTTTCTAGCCCAAATCTTTTACAAAAAGGGTACAGAGCCTTGAAAATATTTCCCTAATTTTTAACCAAAATTAAAAAATCAAGCCTGGCTCTTTCCCCACTCCCAAAGAGTTATCCCGAGGAAATCAAAAAAATTACTTTCTACCTCGATGCTCTAAAAATGATCTAACTGATCCCTCCACCGCTTTGATTGCTTCCTGGAATATTCTTCTCACATGTTATATTTAAATTGATCATCTTCCCTGCATATCCGAGGAAACATACATCTTTTATTTTATAAAAATAATTTGAAATTGTGAAAGAAAAGGCTGATTCATAAATTAAAAAAAAAAAAAAAAAAAAAAAAAAAAAAAAAAAACATGAGGAAGCGGAAAATCTACTTGAGTTACAAAGTACTTTTTTGTTTTAAAAGATTTATTCACGAATCCCTTTTAGCCCTTCCGACATGCAGCATGGGATGTTTAAACCCTCTCTCCCCCCGCCATTCTTCTCTGCTGTGTCCCATCTCACACCGGCTCTCTGTCTGTCTGTCCATCTGTCTTTCGGTCGGCCTGGGCAGCAAGTTTCAGGCCAATGACCCATTTGGCAAAGGATTACTCTCCCTTACGAGACATAACAAAACTTAAAAAAAGCTTTCTTTGTTTGTTGTCGTTTTATATTTTTTTACTTCCAATTTTCATAAAAATATTTATATTTTTTGCACAAGGTGTTTAACGAGATTTAAAGAAACTGAGGACACTATAAAATATCAAATTACGATTTTCCACACCTTACTTCTATCTATAGGGATATGGTTTAAATCTCTAATATGTATAAATTAACCCAGAGGTTCCCAAACTGTGCGCCGCGACGCCCCAGGGAGCCGCGGCCTCTTCACAATTAATTGAAGCAAGACATTTGGCCTAACTAGACAAAAAAATGAGAAGATAAAAATTTATTTATTATTTATTTTTATCTCTTACTTACGGTGCGCATGTAAAAATTTTAATGGAAAAAGGGCACCGCGAATCAGAGAAGTTTGGGAACCCCTGTATTAACCTATGACTTTATCTATAATAATTATTATATGATGGAATTTGTCCTCAACATTTTTAAATTATTCTTAGGAATTTCTGATAAATCGATAAATTGTGGAATTTCGTCTACTTTAGATAATATAATAAATACTTGTTTCAAGATCTTAATTTGAATGTTTCATGAGACTTATAATAGTAAGATTAATATGAAACAATCAATTCAAGAGCTTGAAAAAGTATAAAAATAAAAGAGACGAAACGTCAAAATTAAATTAGTTTTGTGTTAATTTATTCGAAGTTCATATATCCGTGAATCCTTATTTTGAGTAGTTATTATTCTCAGGTTGTTTCGGTTTATATTAATTTTCCAATCCATTAGGGTGACATCACGAGGTCTTGTTTGAGAATATATGTTTGATTCAGTGGCGGATTTCGGTGTTTAGGGACTTCGAGTGGTAAAACTAAAAAGAGCCTTAAAATACTTATTTAATAATTTATTTGATAATATTTGGGATTCTGTGAGCCTCTCCGGGCTCCCTGGCCTCGAGACGGCCGCCCACCCTTAAATCCGCCACTGATTCAAATCCAAATAAACCTCATTCAAGCCTGATTTTTTTTAAATAACTATAGATCTTTATAAATATAAAGTAAGTATTTAATATAAAAATAGTGAAAATTGCATTAAATTATGTGGCCACCTGGTCATATAACAATTTTTTCAAAATATTGAAATTTTCATTAAAATGATATTGATTTAATTATTATTATTTTAATTTTATTTATTGGTATCATTGATTTAATTCTTGAAAGATTCGAAATTTTAAGTAGTTATTTTTTTTTAATTTAGATGTTTAAAAGTTCTAGTAAACATTGTTCTTCCCTTAATTACTTAAATATTAACTCCCGTATTAATATTAGCTCTTTATAATTTAATTTAATAGGTTAAGACTAAAGAGAAATAAAAAATAGTTATTAAAACCATCCGTATGTATTATAGATACTATTGCTAAAATTTATGTTGTGCTTTGAGGATATTTCGGCTTGGATGTTAGTTCATTTTAGATTATTTATTTTTTGTGATTTAACAATAATCAAAATCGTTTAATTAGAGAATTTCCGATGTTTTTTTTTTGTTTTTTTTTAAACTAGTATTTTTGTGCTATAATCATTTTGAGTGCTGAGAGTTGGAAGGATACTAATTTTCTTAGTAATTCTTAATAATATTCATTGAGGGTTGGTTCTCTTTGCCAACCTTATATGCAACGAGGCTGTATGGTGACCGAAAATGATTTGACCCCGAGATTATGTGCTTGGTAATTGATCGCGAGATAAAAGCGATTTTGTCGATTTTTTTTTAATTCTGCTTCTTTATGCTTTTATTCAAAATATTGAATGAATGCCCTGTAAAAGGGTTAAACTCAAAGATAATCAAGTTCATTCGTTATTTCTCGAAAATATTTTCTCGCAGATTTATAAGCATCAAAGGCATAAAATGACAACAACAGTAGTACAATATAATAAGGTTATTGACTCAGTTGATGCGTTAATTAAATTTTGAATCTTATCCCTAATATTTATAAATAATAAATTAACAAAAATATACGCTAATCAAAAGCCAATCCCTTTTGTGAACGAATATATTAATAATAAAGCCATTATGATTTCGGTTCAATAAAAGAGCCTCGATTATATCTTTAATCAAATTAGTTCATTCTCCTCTTGTTTCGTTTCTCTTTTGATTAATATAATATAAATTTATTTTGTTTTATATTTTATCCACTTCATTGAAATTATATTGACAAAATGAATATTTAATTTAGAAGTCATTTTATATAAATGATGTTGGTGAGTGCTCCATTCAAATAAATAATTAAAGAAAAAATAGAAGCCATTTAAAAGGAGCCTTAGGCGGTTCTTATTTGTAATTATATTTGGAATTCTTATTCATTTTATACAATACAATCTTGAAGTTTGATATTACACAATATATACCAAAGTCGTGGGATTTGCGGGGAATTTATTACTTGATTAAGAAAATTAATTTATTTTCAGTCAAATTGTTATAAGACAAAATAAAAAATGGTGTCCCCTGTTGAAGGTTATATAACATGTTATTAATTTGTTCAAAACTCAGAAGGGTTGTCCAGAGAGGTGAAGGGTAGCAGGGCGCTGTAACCCGGGGCCCGGCCTGAGAAAGGGGGACATGCGTTCACCAAATCTATTATTTTTAATTTTTAGTTTGTTTTAAATATAATTTTTAAAATATATTTATTTCAAAAATTTTAATTTTTAACTAATGTTAAGGACAACCTCATTGATTACTTCTTATGAATGATCGACTCTACTACTCTCGGCAAACTAAATTAGAAAATTTTCTTTCTTTTTAAGTGATACCTTTACACATATCTGGGGGGATGTACAAATGTACATATTTTATTAATTAGTCTTTTTGATTAAATTATAATAATAATAAGAACAGCAAATTGCATAAATATTTATTTGAGAATTTATTTAAGGATTTCATATAAAAATATTTCTGAGAATATTGCCCAGGCGGATAATCTTATCTAAAACGGCTCTTTCACTTCTTATTCCACGCTTTATTTAGTGTCTAAATTACATCGGGGCAACATCGATGACCATGTACAGTCAATCAAAGGTAAATAACCCTTAATTTCTATATTTAATTTTCGAAATTACATTCTTATAAATTACATCTTTTCTTCTTCAATCATGGCTAAAATAATATTTTAGAAAAAAATTAGATTAAAATTAGGTCTTGAATGTCTTTCTTCGCCCAAAATAGGTAACCTCTTTTATGACGTTTGTTAATAGGATATAAAACACATTCTTATTGATAAAAATGTTTTAACTAGCGCATCTAGTAGCGGTAGGTGATTTTCACCATTCAAAATTATAATATATGTTTATTCTAAACTCAAAAATTTTATTAAAACATGTATGATTTGATTAAACTCTTTCAATAATTTTAATTTTTTTTTGACTTTTCTCTCCATTTCATGCTTTGGTGGAATATTCACACACCCTTCTAATTAGTTTTTAAGGAATTTGGTGTTGGTACTTGGTGAAACATTTTTTATCCAATAACCCTTCTAATTCACTGTCTGATCCTATGTTATTTAATTTACACTTTGTATGCCTTTCTAATTTTTCAATTTTATTTTTTTTGGAGCCCTAATGGATTCAATTTTGATCACCTACGAAAAATTCACAAATTCTTTTAAAGACCTCGACTCTCGTCTTCATAACTACTAGTATTATATGTTATTGTCATTTGCATAGTTAATATTACATAATTATGGACTCATTTTAATCCCCTTAGGGATGATCAATCAAAATTGCGATAACTTAGAGTACTTTACATAAGAAATAATTGTGTGAAATTTTAACTTCTTGGCTAAACTTTTAATTATTATTAGTTTTAGAAACTTTAGCATTTATTGAGCAAACTATTGAATTGATGCTTTTGAAAAAAATACAAATAAAGGTTTATCAAAGGCAGTAGAGTTATTGCCGAGAATCACGATAGATTTGACATCTTTTCTAGATATATAGAATTAATAATTGCATATATAATGTCTCTTCGAAAGCAATGGCAACCTACCAAGAGTATAATTGCCTAGTAAACCTCTCCAAACTAGACGTTCGGAACCGGCGTTAAAAAGTAGGTCCCGTATATCTGCGTAAAACAACTAAACACACTCAGCACAGGTATATGTGGAGAGGCGCCGACGCCCTGTTTCGGGTATGGCACTCTAAGAAGAAGATATATAATGTATGTAATAGCGAATTTAACCCTTCTGACATCTACTCTTGGTAGAAAGTTGACGGAAAAACAAAATCTATTTTTCCACAAGAGTTTACTTCGCCGTTAACTAGCTCAACTGTATTTCGGCAATATAATCAAACATCCTCGTGTTCATGTATATAAGTGAATTAAAAAAATAAATAAATAAAAAATTAAAAGTTTATTTTTTCATTGTTTCCAGACAAGAGATAATGTTACTAATGTGATATTCCAAGCGGTGAATGGGTGGAAGGTATATGTCACTTAATAGAAAAGTTTGAACTGGATGTTCCCTTATCTCTTGGATCTCTTTCGTTGTGTATGTGGTTTCCTCTTTTCATATCACAACAGTCATATTGACGCAGACGAGAGAGAGAGAGAAATTTTCTTTTGATTAAAATTCAATCATATCTATCTTCATATCTAATGTTATCTTTACATTTAGTACCTATATAATATACACGTGTTTATTACATATTTCTATTTCAGTATTTGATTATTTTAGAGGCCGAACAGTTACAATGTCTACAAAAAGGCTTAAAAATTAAGATAAATCGGTGAAAGTAATTTTTCTAAGATAATATTTTTGAGATTAGATAAAGAAATTAAAATCATAAACTGTCAGAACTGCAAGGTTTAATGGAAATTCATCCCTTATGGCAGGGATGGCGAACCACTGACCCGCGGATCTCAACTGAATCACCACTTAGTAGCTTAGTACATTTCAGTGACCCTCTTCTCTTTAGATACTTATTTCCAATAATGTCCAATTGTGCTACTGTTAAAACAAATTTTAGACACCCTTCACTTCTTTATAATTTAAGAATCTCACAATTAATCGTTTATTATTGAAATATGAAATCAGAGAAATGTTTGAGCGTTCTGTAGGATTGCATGAAATGACTTTTCATAATAGCAAACTGGATATTCTAAATTATGTGTAATTAGTAGGTACCTGGTAAATGATAATTTCAGAATTTTATGGCTAAATCCAGCATTTTTACTTTATCCAATGCGAAGCATGGGAGAAAGTATTGGAATCGCTCTCGCGGCAAGCGCGACTTCAAAGGGTCCTCAGGTAAAGACTATGGAACCCATAGACTCAATTAAGGTCACAAATTGAAGTATTCAATGAGATTGAATTTTAGCACGTGACGGTTTTGCCAAAAATTACCTGGAATCTCGCCGAGAGGCCAAAAAGTGCCATTTTTTTGGAAGTGCGTGGGGATGGATGGATGTATGTTATCGTTTTTTTCGTCCACGAATTTCTCCACACCGTTGCACCGATTGAATTGAAATTGAAAACTTACCAGTATTTTAACAAAATGAAGCGCTGATTAGTTTTTGGTACATATCGGTCCACAAACATTAGTACTTTATTTCAGTACTTTTTTAGTTTTTTCTAAATATCTTGAAAATGACTTAACCAATTTTGATCAAATTTAATATCCTAATTAAGTACCTTGGGGACCACAAAAAAGGTTAAATAAAGTTTTTAGTAAAATTATATTTTAAAGTACTTTACTCAAGAAAATATTAATATTTCAAATGAATTTGGATAAAGTTTAGCAACGATCCGTTGCAGTTTATTTTATGTTATATTCGTGTGAAGTGTTGTTTTCCCATATGAATTTTATAGAATCAAACACCAGGAATCGCTTTGATGCAGATCTAAGTGCTGCATATGCAAAGGTGAAAACTACTAATTAAGAACCTCGGATTAAAACAATATCAGATAAGAGCAACAGTAAGTTTGTCACTAATATTAATATAGTAATTGAATTTGTGACCCACTTTAGTTTTTTTTTTCTAAATTGAGGTATCAAAAATGACCCAGTCAAGGGGGAAGGTTAGCCATCCCTGTCTTAATTCACCTTAATTTGATTTTCCTAGAAATAAGAACAGATAATATTTACTTTTAATTACGTTAACATTTATTGTTTCTAAAATCTATACGAAATTGATATTAGAAATTCCAAACAGCCTGATGGATAGGCAAACACCCGCCCCTAGCCTGGCCCATTCTATATTATGTCTCCTTCTCTCAAACTATGTCACTCGGCCATAAGAATTGTCATTCTATTTATTATTGTAAAATCATCAAAGTAAGGTGTCGTCTTTTTGTCTAGATTCTGAAATGTTCTAAATAAAATACATAAATTTGAAGATAATGTTATAAGCCGTTTTAAAGCAATGTTTATTTATATTTTTCATAATGATAAAAGTTTCTGAAATATTATCTTTTCCTCGACAGTAAATAAATGAATTATAGTGAGAAATGTCTAAATTCTAAATTTTTAAAATAAATGAGTAAGAATTTGTTAATTACGTGCTAAAAATGTTCTAATAATCGAAAAGCTAACAAAGGTTGGTCTTCAAAGTAAAGAACCAAAGGTCATTCAATATGAAATGATCCAAATGTACACGGAACATTACCCTTCATACTCAATTAGGCTTAAGTGTCTAGACAAAGTTTACAAATGGAACAAGTGGTTTGCCAGATGGTCCACATCTTAGATCCCTCCTTTTTGACTAGTGAATTTTTTTAGAAAAATATAAAAGCATTCATTGCAAAAGTGCAGAAGGAAATTATCTTGAACATGAAAAATGTTTCAGATGTACCGGAAGTGGTCTAGGACAACTATAAAATTAAACATCCCCATTCGTATATATATATATATATGTATATGATTGCAATCATTTATAAAGTAGAGAAGCAGACCAAAAAAATATTCATTTATTTGTGGACGTTTAGATAAATTTATTCTCATCTTCATCAAGATAAATAAACTTTATTTATCTTTCTTTATGTTTTGATAGAAATAAATCTATCGAAAAACTCACAAATAATTATATCCTTTTTTCACTCTATTTAGCTACTTTGTAAATAATTGCTTAATTATGAGTCACACCCAAAGTGTTATTAAATAGAACAAACATCGGTTGGATCGGAATTGACTCTGCCTTGTTATAGAAAAAAGAATCCCTGTTATCACCTGAGTATAGCAATGTTTGATGATTCATACCAACATAAGATGGTGTATGTTGTAGACAACAGAGCGCCTACATTGACGATTTTTGTTTTATCCACTTTGTTGTTATTGAAAGCTGGGAAAAATCCAATAAAAAAATTTTTAATTGGGGAAAATCAACAACCCCTTGGGGCGTCCGCTAACGGTAAACAATAACATTTCTGATGTAAGAATATGTTTATTATTCATAAATCTAAAATCTTACTAAAATTTTAACCGAATGATTATTTTGGGGAGGGTTGAATTTTATGTGGAGTCAAAAATAAAAAAGTATTTTTTTTTATCATAGAGTGTGAGGTATCCTTGTAATGATTTAGGAGGATTATGTTTAATATTTTTATAATTTTTCTCATTTTAAATTGTCGTGATGCTCCATTGTGGTCGTTTTTAGGCGACTTTTGTACCAGCTCAATTTCAATCAAATACTTAAAATTATGAAAAAAAATCCACGGATTCCCTCATTTTCTCCTGATTAACGTCAAATAAAAACGAGTTTAATATTACAAATATTTTGGAACATATATCGTTTTTCTTATTATTTTATCAGATGACATTCTTTTAATTATTGCCTTCCACAAGAACCTTGCTTGAAACATTCAATTTAAATTTCTGAAAAGTTTTGCAAAAGTAACAATGATCGTTTTTAGTCGTAGTCCTTCATTTGATATTATAGTAATCACTGTTAAGGTTCTTTCGCGTCAATCCACACAAAAAGTTTTAGCCTCGTACCACTCTATAAATATGAACGGTGCTAAAATTTTAGGTTAAGTTTTTTTAACGTGACTGTACTTTTTACACTAGTATATTCTCTTTATGAATGGATCATTTCCAAGCCATTGATATTATATCCCCTCCACTAAAAATAATCTCCCAAATATGTTTTTTTTATCAAAACTACGTGGTAAATAATTTCAATTTTTTTTTTAAGTTACTCCGAATATATAATATTATTCTTACAAATATTAGTTTTTCATCAAGATGCTGAAAGTCTTTCAATGAAAAAATAATGATCATTTTTCCACCGTTTCCCAATCTACCATATGTAAAAAATTTCATATTTAATTGCAATTATTTCATGTTTGGTGTGGTAAATCGTCTTCAAATTTTAACAGTGTGTTATTATGCTTTTAATGACTTATATTCCAAGTTTCGAAGATTTCTTGAATTTTGCATTTGTGAAAGAACTACTTAAGTAAGCATAATTATAACAGTGTTAAATAATAATTATGACTTATCAGTTGCCGTTTCTTATTATGTTAACTCTCGCTAAACATATAAATGAAATGAAATTACTTATGCAACATTGAAAAAAATATTAATTGTATTAAAAGTTGAGAAGATGGCTAATTAAAATTGAATGAAAGAGTACGATAAAATAAGTCGCTCTAAATAATCTAATTAATTTGTTCCAATCAATGGAACTTTATTTTCATTCATCTTTGTCTTCGAAAATTTTACAATAATTGAAAATCATTGATTTCTTTGCCATTAGGATTGAACCCTTTTAAGCTTTTAAATTCTTCGCCGACCGGATATGACGGATTCTTTTTGCTCCTCTCTTTTTTTCTCAATTGGCAACCTTCGTAATGAATCGCCTTCAAAATGAGCGATGCAAAAATATACTTCCCCCTTCTTTTCTTCCCTTCCCCCTGCGCCTTCTCATTCATTCATCGGAATTCCAATATTCCACTGAACTTTATTATTACTATTTTTTCATAAATAGATTAAACTTTCTATATTTAAAACACGATAATAGATTACTTTTTGGTGTAATTTTCCAAAAAAAATTCATTCTAGTAGACATTTTTCATTCATATTTATCATTTTTTTTTTTTTTTTTATATTAATCTTCTTTGTGGGATTTGAGTTGGAGCGTAGGCGGATACTATGGACAGCATTCTCTCTATAGGATAACAAAGAATTTTGTCTTCTAAAATACCCTTCATAGTATTAATAAAAGGATATTATTAGATCCTCTAATGACATTTTTTGCTTCAAATTGTAATACATATAGATTCCTTTTCATTATTTAATAATATTAGAAAAAATTTATAGCATTTGGAATATTTCATTCATATTTAAATTTTTAACATAAAAATTTCCAACAACATGGGGTAGGTCCAGGGACGTAACTAGTCTGGGTCAACCGCGCAACCCCGGAAGTAAGGGGCCCCAAAGACAATATGTTTCATTATTTACCCAGGGGGCCCAATTTTCGTCCTTGCCCCGGGGCCCCTAAATGCATCGTTACGCCCCTGGGTAGGTCGGTCCATAATGCGACATAAAAAGTATAACGGCAGCTTGTTTACTAAGTGCTTATCTCAGAAACGAAATTAGTCGAGAAAGTGAAAACCTGTAGCCCCTCTGCAAATTGAATTGGCAAATTTTTGTCAGCCAACGGTTTGAGTTAGAGAAGATTAAAGTGCTACAATCGTTTAAGAGATCACCCATTTAACGATTCGATTTCTTGTATTTTTCATCCGTAAGTTTTAAAGCTGGAAATTTCGAAATCTATATCAGTTTTTGTTTTGGAAATACTAAGATTTTGGCACGAAAACCAATTTATTATGCCTCTTATATTTCGATTTATGGTGCGAGTATCGGAATTCAGATAAACAGAAAATAAATAATGCTTGAAATTCATTTTTCCCCAGCAGTTAGTAAGATCTCTTGAAAATAAGTTTGAGAGATTCAACATTTATTTTGAAATTTTTAAGAATTACCAAGTTTATTCTCTTTTTCTTTTTTAAGAGTTTTAAATTGGTAAAATGATTTTAAAGAAGGCGATATTGGATGTGAAAGTCGTGTGGTGCACACAGCAATTGATTTCTTTTAAAGAGGAATTTTGTATTCTAAAACAAATTTTTATTTCTAATTACGTTGTTCAACATCTCCCACATTTTGTTAACTATAACACAAGTAAAGAAATATTTACTTACCAGATTTGCCGACATTGATTTGTCCTAGAACCGCAATTCGTACACGTGGAACTCCACCTCCTCCACCTCCACCTCCGCCACCACTATTATTCTTCTCGTCAGATTTCATTTTCAAGGTCTAGAAAAAAAAATGAAAATAAAAGAAATATAGAAAATGATATTTAATAAAAAAATTAAATTATATAATTTTACATATAGAAAGCAACAGAAGAGTAAGAATTTAATTTAAAAAATCCTTAAAAATTTTACTTTTTTATTTCTAATACTCTCCAAAAAGAAACAAAGATTTTTATTTGAAATAATGGAAAAATTCCATCAATGGATTTTTACATATTTTTACGTTTTAAAGTCCCCGATTTTGGAAAAATTTTAAGTATGTTGAAAATAATAAATATTTCTTTATATGTTCTGACAATTTTTAATCAAAAACAATTTATAAAAAATATCCACGACGTCTGCAGCGAGATTCTCCAGAATGAAGTGATTTCGTATCCACATTAAAGCCGTCCGTCCACATGTCTCCAAACACCGGCTCTTGATTAGATTTTGTGCCAGAAGCCACAACATATATATACATATTTTTATTAAAATAAAGAATAGCCTATATTTTATAGGTAAATAGATATATCTTATTTTAATTTAATAAAAAAAAGATCATTTCAATTAGAAAATAAAGTAAAAATATTGTTTATTTTTTTAAGTGTCTAGGTGATTCTTTGAAGGTTTTCCTCAAATAACTAATGTTGGCGAATGCGAATCACAAAAATTCCATTGAAAAGATTGTATTTATTTATTAAAATATTTGTAATGTCATTTTTTGGTCTAAATAAAAAAATGGTTAATTTTAAATTATTTTCAAGTATTTATTTTATATATGAATTTCCTCCTAGTCCCTCAAAGTCCCTGAATCTTAATTAAATTATTTTCAAAAAAAGAAACTCAAAAAAGATACTTAAATCTTTACATTAATTATTTGCCAAAGTTTTTTTTTTAATAAAAGTACGATTTTATTATATATATATTTTAAAGATTTGTATTTATTTTAATTACAAAACAATTAATAATTTTTTCTTTAATATACAGGGTGATTCACGGTCGATGGGACGTTATCCGTTTTATGTAAAACAGAAAGTCGGATTTTTCTGAAAATTTACCACCTTACATTTTCTTACCTGTTCTATCTATCTAAAAAAATATAGTTGCTGTGACTTTTCAATGGAAGCCGAAACGTCGCAAGGCTGGAAATATTTTAGATCGATAGAACAGATAAGAAAATATAAGGTGCTAAATTTTCAGAAAAATCCGACTTTCCGTTTTACATAAAACGGATAACGTCCCATCGACCGTGAATCACCCTGTATATAAGCTCATGATAAATTATTTTGAATCATCCGCTGTGTGACGTCACCAAAATTTTCCTCGATGAGATGCGGTTCCCGCCATTTTGCTTCAGTATACGACCCGCCAGAGAGCTCTGTAACTCGTATACGCTAAAATACATAGGGCCCTTACCTAATACTCCAGTTAGACTATTGAACTATAACAATGAAGTCTTGAAAATAGAGCTTTTAATAAAAATCAATGAATGTGACGTAGATAATTTTCAAAAATTATTATTTTTTTAAGTACTATAAAAAATTTGATTAAAAAATAAATATCAATAAATCTTTTTTTAAAAAAAACTAAATAAGTACGTAGGTACTCTAAAAAAAATAGTTTTAGCAAGTGACAAAGTGACAAATTTACATTAGAGTTTTAATTAATGGGAAATTAAATATATTTTATTAAAATAATGAATATAAATGGAAATTAATCCCTTGCTGAGAATCACAATTTAAATTTTTTTATTATTAAATATTTATTTCTCTCTCTTTAGGTTGATTTCTGGATAAGGACATTAAATAAATTAATAAATAATTATATATATTGTACACAGGCTATTTCCCACACAGTTTTTTTTTTTAATTCCTTTGTTTCTGTATCATCTGGAAATTTACCTGATAATTTTTTATATTTTTTTTTTTTGAACAACATTAAAATTAAATATAGGCAATTTAAGCCAATTAAAATTTTTACATTACCCATTTATTTTCAATTATTACTCTCAAAAGGCTCACCAATAGCTTTTATGATTTTGTTTTGAACGGAAGCGAAATATTATTTTTAACTAATAAATTTATTTAATGTATAAACTTAACTTCAGCTTCTTATTCCTAAGCTTTTCAATCAATCAATAGACATAATATTTTGAAAAATTAAAACTTCTTCAATGTGTCTATTTGTAGAAAAAACTGCGTCTAATTCTGATATTTGTTTTCTTGTGAATATTTATTTTTTAACGTTAAAGTGACTTAAAAGCTAAGTAAATTATTATTTTTGCCTTTAGTGTGTTTTTTCAATTTAATTTCTTCCTATTCGTAAAAAGGCAGATATATGTATATAGGCTAAGAAAATATCAAGTAAAAGCGCTCTTGAATTAATTAGACTTAATTATAAATATAATAAATAATATAATATATATAAAGTGAATTTTCTTTTATATTTTTAATGATGAAAAACTCTTGACGTCACTATATTTAACAATGACGTCATTTGTAAATGTAAAATATTTGGGGAAAATAAATTTGAATGATTCATATATTTTATGTGAGGTTAGTTGATTTATGTAATAAAAGTAAAGAAAAGTAATTGCATAAAATATTATATAACAAGATCATAGTAGTTAATAATAAAGACAGTGGGTCCGTTAAGCAAACCCGAACCGCTGAGAGGACAACATAAAAAACAACACAAACTGATGACCAGTGATTAATTCCAACTGTTGTTTGTTCAGTGAATAGTTAGAATTAGAATCAAACGTTCTAATGTATAATATATAATCTGAGAAAGGAAAGTTGGTTTGTTCTTTGTGAAAAGAAACTAATTTATATTGGTAAATTTGAGAAAAAAGAGAAACTTTTTCAAGATTCGGTACTCAATTTTATACCTATATTATGATGACATGGCCAAAAATCTCATTAAAATCAATATAAAAATTATTTTCTGCATTTTTGAATAGGAAGTTTTAATGCTAGAGAAACTACCATAAAATCTAACCAGCTTTTATTAAAAAAATACAAATATTTTGGCACAAGAATGATAAATGGTATATATTATGTATGTATGGTAAGAATGGTATATATATAGCATATAGTTCAACGCGTTGTATATAAGCACAATTGTGGATTTCGCTAAACAGTAACATCCCATTGAATTTGAGTGTCAGCATCCATTATTCTTTGCGACATCTGTTTGACAGTGTTGTCATGTATTATAGCTCTTAAAACTTAAAGTTAAACATATTCATTTTACCCTGAATCAAAAATCGTATTAAAATTTTAATAAGATAATTATTTACGGTCCAGTTTTTTTTGGGATTAAAAATACAAAAATATTTTTTATCCTATAGTTTAAGATACCATTGTAAAGAAAGACTCACTAAGTAAAATTAATATTATTATTTTTTATTTTTTTTTATTTAAAATGAAGGTGTAAGAGAGTAGGGAGATCACATATTAGCAAATTCCAGATTAGTTTCTTGTTTGTTTTTTAAGAAAACACTCAAATTAGAATTTTGAAAAATTATTCAATATCATACACACTCTTTAATATTAATTTTGCTATCTCAATATTTGATAAGATTTGATCCTTTTTGAAAAAACAAAGCACAATTAATTAAAAGTCAAACAATTAAAATAGGGTATCTTGGAATAGGCTTAAAAATATGTTAATCTCCATAAATTATTATTATATTTATTAGGTGCCGAACCTTAGATATGTGACTCTCTTGCACTTGGCCGCTTTTTTTTTTGTTTAAATAAGCACTTGGCAACTTTTAAGCGCATTTAATGAATTTCACAAGATCTCCTGAATATTTTGAAAAAATATATATTTTTCCATTGTATATTTTTGTTAAGTCAAAATAAATCATTTGTGTATTATTGGTTCAGAATAAATCAAATCCCATCTAAAAATTGACCATTGAAGGTGTATTTTTTCAAAATAATGTTTATTTTGAAGTGCATCGTTTTGACGTTTATTACATTTAGTCTCTTATTGGTTTGCAGATTTTAATGTGTTCTTCTAACATGAAACTAGTTAATAACTCGATTCTTATCGGCTCACTCAACTCGCTGGCCTTTCGAGGAAGTATCTCTGTACACTCCCTATTTTATAAATCCTGAGATAAATTCAATAATTCCTCTACAAGCTTGGGCTAATTCGCCGACTCTCAACACCCATTTGAGGTTATATTAGAGAAGTGCCGAACCAGATGATTTTCCAAAACTATACCCATGACTGAAACTCGCACTCCGCCTTCTTCTTTCTAAAGTATTGCAATCATTATTTCTTTAAGACTGTACCAACCAGCATCATGATATCTTCTAATTTTCTTCAGTAATGTCAAGACCTATAGGGGATGAATCTTCTCGGGGTTTCTTGCGTTCGATTGCATTAAAAAAAGTTCCCCCCACCTGGTGTTGATATTTAATAAGATCAAACGTTTTATAAACAAAACCTAAATATTATTCAAATTAATTTTTTAATAAAAATTTAAAACTTTGGGATAAATTGTCCTCTTGACCTTTGAAGTTTGACATACATTTCCTTTTGACATTTTGCTTTTATTAAAATATTCCCAGGTTATGTTATTTTTTACTTTATTACAATTTTTTTTTTTTTATAATTCAACTTACTCTCTTTTCTTGATATTTTTCACCCTTCAACAACAATTATTATTTGTTTTTACATATAAACAAGAAAAAAGTGTCAATGATGATTATTGACAGGCAAGAGAGATGTAAACAGCTGATGTTAAAACAACAAATTTTAATTTTAATTAAAAGAGAAGAAAAAATATACGAATGAGAATGTCAATCATTTTTAACATCTAGCAACAGCATTTAGTCGATTAAATAAAAAAAAAGTATAAAAAATTAACAAAATCTTTCAAATTAAATATTTTATTGATGAAAGCGAAACTTGTTGCCTTTTTCCATGTCGAAAAACATGGAATAATATAATTTATTCTTGATAATGAATAAAAATATAAAAATATTCGAGGGAATAAGATTTTCAATAACATTAAATCAAACAGTAAATATAAAACCAATTCAGGTCTCAGATTTAAATTATTCGAAAAACGTTTTCCTAAAGTGAGAAATAAAACAGAATTTATTATCCTTTTTATATTTATTTGAAAATACCTTCTTTTCAACGATGCCAATAAAATAATAAAAAAAAAAAACCTTCTTTTCAAATGAGTGACAAGAATGAGTATAAGTATACCTGTGACCTCACTCCATTGATTCTGATTTCGGCTATAACTTATATTAATATCATTTTAATAAAGATTTATATATCAATTAATCAAATTAAAGATTCTCTTTAGTCTCTGTAAAACTTCTGATGATGGGCTAATAAGTCGAAATATATCGAGATATAGAACTACACGTTTTAACTCAATTTATTTTATCCATCCCCTTACTGTGAACCCCCCACTTCAAGTCCAAACTCATTACAATTTAACAAAATGATTCACTATCAACCAACACCGTGTTCCCTAGTATTCCGATAAGTCAGTTTTAAGAAATCTACCCCTATCTCCTTTTAACCCCTATTTTCTTTAAACTTTTCCCTAAAATCCTTTTACATATTACCTTTAAAATTTCCAATTATTCTCAAATTTCTACCTTCATTCATATAAACTTGTAACAGTGAAATGACTGTATTTAGATTCTCTTTGTGTCTCCTGAATTTTGCCTAATACCCCGAAATATACCTAGTTAAATATTTAAATATAATTTCATTTATTTATGTGAAGCTCACCTGGTATTTAACTATTATTTTTGAAGAAATTAGGCTTGTCAGTCTTAAACTATACTTTTTAATAATGATGATGAGATTGTCTTTGGAAATACAAACATTTTCACACCAGAAAATACTTTCTACAACCTTCTGCTTTTGATTATCCAGATAGAAAAAATAATACTTGAAAATGATGTTAATCCAAGTGTCTGACTTTCCTAAACAGGGATAAGTAAAAAGATTTGAAAATTATCAAGTAAGTGCAATAATACAAAACTCGCTGGGCGCAACAAGTAATTAAAAAAACTTAAATAAATTAAAAGTTTAACTTTAATTTGTCATAAAAATCCACCGAAAATGTTTAAAGGTATCTGTATATATAAAATGCTGAATTCTTTATTTTAGTTTTTAGTAGACATATATTTTATTTCAAAATTTTTTAAATTTTTGATCTACTTACATAATTATTGCGTTAATATAAAAACTGATTTTATTTCCTTTTGAAATATTTGTATATTTTTTTAATTAGTTATGGGGTTATATAATTTGAAAACAATCTTTTGATCTTTTGTTAATTTTATTTTTATGTAACACGAGGTGATTCAAGTTCAACATCGCAGACAAATAATTTCTCAGGTTTATTAAAGCGATAGAATATCATCTATCCGAGCGAAATCTAGACTGTGCGGAATTTTTACATAGAACAACATCAGAATCAACACACTCAAATGAAGAAGTGTAGGAGAGAAGGGTTCGTGGTGTGTGTGTGTGTGTGTGTGTGAAGACGGGGTAAAAGGAGAAGACCATGAAAATAGCCTTCAGTGCGGCTGAAACCCGGCCAGCATTCGACCATCAAATAACTCTTTCGAGAGTCAATAGTCTTTTAGTCATTAACAAATAATATGCACTAGTAGTAATATTATGTAGGATGAATGAATGGATGTAGTATGAATGAAGATGACGAAAGTTTTCATTTTTTTACTTTACTTTTCTACGCCCCCTCTTTCTTTTCCTCCCTCCCTCCTCAAGCTCATACAACTGGAATTCCGAACTGTGTTAGTGCCCTAACGACACGTTTTCGAGTATATATATGTACTATATAAAGAGGCCTTTAATTTTACTCAGTATGTCCCATTAGGTGTAAAATCCTAGTATTTAATTCACCCAAAATTTACTTTTTTTTTTTTTTTTTTACATATTCTTCTTGATGAAAAATGTCTGAAATTAGAAGAATAGTATATTGTATGACAAGGGCCTAAAGTGAGGAAGCCTTGAGCTGAGGGCTTATGGTGAATGCCGTAACCTTGCTTATCGGGCGATCTTCACTACCCCCATGCCATACACTATATTTTTGTAATGCCAACTGATAAAAAAAGTCTCGAAAGGAAAAATAACACATACTTTATTATATTTACGTAAAATTTAATTTACTTTAACAGGAATATGATTAAGAATAATATTATAACAATAAATAAAGTAATGAGTAATGATCACTTTAATAAAATGAAAGTAACTGGCGACGGGTTACATGACGGGTTATTGAGGCTGTTTACAAGAATCTGTCCTACTGAATTTTTATTTACATTGTTACTAAACCTAACTGTCGTTTTTTTGGAATATATGATATAAACAAATATTCTATAGCGTTTTAAATAAACGTAAAAGAAAGTAGTTAGGATTGTAAAGAAAAGTGGAAGTATCGTGAGAGAAAAGTGTATACGATTATGATTCACAAATCAGCCGGTTTACCCCCACCAAACGCCTGGGAATTTCCCATCTGGTACAGAAAAAAATAATTTCCAAACAACTTTTAAAAAATAAAATTAAGGAGTTCGCTTGTTGAAAATACACCTTGATATTTATGAATATCAATAAATATCGGTATATACGTATATATATATATATGTAAAGTTCTGTAAGGAGAAATCCATGAGGTTGTCCTCTCCTAGATACAAATACTATTTTTTTGAAATAGAATAATTTGTATTAAGTAAATTAGAAATTTGCTTTAAAAATTTCATTCATATATACCTAAGCATCTCTTTATCTAAAAAGCAACTTTAACTTACTCAAAGAAAAAAAATGATTGAAAAAATATGTACAAATGAATGATCAGCTATGTGATTTAAATTATAATTAATTTATTTTCGCTATGCCGATTACCTCTCGGAAAATTAACCATTTAATTATTTTGTAGTCGAAATTTTCAGAAAATCTAGAGTCCGGAATGAATTAAACCTCCTTCTGCACATTCTAGGTCTTTATCATCAGGTATCATTTTCATTAAATTAAAATCGAATCGTTAAATAGAGAGCACAAATATTTATATTAATAGAAGTTTCATCTTTGTACCAAGTTTCAGCTTTCGTCATACAGCGTTTAATTTTCCCCTCCGTTCTTAATCATATATGAATGAGTAGCTTTCACATTTCCTATTTTAATTAATATAATTTTTATTATTCAATTTCGAAGCCGCTACCTTGCAAAATTAACTATCACTATAACTATCCATTATTGAAATAATTACTTTAAAAAATAAGTAAGAAAAAATTCTCCGACATAAACTTCCACCCACAAGGAAAATGACATTAAAAATTATAAAAATAATTTGCAGACAGTTTACAGAGTCTTGAAAAAGTTTACTTTTTCCAATCTTCCGTTTATTTTTTTTAATAAGTAAATAGTTTCTTCTAAAATAGTTACTTTTTTTTGCTATTGAAATTTATAATAAGTTTGCCCCATATATTGTAGTTTGCACTTTTGGCCTTGAAAAGTTCAAATTTGGCCCACTATTGATTAACCGTTAAATGTCAAAAGTCCGAACTCCTCGTAACAGACAATCTTTAAGCGATTATTAAGTAGGTATTCTATTAATTAGTAACAATAACAAATAATAATCTACTGTTATGCTTAATTATCTAATTTATAATTATAGTGCAATATTAACATAATTATTTTGAAAATAAATTGGAAGAAAATGCGAGCAGTTTTCCGTGCTTTTCACAAATTTTTATCAGCGAACTGTTTGACTAGAACGATTAAGTTTGATATCTACCACATATTAATACCAACTTTCTCACTGAATTTTACCTCATTAGCTCGGCGGACATTGAGGACCCTGGACTAGCTAACAGTGTTTGAAGGGTTTACTCAATTAACCCAAATTATCCAAGTTTGTGTTGGTTCTCGCGACTCATTCGTCATTTTGTCGAAATACTTTTTTAGCCTCTTTTTAAAAAAAAATTGTAAACAACTTTCATTAAATAATTTTTTATGATTTTTTGATTATGAAGAGGGCTCTTTCATTGCACGGGGCGCTGGGCTGCAGTCCATAATTTCTATGCCTATATCCACCACTGCATTAGCTACACGTGCTTAATAGCTTAACTTAAAATGATTCACATTTTTTGTATTTGTACATTGAACATTCATAAGCTATAAGGCTCAAAATCGAATCAATTATTAATTTAGACTATACAAACATTTTTCCATCGGGATTAACTTTCTCCAACCTTCTGCTCATAGTAATCCAGACAGTCAGAAAAAATTCCTAGAGATAGTAAAGAATCGCAGTCCCCAGTATTGCTTTTTAGGGCTGCTTAATCAATCCTAATAGTACACAATACGACTGGATTTAGGAAGGCCTAAAGCCTTAGAGCAGTGTTTCTCAACCAGTGTGCCGGGAGAGATTGTCTAATGTGCAGCGAGGCTTTTTGACAAATAATTAAAATTTTATAGGGTTTTGTAACTTTGAAATAGTATTTGTAATTACTTGAATTTTTTCATTAGAATCCAATCGAGGAAAATAACTAAAAAGGGCATGGATAGAATTATCTAACTTCTTCCTTTATAGCGAAGGAAATGTAAGGATGCCAAACAAGTCAAGACTTGTTCAGACTATTAAAGATTTAATTTTTAACTTCTATTATTCTAGGAATGGCCATTTGCTCTTGGATCAAAATTATACTCGCTATAGAGAGAGCAAATATTTAATTGAACTTCAATAAAATTCAGACAATAATGTGAAAAGAATACTTGTTCTAACTGGCGAACGTACTGGGTCGTGAAAAAGTTTTACTTTTTTCTTCATTTTTATCATTCAATAGAAAAATTAAATTCAAAATAAAAAGAAATCGTCTTACTAAGTTTGTTCTGTAGCAAAATTTTTATATTTTCAATGCGGAGAACTGTTTAGATTTTGAATTAGGTTGGAGTTGATGGTGTTTCACAAGGAGAAAAATTAAAATACAAAGATTTTTTTAGTTTACTCTATATATTTCGAGCTCTTAACTCATCGTCAGGAGAACATTGACCACCAACTCCAACCTAATTTAATTTTAACAATGTCTCACTATAAACCAACACCGCGTTTCCCTAAATTTGATTGGTTTAGATTTTGGGCTCTCTAAACCAGTGTTTATCAACCTGTGTACCACGAGACATGTCAAATGTGCCGTAAGCGTTTTTGACAAATAATTAAAATTGCATGGGTTTTGTAATTACTTGATTTTTTTTTTGTATCATACAACTTTTACTTTTTTTTATATTTAGGTGTGCCACAAATGATTTCAGATATTTTTAGTATGCCGTCAGCCAAAAAAGTTTGAGAAACACTACCTTAGATTGTTAATAAAGTCAGAACATATCGCGCTACATGTTTCTTAACTTTGTGATCAATTGGTGTTTTGAACATATCTTTTGAATATCTCTTTATATATTTATAAGCGCTGATAACCATTTCTATCCGTAAAAATTATAGCCCTTCCAGAAAAAATTCTTCCGTGTCTAAGTGTGTAATCTTTAGGATCGTTTCAAGTCAGTATGAAATCTTTTGATTAATATGAATGCAATTTACTTCACCCCTGCGACTATACTCAATTTCTCAAAGGATGTTTTCCTAATTATGCCACCAAGATTCCACTAAAGAAAAACATCTTTTTGCTACTTATGCTTCGTCTTTAATTTTGCTATTATAGGGCACGAGAAATAAAAAAAGCGCAATAATAAGAAGGAGCCTAAACACGTGTCAACTATTATAGGGACGAAGTAAAAGATAGAAAATATTAATTTAATATATAACGCATAAAGTACAGAACGACATTGAGAAAGAGAAAATTAAAATGAGGCTGTTTATTTACATTTCTCAGAATAGAGTGTGAAAGACAGATCATCCCATCATTTCAGAATAAACCACTCACTCACTCACTCTAACATAATTATAATAATTGTTGTTCAACTTCTATGTGCAACGGCAATATCAGATTTATAAACGTTAAAATTCTAGTAATTTATGGTTTCAACTAAAATAAAGAAATCTTGAATCACATAATTTTTCTATGAATTTTGAAAAATGCAAATGTTTTCAAAATTTTACTTGAAGCTAGATAAAATGAAAATTTATTAAGGTTATCAAAAATTTGATTTGATTAATCCCACCGCCCTCTGGAGATCGAACCCAAGTTCCGAAAACGCTAATCGGCTATTTGGCTATCCTTTGAGACAAACCTCCTATGTAAGATTTATCTAAGAAATTTATAAGTGCAATTCAAGATTCGTATATTATATTATATAGCCATACTATCTAGTACAATTAGAAACAAGTGAATTTCTTTCCTTTCTTAGGCATCTAAAATGAATGGGTGAAATTTGTGATCTAAATTAACTTATAATGAAAATTCAACGACCCTAGAATGCTAAAATTTGGAATAGTTTAATAGCTTGAAGTATCAATAAAGTGAGAAATCGAAAAGTAGAACTTTTCTTTCATCAGCCCTTAAAATAAATGAGTGAAGCTTGCAGGCTAAATTCCAATCTAACTTACAAAAAGAAGCGAAACAAAAATTGCGTTTTTTTCAAAATCCTACTCGCATCTTGGTAGGAAGCCCATAAAATGCAGTCAAGTTTTACAATGAAGATGTGTAGATTTTTTAATGAGATTTAATGGATTTCATTATATGAAAAAGGAGGTTCTTTTGAAAGGATAGCCAATTGCCAGGTTAACGTTGTGGCATTTGGGTTTGATTTCGAGGGAGCGGCAGCCTTTATGACATACAATAACACCTTTTCCGAAAACTCATTTTACTCATTGAAGGGTTTCCCTTTTTTTTATCCGCCATTCAATGTAAATTTATCATTAAAAAAATTTGATCATGAAATCAAAATATTAAAATTTTATTATTGTTATTTTTTTTTATAATTAAAAATTCAACCATTATTTTTTCAAACTCAAATGTAAGTACAAGCTACATATGACATCACCAAAGGTGTTTGGATGCCACTAGTCGGACTTAACTTAAATAGTCTCTAATATATCATTTCCCGAGGGGTGAACCGCGACCTAATATGCTGTACGCCTACTTCCACTTGTACTTCCAAATATTTCCAAGTACTTCCAAATATTTCCAAGGATTCCAAATATTTCCAAGTAATTCAAAGTAATCCCAAATATTTCCAAGTACTTCCAAATATTTCCAAGCACTTCCAAATATTTCCAAGTACTTTCAAATATTTCCAAGTACTTCCAAATATTTCCAAGTACTTTCAAATATTTCTAAGTACTTCCAAATATTTCCAAGTACTTCCAAATATTTCTAAGTACTTCCAAAATACTTCCGAAGAGGTGTACACCTACTTCCAATCGCGGATCAGCCCTCGTCATTTCCTATCAGACCGAAAAAATTAACTCGCAGGCAAATATTTAAAACTTGGTCCGTCCTTTCATGATTTTTAGCTTAGATTCTATAAATTTTAAGCCTTAAAATTTGAATTTGACGTTGAGTAAAAAACAAATCAAAGAGTATAAGGGAAAAATAGCCTTTGACTTAAATCATGTCTAAGTAAGCTGTGGGATTTCATGTTAATTTGTTAATGAATACATACATTATATTTTTTAAATTAAAATATTTCTCTCGATAATTGATCAAATATTGTAGATATGGATAGCTTATTCATTGCAAATACGTATGTCTGTATAATTTTAAAAAATCGGCTTTTTAGAAGTAGGTCAAAATTCGATTAAAAGTTTCTACCTGACAGGCAGAGAAAGAAAAATGATGTTAAATATGGTAAGTGCTTATAAAAGTATTTTATTTACCCTAACTTACTAAATTCTTCGCTTCATGAACGATCTATAGAAGGTGCCCATTGTTTCCCTAAAATATTAAGATACTTTGACACTTTTTTCTTTTGTTGTTTTTTGATCATATCAATTACGCCTAAAAGCATCCTCGTCCGCCACCAATAACAAGGACATGAACATTCAATCTGTCTTTTCGGAAGGTATCAAGTTGATATTCAATATTGATTTCTCTCCATCGAGGATGTTTCTCAATTTACTCCTAGAGAGAGATAGCTAATCAGACCATTCGGAAGTCAAGCAACAGATGTAATTCTTGAAATCAAATGTGGGACGTTGCTGTATATTAGCCGTTCCTTCCTGACGAGGTGTTGCTTTCATCCCAATGTATTTGATTAAGGCGGAAACAATCCTCTATCTCTATCTCTACTCGAAAGGAAATAGCAAACCTCCTTAAGGGTTGCGACATAAGTGCCGATCTGGAGGCTTAACGGAATTCCATTAGCCTAATTTGATTAAATTTAAATAATAGGCTGTGAAGATAAAGTTTTTAATATTAAATCGACAGTTTAATTAAAAATACTGAATTTTTATTTGTTTTGAAAAATATTTTTCACTCTTTGAAATTGTACACGGAAATATTTCAAAAACAATTAAAATTTGGTTTTGTTTTTTTCTAAACTGGGAATACACCTTAATAGATTGTTAAAGGCACCTACGGCTAAGAAAAAACCCCCACTTGATAACAGTTTTGTTCGTTTGGCAATTCCCAGTGTATATTTACAATGGAAGAAAATTCTCTAAGCAGACCTCTGACGTCACACTGTTCATTCTGATTTTAGCTGTAACTTTAAATACTTTACAAAATAAAAAATATACGGTATCAATATTTTAAATTATATTGTAGATTAATCTTAAAACGGTTATGCACTCATCCCATTCAACCATAAAATTCAACCCCTATATATTTAACAAGTGGATATAAATATTTTTTATTTTGTTATGATCTGGTACAATCTAGCACCAGTGTTTTGCCTGTAAACCATAAAGTCGATTACAAATCAGAAATCTATTTTGATGTTTATGTCAATTTGTCAATTTCATTCGACATAGATTCGCATATGCTAAAAATTCTATTATTCATTAGCGATATAATTATTATTTTAAATTTCCATCACAATAGGATTAAATCAAAGATAATTATTAATTTGTTAGGATTTCGTCGATTTCTATACAATTCTGGAAATTGTATTTTATTCTCTTTACTACGTCTGGTGAATATACTAGTAAGTTACTTTGTTACTTAAGGTATATTGATATTTTTGCAATTAAGATATAAATTTATGAGTATTTATTATCAGAAATACTGATATCTATATCATTAATATTTTACCATACAGGGTATGGTCAAGTATTGTAATCGTGCATGAAAAAAACGGGTTTTTTTTATTTTCATTTTTTCAAAATATCTCACAAACGGCTGAAATTATTTTGATAAAAAAATTAAACGAAACCTAATAGTAAACATGGAAAAAAATGTATTTTACGAGATATTAATGATTTTGTCAAAATGTATGTTAGTTAGTATGAACGTTACCAAATTTTTTGTGCGCTCTAGGTCAAAAACTAGCATAAATATCAAAACGTAATTTCACATGTAGTTTTGGTGGATTGAGATTAATAACTGATTAGATTTTGGTTGAAATCGAAACAAAAATCAAAGGGGGAGGGGGGTTAAAAATTAAAATTATAATATTTTCAATCTAAAAAAAAAAAAAAGAAGAAAAATTAAATATACTATAAAATGAACCTATGATAAAAAAGAAATTTATTATTTTTAAATAATCAACGTCATAGCATTGTAGCAAATTAAGCTTTATTAGTGTTAAGCGAAAGAAAGACTATGTATAGATAGAAATTCGTAACTATTTTATGGAATATTTTCGAATATTGTGTGTATGGTGATGAGAGCAGGGGGATTCATGAATACATTTATAGTAATTTTACAGTAAACCTTTAATTAATGTATACACTTTTTGATTAGATACTTTCTCCCTAAAGCTATGCAACCTATAAGTCTCAGAGACGTATCATTTAAATACCCTAAAGGCAATCCTATTTCCACAACTATTTAAAATATTGATATTGATTATAACTTCTAAAATTCTTTAATAATAAAAAATTATATTTATTAAGAACGATATAATATTATAATCATTTTCTTCCGAAAGTACCAAATTTGTTTAATTTAAGATATCTGCATGATTTAAATAAGGAAATCTTAGAAACATGCCTAGAGAGTTCCCACGCGTATCCCCATCTGCCCAATATTCTCTATTTGACACTAAATATAAATGAAAATCTATATAAAATGTATCGTTTTAAATAAATTTTATCCAATATTTTAATTTTAATAACAATTATTAAAAAATCACATTTTTTTATTTTGATTTCTTAGCCAATAAAGTTATTTTTTTGCCTCCGCCTCTAGGTTACAGCCTTTTACAGTGTTATTCTTACCCTATTAAGCCAATTCAAATTTATATAACTAAATTAAATTATATTCTTGAACTATGATAAAATAAAAACTGTCATTTAATTTGAATACGAAATATTTGTAGTAAACTTAATGAAGGGCTTGAATCAAATTAATTTACCATATATAATATTTACTCACGTATATATTTAAATATATTCATCTATACTTATTTAAATTAAGCAGAAAAAATAACAGGATTTTAAAATATTTTTAAAAACAAAATAATTGTTCTCCTAATTGTTAATATAATTAACAATTTTTCTTTTATTTGATATGGGTGAATTAAATTTGTATTTTAAAATATTAATTAAATACTGATCAAATATATATACTCACCAGAAAAAAATCTAGACAATTATCAATTTAAAAATAAAATAAATTAAAACAATTTTTAGTTTTAAAAGACAAATTCAGATAGAAGTAGTTTTCTAAAGAAAATCAAAAGAGATGGTCATCTAGTAAATTGGAGGTGTTATGGATTATTTGTAATATGTCAGAAGGTTTCGATTCCTTAAGGGGTTAAACAACCCTTCTGACATAATAACAGTTATCTATAACACCTCGGATGACTATCTTGATTATCTTTAAAACAATGTTTTTTTCAATTGCAATTCGGGGCTTTTTTTTATCAAAATTTCGACTTAATAATATTAATAATTTTATAATTATGTAATAAAAAATTGCTTTTAATATTATTTATTATAAAATTATCACTGTCCTGTTTATTTTAATATTGTATATATTTTATTAAAGAATCTGATAAATGAATTATTTTTGTTGATGATTAAAAAAATAATAATTTAAAATTCAAAGTGTCTTACCTGATTTAGACGGTGAAGTGTAGTGAAGAGAATCAAGGAAGTTTTGTTTTTGCGAATGAGATGAACCCCAGACGTTTGTTTGTTTTTTTTCTTTTGCTATCACACACTTAGAAAAAGACAAGAATAAGCGCACTCCAGGGAGGGATTTCCCCGAGAGCTAAATCGCAGTGAGACGACGCTGCTTATGTCCGATTGCGGGGTCTGCGTCCCCTTTATACCCTCGGGTGGTAATTAAGCGCATGCGCGCAACCCCTTGCCTCCGCGTATCCCTCAGGAGCTTCCTTGAATCCCGATCCCATCTCTTCTGCTCTTCTTCTCCTCTGTCTTTAACACCAAGTGGGATTTTTTGTGAGAAATTTTTCAATTGAATTGTTCACAGAAAGGATATTTAAAAATGCATTTCATAAATTCATTAAAAAATTGCTTAAATTATTCTTAAGTTATTATTTAATATTTATGCGTCAGCTTCTACTTATACTGTACACTGCCATAAATAGTCTTTATTTTTTTTACAAATTCTAACGATATTAATGGAAAAAGATAATGCATCAACCTCTGTGGTCCAGAGTGGACCTTGCATTGTAAAAAGAAGAATGACAAGAAATTTCAACGATTGGGTCGGAGTTGAAGGTATCTGTAGATGCGGGACCTGAAAAACGATGGTTTTGTTGCTAAAAAGACGGAAGTAGGTTCCAATCTTCAAAGGTCTTACAGATAAACGAGCTGAAAAATGCGTTTGTTTGGTTAATATATAGTTTAAGGGGCTGGTGAATTTTTGAAAATCGTGTATTTCACGCAAAGTATGTTTTAAAGGGATTTATTGATTTTAAATTGTCCGGAGCAAACGTTATAGCAGTATTTATAAAAACTAACAAGTTGGGGATGCTTTTACGAAAGCTCTAATGCCGTGGCTCGTAACCTAGGACTAATTACTTCCATGGGAGTATAATGGCTATTTTAAGGGGGTATCAGACTAATTAATACAGTAGCTCACAAAAATTGTATGGTTCTCAAAGTAGTCCAAGAGCTGGTGACACATTTTTGAGAACGGATTTGACCCAACTAGAAATTATGCGTAATAGTACCGTCTATGATAGTTGTACAAGGAATGGCCAGTCTGGCTGGCCAAAACAGGTGGACCATGTACTATTACTATTGCATGATGCTATTTTTTTCATGCTGTAATACACTTTGGGGTGGTCTGGTTCCATGTTCCACCACTCAAATGGTCTGGAGTGAATATATTATGTTTATAATTGACTATAAATTATAATTTTTATAATTTCATTGTGGGTCAAAAATATTTTTTAACACATATGTATTTTTCACAGCACTCACACCATGCGCAGTACCTGGTCCACCTTGCTTAGGCCAGCCAGACTGGTAATTCCTTGATACAACTATCATAGACGGTACTATTACGCACAATTTTTAGTTGGGTCAAATCCGTACTCAAAAATGTGTCACCAGCTCTTGGACTAAAGTATATTTCTTTTTATTGACTTAGGTTAGCCAATTTTCATATTTAAATAGTAATAACACCATTAAAGTTCTACAATTTTTACCTGAAAGTGCAGTGATAATTTTTAGTAGGAAAACAAATGGGAAACAACCAATAATCCAAATAACTTTTTAGTTTTATTTTGTCATAATTTTGTTTAACAAGAAAGAAGCTTGGTCATAGAGATGACATAAACTGAAAAGGTTAGGAAACACTGCTCTAATGCTATAGGTGTTAAATTCCTGCACCCTATTTTTCTAAATAAAAACAATGATTGCATTTATTTGTTTTACAAAAGTCTAGATTATCTTTCTTAAAAACTTGAAATTAGCATTCAGCAATTCAATTTTTACCTTTTTTGCTATGAGTTTTTATATTATCTCAATCGAAAGAGTTCGTTCACTTAGCTGAGTAAGTTGATCCCTAGCTGATCATTTAGATGATTTATTTGGTCCATTCGAAGAGTTGTCATTTTGTTTTGATTGTCTTATCTTTTTCATTCAATATATTATCATTTGTTTTCTCCAAACTACTATTAACTTTGAGGGAATACTTCCAATAATAAAAAGATTGAAAAAGTGATTGGCCCTTTTCACACGAGGTTCAAGGCCTTTGACACTGAAAACACGAAAACATTCCCCAAAACACAAGATTAATTTTAGTATTAAATTAATTTCAACTCATATACTCGGTAAATATCATGTATTTTTTACCTCAAGAAACAGTGTAAAATTGCGAGAAAACTAGGTTAAATTAAATAAAACATGTTTCTCCACTAAAATATGGCTAAATCCTACACAATAATGTATATCGCGGTTATGCAAACACAAATTAGCTCAGTAGCCCTTCGATTGTTTAGGCGCCACCGATCAGGCAAACGTGCGACTCGACGAACGCTGCGACCAGTGGCGGCGTCAGAAGAGGTGTTGGGTGGGCACAGACAAAAAAATTCATTTAAAGGTAGGGAGACACTTTTATTTGTTTATATAATACTAGCTGTACCCGGTGTGCCTCCGGCACGCCTTTCCCAGCTAGGCCCTCCAAATGGAATGACCTGGCGGGCAGCGTTTCGGGCTTGAAGTATTAGCTGTCACAAAATTGATTACCTTTTATCTAAATTGTTTTTTTTATATATTATTATTATATATATATATGGTGTTATATAAATGAAAGTGCTCATATTGTTATATGTATTTTAAATAGCGAGAAAAGAATTTATTTAATGACAAAGTGTTTTAAAAGTTTGATCAAGGTAATTGTATTATATTATTGTGTCTGGTTTGAAGTTGAAGATTATGAATAATTCAATTGTGTTCGTTTTTATATAGAGCCTGATGAAGCCAGAATAAATTTGGCGAAACGTCGCAATTGGTCGCATGGTTTAAACACTGTTTGATTGTTCCTATTTTCCTCTGATTGTTTACAGTTTCTAATATATATTTATACTTATAAAAAATAAGTCCAATAATACTTAAAATTTTACTTCAACTATTAGCAATAAACTATTTATATTTGTTATAATTAATTTCAAAAACCAAGTTTATTTATAACAAAATCGTTATTTAAACAAATAATCAGAATGAATATGTCTGAAAAGGTCTAAAAAGAACCCTTCTTTTGTTCTCTCTCTATTCTTATTATAACAAAAATCTATTCATTCATATTTATTTTAGGGGCTGTGAATAAAATTGAAAAATTAAATTGATGATACTAAATCAGTGGAAGGTAAATAAATGACATGTATCTGACATTATCTCATTAAGATTTTTTAATCTAGTTGAAAATTTTCTCCGCGAAAGTGAGAAAATAATGTGAACAAAATTTCATCTCAATCAGACAAATGGTGTCAGAGTCCATTAAATTCAAACAGACAGACAGACAAACAAACATCCAAATTTATATATTATAGATATGAATAAGTACAACAATTAAACAAAATATTTCAACATACTTATATTAAAGCTATAAATGTTATAATATAATATAGATATAAGTACATATGTATTTAAGACAATATTAATCTAGAATTTTTCTTTTGAAGTGATAATTCATTTATTATGTCCTCGAAATCTAAGTGTTGACAATTTTTTTTTAACATGAATTATATCTAAATCTGTCCGCCTCGGTGGTGTAATGGTCAGAACAACTGACTGGCAACCCGGAGGTCTCGGGTTCGATTCCCGGCTATACCCAGACATTTTTTCTGTAAGTATAGGGTCTGGTAATAAAAATTAAGTGGGAGATAAATTTAACCGAATTTATCGCGCGGAGGATTTACCACTGCTCGAAGCCCCTAAAACCTTGGTAAATTGGATATTGAATTGTATCTAAGTTTCTGAGATTGGCTCGTGATCCCGGCTTCTTTTTCCTTCTGCTCTGTTCTTTTCACGATTGAGGGGCCAGTCCATACAGGCCTTTAGGGGATCCACCTTCTGGTGTATCTCCTTCTCTCATCAATATCATTAAAAAAAAAAAAAAAAAAAAAAAATCACATAATCTTTCGTTTAACATTGATTAGTTAAATAATTCTTTAAACGACGCAGACAAGAAAATACAAGCTTAAAATTTATCTTTGCTATTTGTTCTATTTAATACTACAAACATTTTAGTTGGATATAAAAGTTCAATATCAAAGAAAATTTTCTTTTAAATCAATTGAAGAACGTTGTAGTTCGAACCTGGCCCTTTTTCACATTTATGTTTTTGGTCAGATATTAAGTTTTGAAAAGTTTTATCCTTTAATTTATCCAAATAATTACATTTAAACATTTATATTAATAATTATTAAATATTTTTCATAAAATATAGGCTAAAAATTAGGACGGTTTTTCATAAATTTCACCTCCTTCATTTCTGGCCTCGAAGAAGGAAAAATTTCGGTTTTTCAATTTCCTCCTTTATTAATGCGCCAAAGCTTTAGCAGTATGCCAAATTTCAGCATTCTAGCTTGATTGAATTTTTACTATATGTTAATTAAGCCTATAATATAAATTTTACCCCTTCATTTTAGGTCCTGAAAAGGGGTAAGTTTCACTTTTTCTATTTATATCTTTAATTGTAGCCCAAACTCGACCAGTACGCCAAATTTCAGGATTCTAGGATCAGCTGAAGAACTTTAGGTTTTTGATATGTGAGTCAGTGTTAAAAATGGAATTTTTCAGATATTAATAACTATAATAGATTTATTCATGAAATTTGGGATTCTAGGTGTTCCAGTGGGCTTGATTAGACATGCAAAATTCCAAGTGTGTAGGTCTAATAGTTTTTGAGTTATGGGGGGTCGAAAGTAGCTCGAAATGGTTCGTGTAAATATAGTACACATGACCGGTGCGTCGCCCTTTCTTTTCTGAACTTGGCTGACACACTGCCTTATGTCTAGATAGATAATTTATTAAATAAAATATTTTGAATAAACTGAATATGTATGTAATATTTATTGAGGATAACAATGACCCTGCTATAAGTATAATTAAAATAATTTTTCTTCAATAATCAGCATGTGATGATGATAAAAGCGCCCTTTTATAATTATAAATATTTCTTTTCAATAAATCATCAGCTCGTGTTCCCTTAGTCTACAAGTACTGACATGTTTCGCTGAAAGTTGACACAGGTTGCCGTGATTAGGCGTTATATATGCTTATAAAAGTGCCCTTTCAAGTTTTTATTATTTGCCCTTAACATTACAACTATTTATTTATTTCTTCAAGCAGGTATGATATTTCTTAAAATATTCAGTATTCTAAGGAAATTAAATCAATAAAAAATCAAATAGTTTTCTTTGACAATTTAATTCATACACTAAAAGTCCCATAAGCAATGGTGTTTTTGTCACTATGACAGTGAAAAAGTTTACCCTAACTTTTCCAGCGACAAAACTGAACCTAGCTTTAAGATTCTAGTAGGCCTGCATCATCGGTGTCTAGCAACACTGACATGACAACCAACATTGTAAACAATTTTATGTCAAACTTGCATTGTATGAAAATGTAATGCATTGTATTTTTAACAATTGTACTTTTCCTCTAAATTAAATAAACTAATTTATGTCTTAATTTTGTTACTTTTGTGATTTACGTATTGATTCATTAAATTGTCTTACCGAATTACACTCAAGCTTTTTTTGGGTCGAAGTAAACTTGATATTTTATAATTCGAGTTTTGTTGCCTTTGGGCAATTTAACTCAAAAAACTACCAGAAAAAATTACGAGTCCGTAGGACGAGTAATTTTTTCACAGATAGTTTTTTTCGTTTAATTGCCAGGCAACAAAATTCTCATTAAAATGTCGATTTACTTCGGCAAAAAAAGCTCTCGTGTAATTATAAGTGAAAATATTTTGTTTTGTCGAGAGTAGTAGCATTGTTGATTCATAAAGAGAAATCAATGACGTTGTTCTCTTCTTGATGCAAATTAACATATAAATATACCAAATACAAATATGGATAGATAGGCACCCCAAGAATAATGAAAAAATAAAATTCCTAACAAAATAAATTTATTGGAAAGTAATTTTTATCCTCTTAAAAACCGACATTTCGAAAGATCTACTCTCCTTCTTCAAAATTTAATACATTTATTTTATTCGGAATTTTATTCTTCCTTTCTTCTTGGGCTGCCTTCTCTCAATTCTCCAACGTTATAAGTTATAATATAATATAGATATAAGTACCATACATATAATAATATAATAATAATAAATATATTATATTTAAGACAATATTAATCTAGAATTTTTATGTTGAAGAGCAAATTCATTTATTATATCCTCTAAATCTAAAGTTTTGCCATTTTTTTTCTACATAAATTATACTTAAATCACATAATCTTTCGTTTAACATGGAATCAGTCTTTAAACGACGAAGTCAAGAAATTAAAATGAATCTTACATGGAGCGCTGCACAATTCATAAAATTTTACAAAGGCTAATTTACAAAATGCTTATAATTTCTGTCAACTGAAATAAATTATTTTATTAATTTTGATATTATTGAATTATCCTAGGTAGGAGATTTATTTCTGATTTTAGTGATTCTAAGTGAATATCATAATTTTCGGAAAAATTGCCAAAATCGCCTCACGTAATTAAGGGATTATTGTCTATAGTTTAGAGCAGAGGCTCTCAACATTTTTCTTTCAATGGACCCTTCTGCAATTTTGTAAGAATGCCAAAGAAATTTTACCGTTACTTTACCCAAAAACAACTTTGTTGCCAAATTGTTGGTTGTAAAATTAATGTTATACTATTATCTGTTTGCGTTAACAAAACCTAAAAACCTTGCGCCGTAACGTTAGCCTAATAATTAATCAAGCATTATAACTACAATCAAAAATTTGAACTCTTTTTTTGCTTTCAGTTTTCAATAAAACCACAGCTACAAACTGCTTAAAAATGGGTTAAATTATATCAATTTGCTTCACAATTTTCTGGGGGAGGGACTCCAGGACCCCCGTTTGCTGGGGGGATTCCATACCCTCCAGACTCCCTGGTGGGCCTACATCACTTTCCAAGTTTTGACCCCCTGGCCTAAGATCGTTGCGCCGTCCTTGCTTGGGAGGGAATTCCAGCCCGGTTGGGAACCCCTGGATTAGCCTGAGGAAGCCTCAATTGGGGATAAAACACCTCATAAAAATACTTAAAAATTGTTCCTGATTCCACAGGTGTAATATTTCAATTATACATTATGAAACCGAATACAAGAATAAATTATTAATATTGTGATTATTGTAATAATCTAGACGTATATTTATATTTTATTGAAGGAGACAATAAAAGAGTGTGTCTTCTGCTAGAATTATAAATTTTATTTATAACGATTCCAGTAGAATACACACTCTTTTTTGTCTCCTTCAATATATAAAAATTCTGCTACCCTCGGCACAAAAACTTTCAATTTAATTTATATTTTATATTTTTTTATTAATCTTATGCATTACAAGCTTACTGTGTCCTGAAGCAGTTTACCTCAAGTGAACAGTAAAAGAAAAAAATATTCAATACAAAATGTAAAACAAAATCAAAAGAAATAATAAAAGCATTACAAATCCAAAAGTTGGTACAAAAAATTACACTTTTGGTCATTCAAACGCTAACCACTAGTAGGTGATTTTATGTGATAGGTATTAATATTAATTATAAATTTTGTGCCACATTCTTTTTCAAATAAAAAAATCAAATAATTATTTAAATCGCCTTTCCGTAGCAGTTTAAACGGAATTTCGATGAGTAGCTAGCATCGCCGTCTTATCTCTCAATATGCAATATGCTATCCTAGAAAAAAACACTATGAATAAAGTTGTTCACACACAGCTTTCATCTTTCTCTTTCCATTATAATTATTATTATTATTTGTTTATTTATTTGCTATTTTTGGACCAAGCTACGTTAATTAGATAATAATGAGAAAATATTCCATCATATACATGTCCCGAAATCTCTCCCTCTTTCATTTTGATTGTAATAATCCTTGTTGTCTGTGTCCTTTGTCATTTGTGTACGTAGGCCGTTAATGGGGTTGTTTTTATTCTTAACGGCCAAGAGAATGCATTAACGTTTTTTCCAAGAAGTATAGTCAATAAAATTTAACATCATCGCATCTACCTTCTTTCATAGAAATACCTCTATATACATATTTTGATACATATTTACTGTCATTTATTTTAATATATTAGCCTCTACTTTAAATAAATTGTACTTATTCTGGTCCTTTGAAACGGATCATACCTATACGTTTTTAATTATTCATAGCTTGTTTTTTTCTAGTTTAATTTTCATGAAAATACAACCCTTCATGATTATTTATTTGATTAAGATGAATTACTTATGTATTGAAGGAGACAATAATGTGTCTTCTGCTAGAATTATAAATTTTTAATTTATTTATAACGAGACTATAGTTTCGAGAGATTTCAATTTAATTACTTATGTGTTTGTTTTTATTTGATAGTAATTATCTTTAATTTCAAATTCTTACTTTATTCTATGGTGTGTGATGAAGTATTGTAATGTAATAAAAAAATCGGTAATGATTATTGCAAAAATTTTCCCGATAAGTTGGTAGAGTTGAATATAAGAAAATTTAGGAATTGATTCGAAAAAAACTTACTTTTATTTCAAGGACATCGGAAAAACAAATTTTTTTTGATTTTTTTGCAAAACAGAAATATGATGATATTTTTTAAAACCTTGTATAAATGCTAACAAAAATTGGTTCCTTTTAATTTCTTTTTATTATTTTTTTAGAATAAGGTAATTTATCATGTTTAGTTTTCGAGTTATTAAGTCATTTAGAACAGGGCTGTCCAACCCGTGGCCCGCGAGCCGCATGCTGCCCAGCACTGCAATGAGTGTGGCCCAACATAAAATCATAAACTTTCTTAAAACATTGAGATTTATATGAAGAGATATATTTATTCCCTTTTTCGAAATATGAATGTACATATGTACAATACGTGAAGCTTTTTTCAAGAATAAAATTCACTAAAAGCGAAATTATAAGCTCAACTATATAAGATAAAAAAATAATGAAGTTTCTAATATTTAAAAAGTCTTCTTCTTCTTCTCATATTATCATTTTCTAAAATATGTATTTTAATCATTTATATGTTACTAAAATAAGCAAGTCTATAGCTAAATCATTCTAGTACAAGGAGACAAATAATTGGGGTTTTCTAAAACAATCACAATTAATTGATAATTTCTCTCCTTAGCTAAAACTTGTCAGGACTTGTCTTTTAGTCTTTGCACGTTCTTACATGCCAATAGATAATGGATAGTCAAGGATTATTATATCCGTGACCCTTTTAAAAAATAAATTATCATTCCTCATATCCTCTTTAATCCCATTGGATTTAAACAAGGGCTATCCACCCGTGGCCCAATAAAAAGTCATAAAATTTCTTAAAACATTGTGATTTATATGTTAATACTAGAAAACACACAACAATTTGGGTTGATAATTTTTTTTCTCTAAAATAAGAAACCTGAAAATCTACTGTGAAGTTTTCGAAAAATAAAAGTGCTAATTTTAAATTTTGAATCTGATACTAGATTTTAAGATTTCAGAAAAAAATAATCATCATTTTGGTCTATTTTCGACTCCATTTTCATTAGAAATAAATTTCCTACTTGAAAACTTCCTGATTGAATGTTCTAGAACAACAATTAGATACCGATGTGAAAGAAAAATTGAATATTGTCTCTTTATTAGAATTTTATATTAATTACCTAGCCAGGAAAAAATATAAACAAATACCAATACATAATATCATTTTACATATTATACAAGAAGCTATTTTCAAGTATAAAATTTACGAAAAGTAAAATTGATATTATGTTTGTGAGTGTGAGATAGGCCTTTGTGTATTACATCCAAACTTCATTTCTATACAGTCAAATGATTAAGCGACTTTAAAATTAGCAAATAAGAATCTTGCTGAGCCCCTGAATTTGTCTCACCTTGGACTTCGCGTAGAACATTTTGGAAAGCCCTGATTTTTTAAAAGTTTAAAATTAAACAAAAATTCAAAATTCATCAGTTTAATAAATTGATCTTGGTGGTCTTATGCAGACACCCACACCTACACAAACACACTATAATATATACTATTATACAAGCGGTCTAGGAGCCATAGGCTCATCAGCACACACACCCTGACACAGATACTAACTACGTCAATGCATTACGTGTTCTAGGGTTCCTAAAATGAGATTACCTATTCAAATCTCCGTAGATTAAATTCGGCATGAAAACGAAATCTCTCTTTCTACTCAGCCAGTTGGCTGAAAACCACAACTCGAATTATTATTTTGTGTACACAAACCCTACCTCGACGCTTATATTAAGCCAGGGGTACGCAAGCTATCGGTCGCGACCCCTCATGACGTCAGAGAAAAATAATTACCGGTCGCTAAATTTGTATGAAAATTATGTATAACAATAATAAAAGAGAATTAAAATATTTTTCTTTACTTTCAATTATAATATATCAGTATCTATCGAACTAAACGTTACTCGGTAATTTAATAAAGGATGGATGGATCTGTTTCAGTCAAAGATATTTAAGCTAATTTATTTTACTTTTCAAAGTACAACAAAGCTTTAAATATTAAAACATAGGTACTAACTAAATGAAAGTGATGAATATTTTATGATAAATATGCAAGTGTAATGAGGTAAAGGACTTATTATGTTGACTCTGAGACTTCAATGAGAGAAATGAGAAAAATATTAAAATTCTACATAATTGTAAAACATACAATAATCAAAATCGCTTCACGTGGCAGCTTCTCTGATAATGCCAATTCATGTGCAATATAAATATAAATATTCAAAGAGTTTAAAGAAAAAAATTATTTTTTCATTCCCCACTTGTCTAAACAAAAAGTATTCTTATGATAAATAAACTGCAACGGATCGTTGCTAAACTTTATCAAAATTCATTTGAAATATTAATATGTTTGTTCCTTTATTATTAATCAGATATCACTTGCAATTTGTAGTTCATATTGACATTAATTCAAAAATAATTCTCATTTAATAGTTGAGGAATAACCATTCTACATTTGATTTTTGACATTTCGGTTATTATTGTAACCATTGCTGAAGACATGGAGGAATCGACTTAAAATCAAAAATAGCCATCGATTCTCATCTAATACTTGAGGAATAACAATTCTGTTGAAGTTATAACAACCTCAGTCTTAAAGGGCTACCGCTTGTCCGCCCTGCTCCCCTCTCCTTATCATATGTTCACCTAGCGGTTCCTCTCCACTCCTCACCTGACCTCTCTCTGATAATCATTACTATTCAATAAATACTATTTTATCTAAATATATGTGTCTTTACTTTATACAGCTCCCAAATATATCCCAAAATATCCAACAGGTTATGTGCCCAGTTAATTGAAAAAGAATAATTATCAAGAAATTTTCATTCTTTTCTTATTCTTGGAAGAATTTTATAAACGTTTCCGAAAGCCATGTCTACGACTTCAGTGAAGATCGAGCCCTCGGACGGGATAATTTCGACACTTGGAAGATTCAGATGAAGGCTGTATTAACGAAAAATGATCTTTGGGAATACGTAAATGGAAGCTGTACCAAGATGGAGGATGTAACTCAAGCGGCTGTATGGACAAAAAATGATGCCAAAGCCATGTCGGACTTGATACTATCAATTAATCCTTCGGAGTTAAGACAAATTAAAGATTGTAAATCTTCAAATGAGGTATGGACCAAATTGCATACTATTTATCAATCGAAAGGACCAGCCCGTAAGGCAAATTTATTGAAACAATTGATCTTAAAGAAAATGAATTGCGATGAAAATATCAAAGACCACTTAAATAAATTCTTTGATATTATAGATAAATTAAATGAACTTGAAATAGAAATTCATGAAGATTTAATAACTATTATGCTTCTGTATAGTCTTCCTGATAATTTTGAAAATTTTCGTTGTGCCATAGAATCAAGGGATGAATTACCGAAACCCGAAATTTTAAAAATTAAAATTATAGAAGAAAGTGAATCTAGGCATTCTAAAGATGTACAAGATAACGCACTTGCAACAAAATATTTTAATCCTAATTTTAAAAATAAAAAGTACAACGATAAAAATAAATATTCAAAGAAAAACTTTTTTCAAGGAAAATGCAATTCGTGTGGTATATTTGGGCACCTTTCTAGGAACTGTTTCCAGAATTTAAATAAAAAAGTAAATAATTGCAATTATAATACAGTTTTATCTACTTTTGAAAATCCAAATAATAAAAAGGACGAAAGATGGTGTCTTGATAGCGGATGTTCATCACATATGACTTTCCAAGAAGAAAATTTTATTAATTCAGAATCGCAAAATCAAATTGTAAATTTAGCTAATTCTACGGCTATAAATGTAATTAAAAAAGGTCAAATTGAAATAAATACCTCAGTAAATAATTCAATTACTGTAGTGAAGATGCATGATACTCTCTACGTTCCTGATTTGCGTACAAACCTTATGTCAGTATCAAAAATAACAGAAAAAGGTTACAAAGTAACATTTACGAAAAATATTGCAAAAATTACAGATTTTAAAGGTGTAGTGAGTGCAATAGCAGATAGAATAGATAATTTATATTACATTAGAGAAGAAAAGAAAATTCACGAAATAAAATACGTAGAAAACCCCACTTCAAGAATTAATCTTTGGCACAGACGTTTTGGACATTTAAATGAAAACGATTTGAAGAAATTAAAATCTAGCAACTCAGTTTTGGGACTTAAATTCCCAAATGAAAATTTATCAGCGTGTGAAATATGTTTAGAAGGAAAAATGACTCAATCGCCATTTCCTGCAAACAGTGATAGAAGTACTGAAATAAACGAAATAATCCATTCTGATATTTGTGGTCCATTCAGAAATAAATCCGTTGGAGGAGCTAGATACTTCATAACATTTATTGATGATAAAACAAGATGGACAGAAGTGTATTTTCTTAAAAATAAAAATCAAGCTTTAAGTGTCTTTAAAAGGTTTAAATATTGGACTGAAAAACAAACTGGTTTTAAAATTAAGAATTTCCAAACTGATAATGGTTCTGAATATGTATCTAAAAATTTTTCAGATTATTTAAATAGATGTGGAATTCAAAGACGATTAACAGTACCATATACACCTCAACAAAATGGAGTTTCTGAACGAATGAATCGGACATTATTGGACATGGGAAGATGTATGCTACTTGAAGCAAAATTACCTGAACGTTTTTGGGCAGAAGCTATTAATACGGCAGTTCACATCAGAAATCGATGCCCGAACAGCGCACTAAAAGGTGAAGTTCCATTTTACCTGCGGAAAGGTAAGCGGCCAACAGTTTCATATTTTAAGACATTTGGATCAAGAGGATTTGTTTTAAATAAAATACCGAATAAAGGAAAATTTCAACCAAGATCAAAACCGTGTATTTTCCTAGGATATTCTGAAGAATCTAAAGGATATCGAGTATGGTTAACTAATGAAAATAAATTCCAGATAACTCGAGATGTAAAAATACTGAATGAAGATTTGATCGAAAAAGAAGAAAATCTAGAAAAAGATGAAAAGAATTCAACTTATCTCGAATATCTTATTCCATTAGGTCCAAATGAACCAAATGAAGATAGAGAAACCTCTGATGCTCCAACACAGCCACTGCAGCAAAGAGCAAGAGGCCGTCCCAGAAAAATAAAAACTGGAAGAAAGGGTAGGCCAGCATTGGAATACAAAACCGCGCCAGTATCAGAAGAAAACACCGATTCGAATCAAGATTCAGAAAATCTTACTGAAACCGATGAGGGAGAGGAAGATATTATTATTACTGACGATGAAGACATTCAAATAAGCAATTTATTAGTGAATGAAAATATCTTATACAATGCTGAAAGTGAATCAAGCACGAATTCAGAAGAATGGAGTGATGCTATATTAAACGAATATATTTCACTAATTAAAAATAAAACATGGAATATATGTAATCGCCCCTCTAATCAAGAAATTATAGGAAGCCGTTTAGTTTTTAAAAATAAATTAAATTCTGACGGAACTCTCGAAAGGAAGAAAGCACGACTCGTTGCAAAAGGCTACGCGCAAAGACCAGGAGTCGATTTCGAAGACACGTTCGCACCAGTCATTCGACTTAGTACAATTCGAATGCTAATGGCGTTAAGTGTTCAACTGGAGATGAAAGTTCACCAATTGGATGTGGAAACGGCATATTTAAATGGAGATTTGGATAAACCATTATATATGGAGATTCCAGAAAATTTAAAGGAAAATTTATTAAAAATGAAGAAATCGAAAGATATTTTAATAAAAAATGAAGCATCGAAAATGCTGAATGATATGAACCAAGGCAACAAAGTGTGTGCCTTAAAGAAAGCTTTGTATGGCCTGAAACAATCCGGAAGACAATGGTTTAAGAAACTGGATGAAACTTTAGTGAAACTAGGATTCAAAGCAAGTGACTATGACCCATGCCTTTACATTAAAAAGGAAAAAGGAGAATTCATGTTTTTAGGAATATACGTTGATGATATAATTCTTATATCTAAAAACACGAAATTAATCAGCGAAATCAAGAAAAGTTTGATGCAAAAATTCAAGATGAAAGACCTGGGTTTAATTAAATACTTCCTAGGAATCGAATTTAATTATGATGAGAAGAAAAATGAAATATGTCTATCGCAAAAGAAATATATTTTAGATCTTTTGACAAAATATAAAATGAATGATTGCAAACCCGTAGCAACACCCCTGGATCCTTCAAGAAAGCTAATAAAGCCTGAAACGATTAATGAAGAATCAAGAAAACTTCCTTTTAGGGAATTAATTGGATCCTTATTGTACTTAGCAGTTGGCACACGTCCAGACATTAGTTATGCGGTGAATTCCTTGAGCCAATTCAACAATTGTTACAATGAAGATCACTGGCAAGCTGCAAAAAGAGTGCTGCGATATCTAAAAGGAACAATTGACAATCATTTGAAATTCGCAAGAACAAAGGAGAAATTAAAAGGATATGCCGACGCCGATTGGGGAAATTGCCCTGTTGATAGAAAATCGTATTCTGGATATGTATTTACTTTTGGAGGAGCTGCCATATCTTGGGAAGCTAAAAAGCAACAGACCGTTGCTCTTTCAACTGTCGAAGCAGAATATATGGCGCTAACAGAAGCAGCAAAAGAAGCAATACATCTAGGAAGATTTTTAACCAATATCGGATTGTCGACTTCTCCTGTACACATCAGCAGTGATAGCCAAGGAGCCAGTAGATTGGCAGAAAACCCGATGTACCATTCACGTACAAAACACATAGATATTAAACATCATTTTGTTCGTGAATGCCTTAAAAATAAAAATATTGAAATCGGATATTTGCCCTCAGAAGAAATGCCAGCCGACGTTTTAACCAAGCCCCTATCATGTGAGAAACATGAAAAATGTCTTATAAATTTTGGAATTGAAAAAGGGGCGAAGACTTCGTTTGAGAGGGGGTGTTGAAGTTATAACAACCTCAGTCTTAAAGGGCTACCGCTTGTCCGCCCTGCTCACCTCTCCTTATCATATGTGCACCTAGCGGTCTCTCCACTCCTCACCTGACCTCTCTCTGATAATCATTACTATTCAATAAATACTATTTTATCTAAATATATGTGTCTTTACTTTATACAGCTCCCAAATATATCCCAAAATATCCAACAAATTTAGGTTAGTTTGACGTTTCGATTATTATTGGTAACCATTGCTGAAGACATGGAGGAATCGAGTTAAAATCAAAAATAACGATCGATTCTCATCTAATACTAGAGGAATAACCTTATTGCATTCCATTTTTGATGTTTTGACTATTAATGGCAACCTCTACTAAAAACGTGGAAGAATAGACTTAAAATCAAAAAGACTAAATTCTTTTATGGCAAACAACTCAAGCTTGAAAGCCAAAAACCTAATGTAGAATTGTTATTCCTCAAGTATTAGATGAGAATCGATGGCTATTTTTTATTTTAAGTCGATTCCACCATGTCTTCAGCAATGGTTACCAATAAAAACCGAAACGTCAAAAATCCAATATAGAATGGTTATTCCTCAAGTACTAGATGAGAATCAATCGCTATTTTTGGTTTAAAGTCGATACCTCTATGTCTTCAGCAATGTTTACCAATAAAAACCGAAACGTCAAAAATCCAATATAGAATTGTTATTCCTCAAGTATTTGATGAGACTCAATCGCTATTTTTGGTTTAAAGTCGATTCCTCTATGTCTTCAGCAATGGTTACCAATAAAAACCGAAACGTCAAAAATCCAATATAGAATGGTTATTCCTCAAGTATTTGATGAGAATCAATCGCTATTTTTGGTTTAAAGTCGATTCCTCTATGTCTTCAGAAATGGTCACCAATAAAAACCGAAACGTCAAAAATCCAATATAGAATGGTTATTCCTCAAGTATTTGATGAGAATCAATCGCTATTTTTGGTTTAAAGTCGATTCCTCTATGTCTTCAGCAATGGTCACCAATAAAAACCGAAACGTCAAAAATCCAATATAGAATGGTTATTCCTCAAGTATTTGATGAGAATCAATCGCTATTTTTGGTTTAAAGTCGATTCCTCTATGTCTTCAGAAATGGTCACCAATAAAAACCGAAACGTCAAAAATCCAATATAGAATGGTTATTCCTCAAGTACTAGATGAGAATAAATCGCTATTTTTGGTTTAAAGTCGATTCCTCTATGTTTTCAGCAATGGTCACCAATAAAAACCGAAACGTCAAAAATCCAATATAGAATGGTTATTCCTCAAGTATTTGATGAGAATCAATCGCTATTTTTGGTTTAAAGTCGATTCCTCTTTGTCTTCAGCAATGGGCACCAATAAAAACCGAAACGTCAAAAATCCAATATAGAATGGTTATTCCTCAAGTATTTGATGAGAATCAATCGCTATTTTTGGTTTAAAGTCGATTCCTCTATGTCTTCAGAAATGGTCACCAATAAAAACCGAAACGTCAAAAATCCAATATAGAATGGTTATTCCTCAAGTACTAGATGAGAATCAATCGCTATTTTTGGTTTAAAGTCGATTCCTCTATGTCTTCAGCAATGGTCCCCAATAAAAACCGAAACGTCAAAAAATCCAATATAGAATGGTTATTCCTCAAGTATTTGATGAGAATCAATCGCTATTTTTGGTTTAAAGTCGATTCCTCTATGTCTTCTGCAAAGGTAAGGGATAAGAAAACAACGCAGTTGCTATGGTTACTTATAAAATTTCCTCCCAAATTTTTAGCATTTCACAGAGAGAAGCCTATCCATTCTTATTTAAGCAAGGCTAAATGAGCTATATTAAAAGGTTCAAATGAATAAATTCTAAAGAATTTAAAAAATTAAAAAAGTACTCTCTTACTCTAGAGTAAAGTACTTTAAAATATAATTTTACTAAAAACTTTATTGATCCTTTTTTGTGGTCCCCAAGGTACTTAATTAGGATATTAAATTTCATCAAAATTGGTTAAGTCATTTTCAAGATATTTAGAAAAAACTAAAAAAGTACTGAAATAAAGTACTAATGTTTGTGGGCCGATATGTACCAAAAACTAATCAGCGCTTCATTTTGTTAAAAGAATGCTAGGTTTTCAATTTCATTTCAATCGGTGCAACGGTGTGGAAAAAATCGTGGGCCAAAAAAACGATAACATCCATCCATCCATCCATCCATCCATCCATCCATCCATACATCCATCCATCCATCCATCCGCACGCACTAAATGAAAAAATGGCACTTTTTGGCCTCTCGACGAGACCCCATGTAATTTTTGGCAAAACCGTCACGTGCTAAAATTCAACCTAATTGAATACTACAATTTGTGACTTTAATTGAGTCCATGGGTTCCGTAGTCTTTGCCTGAGGACCCTTTGAAGCCACGCTTGCCCCGAGAGCGATTACAATACTTTACCCATGCTTTGCATTGGATAAAGTAAAAACTTGATTCATAAGTAACTTAATTGTTTTTGTTGATTTGTAAACAGTGAAATAAGAATTGATAATTACTTTCATTAAAATAGTGTTAAATTATTTATATTCGGATCTTTACTAGCGTATTAAAATAATCTGATATTTTAGAGAAGTTTGCTTCTGTCAACAATTTTTCTTTATAAATATTACTACAAGAGATTTCAATTATTTCTAGACATACTAGTATTTTAAAAAATCTTTGCGACTGTCAAAAGTTTTGAAATAATTAATATTACTACATTCTAGCTATAAAAGTAAACACTCAGATAGACATGCGATCAAATGTGAAAAAAATATGAACTAGATAAATATTTAAATAAATGAATATCATTCAACATCTCAGCTCGGTCAGACTATTAAGTTTACTCAATTTTTTTAAATAAAAAAAAAATTCATATTATTTGGTTTTAAAAATGTCTGGAACTGGAAAGATATGAAAAGCATGCTTGAAGATTTATGTATTTTTAAACGAGCTGGGAACGTCAATTAATTATACCGTCTAATGCATTGGAATGTCGAGAGTCAGGCGCCTTCACTTAGATAGAGAGATGTGAGTTAAAATTTTATTAAAAAATTTAATTCTGAAAATCATGAACGAAATCGATCTCTCCGTTTTCTCTAAGAGTTTTATGTTCAATAAAGGGAGCCATCAAATAACTAAATCCACTATTAAAACAGAAAAAATATATTTATCTTTTTAAAAATTAAATCATGAATATGGGGGGGGTCAGATAGGCTAGGCGGTAGCGTGACAGCGAGCTAACCAGGGGACCCGGGTTCGAATCCGACTCGAGGCATCCAGCTAAAATCTGACTCCCGGGGTAGAGAAAATTTAAAAAATAATAATTAGTATCATAATTAGGCTTATGGCCGAAAAGTCAAAAAAAAAAAAAATCTTGAATATCGACTAAAAAAACTCGTTTTATCAATCAATATACTATATATCAGCGATTCTTAACAGGGGGTCCGCGGAAAGTATGTAGGGAAGCCGCGAAAATATTATAATTTTTTAAGTTTTTATATATTTACAAATAAAAAAAATGTTACTAGTTTTTATAAGTGATCATATGCAAGTGACAGATGAATTTAATGACATCTCACTATTCTTAAATATGGTTAAACTAAGTCAAAACGTTGAGAGCATAGGTAAATTTGACCCAAACAGACAGACAGACAAATATACAATTTGAATAAAACCGTGTAAATATTTTTTATAATGATTAGATTTTGTTTTGAGGTATGTAAGCCCTTTGAACCAGATGTGGTGTTCAAATGAATACAAGGAATCCACTATGCCACTCTGATTGAATTGATAAAGGATTTAAGTTTGAATTCACTTTTCAAGAAAAAAGTTTGGTTACAATTTTGGATACATATTCGGAAGGAATATCCACACCTGTTCACCATCGCCATACAACATTTATTGCCTTTTGCTTCCACATATCTGTGCGAAAAGGGATTTTCTACAATAGTCAATTTTAAAACGAAGCAACGTAACCGACTCCGAATAGACTCTTGTATGCGAATAGCTTTTAAAAGTAACGCAATTGAAGTGCGAATAGACAAATTAGTGGAGTGTATTCAACAACATTTATAAATTATTGTTACATTTGAGATTTTTTTTTGTGAGAGTAATTTCGAGTCTGTTACCTAATGGTGGTTGTGGGGGGGGGGGGGGGAGTTGCCGCGAAAATATTTTAGGATTTTAAGTGGGCCGCGAATATACTTTCGGATTTTAAGAGGACCGCGACTAATAAAAGGTTAAGAACCACTGCTATATATAATTTAATTCTGGTATTTTAAATTGTAAAGACTGTTTTTGAATTTAAATTATTAAACATAAAGTTGAGCCTTCTTGCATTCGATTACATTAAAAAAAAGTCAACCCCCTGTTTTATTAGATTTTTTCATTTATTTACTTTACCATACAGGGTATGGTCAAGTATTGTAATCGTGGATGAAAAAAGTGGCTTTTTTCCTTCTTTTTTTCAAAATATCTAAAAAACGGCTGAAACTATTTCGATTAAAAAAATTGAGCGAAACCATGGCATTTAGGTCTACAAAAAAGCTCTGATAAGTAAACATCGAAAAAATTATATTTTTCGAGATAATAATTGTTGTGTCAAAATGTCTATTAGTTAGTTTGTGCGTTACCAAATTTGTGTACGAGCTAGCTGAAAAACGAAAAACTAGTGTGAATATCGAAACCAAATTTCACACGTAGTTTTGGTCCATTGAGATTAAGAGCTGATTAAATTTTGGCGCATATCGACCCAAAATTAAGGGGGTCGAGGGAGGGTTAAAAATTAAAAATGTAGGTCGTTTGAGCAAACTCAACCAAATTTTGTATACATAATCAGTGGACCCCCAGAAGTCTAAAAATGCAAAATCTAACCACCCAAAATGGGGGGGGGGCGGAGGGTCAAAAAATAAAATCTTGGCCATTTACCAAACTAAACCAAATTTTGTATACGTAATCAGTGGGTCCACAGAAGTCTAAAAATGCAAAAACTAACCGCCCAAAATGGGTGAAGGGGGAGGGTCAAAAAATGAAAATCTTTGCCATTTACCAAACTCAACCAAATTTTGTATACATAATCAGTGGGTCCCAGGAGTCTAAAAATGCAAAAACTACCCCCTCCCACCTACATGATTATAAATAATTTTATTAAATATTAAATATAAGTGAGGGGCCAGGTTGTATGGTAAAGTCAAGTGGATGGCCACATCAGAACACGTCAGCTTATTTTAAATATATTCTATTCTATGTATATTAAATAATTAGATGAGATTGTGACGTCATACTGGCCAGCCCAGACTCGAGACTCGTTTCCTCAATCTTAATAGACTACCCCCACTCCTATTCTCTTTGATCGTGCAAGTCCGAGCAGGCAAACCTAATTAGTTTGGGCCTCCAAGGCACGCTGTTAACACCTCCCATTTCAACGCAATCTTGACCTATTTTCTGTTGAATTTTGGGGTAGTTTTTCTTTAAAAACTGTTATATTTTAATTTTTAAACTAAATAATCATCGGAAGTGAAATTTTTAAAAATTTATCCCCTTGAACATGAAAACTCAAAGGTAACCTCTTAATCCATGTAATTAGATTTGAAAAAATTCTTGATTGTTTTATTAACCAAAATAAATAAAATTCTTTATAAAAAAAAAGAAAATCGTTTAATAAAATTGAAAAATTTTGTGAAAATTTGAAAAATATGTAAAAAGAAGCTTTATGGAAGAATAGTTGTAATCCTGTTTATATTGGCTTGGAGAATTTTTCTTTTAATTTGAGTTTATCTTTGATTTGTCTTCACATTCTCTCTTTAACTCATATATTTTATAATTCTAATATTAATTTATTATTTCTAAATTTCAGTTTCCAATCGATTGCAGTGGCTAATCCTGGATTGCTAGCGAGTCTGCGAGTGGGCTTCAGCAGGCTTCTCTTCACAATGTGAGTTTCTATTTTATTTCCTTTAACCCATATGGGTCTAGCACACCCCGTCTTTTTATCACTTCGTGCCTGTTTGATTTCTCATATTAACTTGAAATAGTTTTATTATTAACTAGCTGCAAGTCCGCCTTCGGCGGCCCTCTTGCTAGCCAGCCAATTTTCATTCGTGCGCCCCCTCCCCAAACCCCTTCTGGGGTCAAAATATCAAAACGTTATATAGCTAAAAAGTAAGTTAGAAGACATCTAATGTAAATATGAAATTTCATAATAATCCCTTCAGCCGTTTTTACGTGAATCGTGAGCAACTTTTCGGAAACGACGGAAACATACATACATACAGACAGACAGGAATTTTGTTGAGGTGATAAATTAGTAATTTCGTTAAAATTATTAGCCATAAAAATTACTTTTTTGTTGTTATATTTCTTAATCGTTTATAAAATATTCAGATTCGCTTAGAATTTTCGTCTTAGATCGGGGGTCGTTAATATAACCACTTCATCGTGATTCAGTGTACTACGCTACCATTTTTGGCCTAAAAGATTCTTCTATTTCTTAATTAGATAGCAAAATATTGTTTGGAAATATTGGATAATCGAATTAGAGGTCGTTGCTGCTTTTAGCGCGAGGAGTCTGTGCCTCTGACATTCTGCTTTCTTTTTCCGTTTTAATTATTTAATTAATTTAAGGGTTACTTCCGGTTGAACATTTTTTTGTTTTGTCTTTTGTATTTTCTGTTATTATCGTTTCAAGGGCAATGGCCTTTTGGAAGTTTTTTAGTTATTATTGTCTAAATTTCCTGCTTGATTGTTAAATTCCAATCCCTAAGGGGTAAAGACGTTGTAATTCTTGCAAATAGCATATTTCACAAAAGTAATGTCTTAGTAAGGAATAATTTATTTAATTTCTTTAGAATATATAACATGACAGCTTGAAATATACCATGGGTCTAGGTATGGATCTGCTCAAAATTCATATATTTTTCTCTATATTTAGGAGAAACATTTCCAAAACTTGGTACGCTTTCCAAATTTCGCAAATTTAAATGATTTTACAATTTTTTATCAGAAAACTCTTTGAGCTAGAAAAGTTAAATCTGGATTATAAATTTAGTTAATTTATAAAAGCTTGTGTGTCAAATTTCATGGCATTAAGGTACGCATAACAGTTGGTTTCGTTTTTGAACGAAAAATTCTAAAACTAGAAAGTCCAAAATCTAAGCAGTTTTTGTCTTGGAAATCTAAAAATTTTGGCCTAAGAATAAACTTTCCGTGTACTTCTGTTTTTGTGTTGCTGTGTGTATTGGAATCCTAACAGATGTTCTTAGACATTTCTAAAACATAAGATAATCAAACATTTTGAAAATTTTTGAGTGACAATCTTTACATGCTCTTCTATTTCAGAAAAAAAATTTGTATGAGCAGCTTTGAGGGTTTAGAAGGGCTAAAAATAAAAAAAAAGGAATGCAAATAGAGAGATTTCTTAGAATTCATATGCATAAACCTTTTGGCCATTGTACTGAATTGACACATTTTTAATTCCTCATCGAGAATTGACCAATCGTGTGTTAAGCACAAAACAAGCTTTTGGAGAAATTATAATTTTATCTCACCGGAATACATGCAATAATAGTAACTATGCATAAAGAAGGAAAAGTGCAGACAATTCAAGTGAGTTAGTAAAAGGGTCAAGTCATCTATTAATTTAATCGCTATTTTCTGAATTGCATCCAAGGAGTAAAATAATGTTTAGAGGCCTCCTCCACTTGGTCCTTGTCCATTTACAGAATTATATGACTTTTATTATATCTACTATATTAAGTAATCTATAATATTATATTTTTACATAAAAACCACTAACTCTTCTAATCAATCAAATTAATATAATTATATCAAAAGAATCTTAATTCAATAATAAAACTAAGATACGAGGTAGGTTTCACAAAAAAGAAATAAAACAAAATTGAGTTTTGAGTTCGATATATTTCGGGGGTTAGCCCATCATCAGGAGTCTAAGAAAACTGATTACATATTGGAAAAATAGTTTTACAAGTAAGAATATTTAAAAATTTTTTTAAAAATGTATATGGTGGGGGGAATGTAGGGGAAGAGGGGGGGGTAGTTGTTGTTCTAAGGATTAATATTTTCTATTGAGATTTGAGCTGGGTGAAAGGGATCTATCTATACCTGATATTATAATAGCGAATGGACAGGTACCTGAGAAGGTACAACTTAAAAGGTAATATAAGAGAGTGCAATTACCCTAATATAATGTGCAAACAATGAAAGGAATGTTTATTTAATTTATTATAACATATAATCAATAATTGTATTTTTATACACTTCCAATTGATTATTTAAAATATTTGAATTATTAGAGAGGGCTATTTTTATCTCGGTGGATTCCAGGAGGTCCAATTTAAGGCCTTTTCTTTCGAAATGAATGGGGATAGGGTTATTATTAGAGGGTGAATGGTTAGATTCATGTAAGTGAATTGCGAAGGCTGAGGTCGAATCTAAATTAATGTTATCGGATTTGTTGAGGTGGTTAAGGGCTCTTACATGCTCAGAGTAACGTATTTTGAAAGCGCGACCTGTCTGCCTACAAATAATACTCTCGCTTTCTTGGACCTTCAAATAACTATTTCACATCAAAAATTACACTATGAAATATATAGAAAACCCACTTTCACGGACACAGTCATTCCCTTCTCATCTAATCACCCCATTAATACAAAATTTGCAGCATTCTATTCAATGATTCATAGACTCCTCAGTATACCTATGAATACTATAAATTTCAATCAAGAGCTTAACATCATTCAGAATATAGCCCTGAATAATGGATATAACATTTCGACTATCAACAAAATTTATAATAAAATCAAACGTAAATTCACTATCTCACACTTACACTCATTAGAATCTGGAACCGAAAAAATATATAGAAGAATACCCTTCATTTCTAATCATCTGACATCTCCATTAGCTTATACCCTTAGATCATATGGAATCACTCCTGCTTTATACAACAACAACAATTTAGGCTCTCAATTAATTAACAATAAAATAGACAAAATAGATAAATTAGACAAATCAGGAGTGTATAAATTAACTTGTCAAGATTGCGACGCTTTTTATATTGGGCAGACAGGTCGCGCTTTCAAAATACGTTACTCCGAGCATGTAAGAGCCCTTAACCACCTCAACAAATCCGATAACATTAATTTAGATTCGACCTCAGCCTTCGCAATTCACTTACATGAATCTAACCATTCACCCTCTAATAATAACCCTATCCCCATTCATTTCGAAAGAAAAGGCCTTAAATTGGACCTCCTGGAATCCACCGAGATAAAAATAGCCCTCTCTAATAATTCAAATATTTTAAATAATCAATTGGAAGTGTATAAAAATACAATTATTGATTATATGTTATAATAAATTAAATAAACATTCCTTTCATTGTTTGCACATTATATTAGGGTAATTGCACTCTCTTATATACCTTTTAAGTTGTACCTTCTCAGGTACCTGTCCATTCGCTATTATAATATCAGGTATAGATAGATCCCTTTCACCCAGCTCAAATCTCAATAGAAAATATTAATCCTTAGAACAACAACTACCCCCCCCTCTTCCCCTACATTCCCCCCACCATATACATTTTTAAAAAAAAATTTTAAAAATTCTTACTTGTAAAACTATTTTTCCAATATGTAATCAGTTTTCTTAGACTCCTGATGATGGGCTAACCCCCGAAATATATCGAACTCAAAACTCAATTTTGTTTTATTTCTTTTTTGTGAAACCTACCTCGTATCTTAGTTTTATTATTATATTAAAATGTTTCACCTAGAACCAACACCGAACTCCTTAAAAGTTATTGAATCTTAATTCATTTAAAAAAATTATTTCTTCATTTACATGTTTCGGGTTCCAATCCAATCCATACTCAGTTTTTTTTTTTTTTTAATTTTTCTTTTGTACCCCTTTTTTGTCTTTTATACCGAGTACAAATGAAAAAAAAACTGAGGATATGTTGAATGGAACTTGAAACATTTAAAATGAAGGGACAATTTTTTAAATGAATAAAGGCTTTTTGATATACCATAATTATGTTATTTTGATTGGATAGAAAAGTACGAGGTTATTTATTATAAATAAGAAATGTGAGAGTATATAGTTTGAGAATATAGAAGTTGAAATTACATTTTTTCGCCTTAGAGAGTAAACCTGCTAACTCACAACAAGGAAATTTTACAGGGCAGAGAAAAAACAAATATAATTTAATATCCCTAGTAGCACAATGTTTCAAACTATATAGTAACTATATAGCGACTATGTAGATTCTCGAAATATATATAGGCACGATATAGTTATTATATAGTTTGAAACATTGTGCTACTGGGGATTGTTGTTATGGAAAGAAACTATTTTCACATTTTTTTCTACAACTTACAATCGTAATTTTAAGTAGCAGTTTTAATTGGACAATGTTGCATTTCTTTTTCATTCGCACGGTATTAATATGTCATTTTTGATAAAAAAATGGAATTAGCAGCTTTACACTCTAAGCCGACGATATATATACCCATATACTTTTGTTTAACTCCCTATAGTAATTATTCGTGTTTTTGGTTATATTTCATTGAGAATTTAAATCTCAAAATTGAACTTATTTTATCATATGGCTTTAAAATTTATTTACTTTTTTTTTTTTTGTTATTTTGACCTCCTAAATGTTTGGATTTTGTCTCATGTTTTATTTATGAATGTATCCAAATAAATTTAATAATGTATGATGGATAAACATATACATTGTGTATTGATCACCTAAATGAATTGCGCATTTAATTAGAATAATACCTACTCTGGAGGGGATTTGATTATTATTATTTACGTATATACAAAGAAGTGAAAAGAGAAAAGTGCAGTGAATTAAATAATCATGACCCTGGTCATTATCCTTGCTACTAATAGCTTCTAGAAATCCACAAAATTGACACCATCATTAATTTATTTCTCTCTTTACTTCAAGCTAAAGTTTATAATAAGGGCTTACAAACTTTGACCTAATCGTTGCTATTTTATAATAAGATATTAAAATATTCTATGGGAACATAAGAGAAAATGTATTCAGAAATGAAGACAATGATTTAATGTAATAATGATTATAAACTTTAATAAAAAGTACAGCTACTGCCTTCTTCGGATACTCTTACGGCATAGTGCTCCGGTGAATTAAAATCAATAATTACCCCCTTGCCCCAAAGGTCCACTTTGGTCATAACACGAGATTCGCTAACCACTTAAAGAGAAAGCTGAACAATTTCATTTGATAATACGTTTATCCCATTTAACTTCAATGGACTGGAACCCTTTTTACTGATTCCCTATATATTTATTAATTGTATTTTAACAATTTATTTTATTTTATTGATTTGATATATTTACAGAAGAAATAATTATACCGGTCACGCTTTATAATAGTTTTCACTGAAAAATAAAAAAATAACTGTCAGGGCTAGCCAACCCGCATGCGGCCCTCGGCGTCCTTAAGTGCGATTCGCAGTCATATATGAATATGACGTACGAATTGCGTTTTAAATCGCATTAAAAGAAATAGCGTTTCCTATAATTGGACAAAGAATAACACAAAAAATTAATAATAATAAACTTCAACAAGAGCAATTGTTTTAAAAAAATTGGCGAAATGAAATGCAAAAATCACACTGAAAAAAATAGGGATTGATAATTGTTATTTTAATATATGACTCGAAATATTGTTCGGGGTATGTCACTTGACTACTAATTCGGATAGTTGAAACTATTTACCTCATGAAAATGACTCATTATGTAAATAAAGTAAAAAAATTTTTAAAAACTTTCAAATTTTCTTTCTTCTTCTTCTTAAGTGCCATATTAGGTCTCCCTGACGTTTTGGCTCCTCTCCACATATACTTGTGCTGAGTGTGTGTTTAGCTGTTTTTACACAGATATACAGGACCTACTTTTTAACGCCAGTTTCGAACGGCTAGTTTGGAGAGGTTACTAGGGAATTATACTCTTGGTAGGTTGCCATTGCTTCCCAAGAGGAGGCGACTGCAAATATATGCCGAGACTCGGTCTCGAAGCAGCGTATTTCAGGCCAGCGGCCAGACACTCTAACCACTGACCCACAGCCGCCTCCAAAATTCTCATTACTTAATTTAAACATGCTTCACCAAGAACCCACATCATTCTCCCTTAAAATCTTTATGTGAAATTGTTAGTGACCAACAAGAAAGTAGGGGGAAGTTTAGAAAGATAGAACTTCTCCTTGTGTGTTCCAGGTTATGCATTCGAATCGAACGCTCTGAATTGCGGGTTGCATCATTAGGCGTTAAATATTAAAACCTTAGTATGTTTTGAATATCACTAAAATAAAATAAATACCAGGTACTGGATATTAAATAAATAAATAAAAAAATTTCAATTTTGATAGTTAAAACTATTTTTAATTATGGTTATTACCATACAAATACGAACATTTTGTTGAAGGGTCATTCAATGCATGTTTTCTTTTTTTTTTTTTTTTTTTTTTTAATGCAATCGAATGCAAGAAGGGGTGCACCAGTCAAGATGTAGCCCCTATGGATCTCTGAAAGACCCTTGCATTACCGAAGAGAAGGAAAGTTGTTTAAGTGAGAGGGTGTAGACGTAGGTGTCTATGCACCCTGGTTTTGAAGGTTTGAAGAGTTGAAGTTACGCATGTCATTCCAATTAATGTTATCGTTATTGACTAGCCATATTTTTCTGGGGTTGGAGTGGGGTGACGGGGGTTTTGGCAAATTGGCGGAGGTTTTAATTTTTATCAGATTGTGGTCAGATTTACCTAAAGGGGCCGAAATTTTTGCTTCATAGGACGAAGGGTGGGAAGTGATGAAAAGATCGAGAAGATTGGATTTTTCATTGGCTTTGTCTGGGATTCTTGTGGGGCCGTTAATAATTTGTGTGAGGCCACACGCCGTAGAGAAGATTTCAGCGTCGGAGCCTGCGGGGGAATTATGGCTAGAAAATTTTAGCCAATTTTTGTTGTGGACGTTAAAGTCACCTAGGAAAGATATTTCAGAAGATGGAAATTCTTTCAGGATATTGCAATGGCACTCAAGGAGGTAGTCAAAAAATTGTTTGTATCTGGGGTCTTTGGGGGGCAAATATATTATGCAGAAGAATTTAGTTGAATGGCCTAACGTGATTTTGATCCATATGGCATCGAATTCATTGGATTCTAGATTAGTTAAACGCCTACTAGGGATGTCCTTTCTAATATAACAGCAGACCCCTCCTTTTTTTCGAAATTTTGAATGAAGTGTATAGTTTTCGAATTGGTAGTCACGACAGTTAGATTTATTCGCGTCAATTATAGTTTCGGATAGGCCTAAAAGAGCAGGTTTTTCATGTTCGAGATGTTGAAATACGTCGTGTAAATTCGAATTGCGAGATAGACCGCGAATGTTGCAGAAATTGATTTTAATTGATGTCATTAGTAAGGAGAGTTTGAGGTGGAAATGAAAAGGGTGACAAGAAAAGTAAAGATAAGAGAGCCGGTAAACCAATTAAAACTCCGAACTTGGATATATTTTTGAATATATTCAATATCAGTGAGCTCTTAGAAATTGGACAGTGGTTTTCCACCGGGCGATTTGAAAAGGTTTAAATCTACCACTTGGATTGATTGTTAGTAAGGGGAAAATTATGAGCTATTTAATAAATTGCTAGATTAAGTCTTAAATTAATTAAAACTAGTTGATGTTGTTAGTGGGGAGAAGAATTATTTGTTATTAATTTAGATACTAGATTTTATAATAGATATATTTTAAATTATAAGATTATTATGTATAGAGATTATTATATAATTATTATAGATCAATTAATATTTAAGGACCGTGCAATAATAAGAAAATGATATTAATAAAAAGAAGTTTATTTAAAAATATATATATACGTATATATTTAAAATGGGAGTACGAGTGAAAAAAGTTAATGTAATATATAAGATTTAAAATAAGATATTGGTTGAGTTTATTATAGAATTATTATTGAACAATTAATGTTTAGAAACCGTGTAATAGTAGATTATATAATATTAATAAAATGAAGTTTATTTAAAAATATATATATTATGTATTTTAGAAGATGAAAAAATGAGAATACGAATTAGAATTTAATTTAAAAGTAAGATGAATTGGAATTGAATCAATTTAATATTGAATGTTCTGAAATAAAATATTTAAATCGGAATGTTCTAAAATAATATAATATTTGTATATGGGATGGAATTTTGGGTAAACGGTTGTTGTCAAAAGGGGCTTGCAAAAAGGTGAATGGCCTGTCAGGACATGTGTCTTGGGAACAAAGGATCGAATGAAAGTATTATATAAAGTGAGAAATTAGTTGTATTAAATTTGAAGGGGTAAAAATAAAAATGATATTTTTATATCACTGGATTAAGCAAAAGATTCTGAATATTTTCATGCAGATAAAATATTTAAAGTCAGCCTGGTAATTTGAGAATTTCACTGGAGACGTAGAGAGTAGCAGGTATACGTGTTGACAGAATGGGCCCCGAGACATTTCTTTTCATATTGTTTGTTTTTTCACATTTACACTGATTTTTTTTTCAATGTACCTTTGCATTCACTTACAATAAAAATCAATAAATACGAAGTTCGTTGTAAAGCCAGATATCCAAAAAAATATTTAAATAATTAAAATTATTCTTATTTTGTGGGACCCTTGGAAATATTTAGATCGTCAATGCAACACGTGGTGCGATTTAGGTTGGTCAGTAGGGTGCTTCTTATTTTGGATATTTTCGGATATTTACGCAGACAGGAGCTCAATGGCTAGAAATAAATCAAATAAATATCCCCCAAGTTTCAAGTCTCTATCTCAATTTTAACCTAGTGCTACACAGCGATTAATTTTCCCATCTAAATAACTTGGGTTTTTGGCATTGAACGATCAATTTTTTATAAAATAATGGTTCAAAAAATTTGAAACTCTGTAAACTTTATCCTTATAATAGTAGCTATCCCTCATATTTTTTTACAGATTTTTAACTATTATAATTTTGGAGTCTATAACTTACTTATACTAAGATATAGAAGTATTTTATCTAGATGGAACTCCAAAATTGTAATATCTAAAAATCTGTAAAAATTCTGAAGGATAGCTACTATTATAACGATTTTCAAGTCTTTCAAATTTTTTGAACCATTCCTTTTGCCGGAATAAGAAATTGATCGTTCAATGCCAAAAACCCCATGTTATTTAGATGTGAAACTTAATCGCTGTGTAGCATTAGGTTAAAATAAAGATAGAGACTTGAAACTTGGGGGATATTTTTTTATTGATTTCTTTCCATAACCTCTGTCAGCGTAAATATTCGAAAATATCCAAACTAAGGAGCACCCTATTGGTCAAGCCTGGTGTATGTTAGTGATTTTTCTCTAGAATCTAGACCTTCTGGGCCTGTTATGAAAAATTTTGTAAGGAATATGAAATATACGAGAACTATAATTCTAAAGTTACATATCGTTGCCTTAGAGAGTAAACCTGCTAACTCACAATAAGGAAATTTCACAGGGCAAAGAAAAACAAACAAAATTTAATATTGTTATTATGGAAAAAACTATTTTTCACATTTTTTTCTACAACTTACGATCGTAATTTTAAGTAGCAATTTTACTTGGACGATGCTGCATCTCTTTTTCTTTCCAACGGTATTAATATGTTATATATGATAAAAAGTGGTGTTAGGATGTTTACACTCTAAGCCGACGATATGAGATCTCAGATCCCTCATGTGCACATTGAAGGCCAAATATAGCTCAAAACATCCATGCTAGAACCCCATATCCCGATGCCCTGTCTCAACAAAAGCAATCTCAGAGAAGTCATTAGGTGAGAAAAAGTAAATGAATGATAAATTTTCTTATTTTATCTTTTTAATATGTTTTTATAGTGTTATAAATAAATTTGCATATAAATTTTGAATGTAACTACTAACTATAAAAATCAAAACTAACTATAAACTTTAAAAATCAGGTCCATTCAAAACTGTTAAGTATATGCGGCCTTCTTGGGAAATAGGCATTGTCAATGTGGCCTTAAAAACAAAAAAGATTCCCAATCCCTGGTCTAGACTGTCCAAACAATAATTATAAATTTATTTTCACCAAATTTTCTCTGGTTAGAGACGGACTGATAGAACTTTTAATTGAAAATAATGGAAGGCAGTCCAGGGGTAGTGAGGAAAGAAAAATTAACACATATCCAAATAAGGTGTAATTTATTGATTCTTTCCTCCTTTCTCTTCAAACCGACGTTTCGGAGGATTCTTCCTTCCTTCTTCAGGGTTTCAAGAGGTCATTGAAGGAAACAAATAAAATGCTTCATTCCTCTCTCCACAGCAGTGTTTAAAACTTTTTCTTTCTTAGCAGAAGCATAGAAAAACAATATTTTTCCTTCTAGATAATTAAGAAAAAGAAGGAAAAAAATTGTTTTTTATGCTTCTGCTAAGGAAGAAAAAAGTTTTAAACACTGCTGTGGAGAGAGGAATGAAGCATTTTATTTGTTTCCTTCATTGATCCCTTTAAACCCTGAAGAAGGAGGGAAGAATCCTCCAAAACGTCGGTTTGAAGGGAAAGGAGGAAGGAAATAAATTACACCTTATTCGGATATGTGTTAATTTTTTCTTTCTCACTACCCCTGGGCTGCCTTCCATTACTGTTAATTATAAAATTTAACTAAAAATTAATTGTATTATTATTATTATCATTATCTACTGTCTTCCAAAAAAGCACATTTTGAGATTCTATGAAACCAAAGAAGGGTGTGTTGTATGTATGTTTTCAATTTTCCAGCTAGATCGTACAAATGATAATTATAAAACCTTTGAATATGCTTTTGACTTAAAAGTAAAAAAAAAGTAATGAGATTAATTTCTAAAATATTTTTTTTTAACTTTTGTATATGCCATGTACTTTTTTCAGCGGTTTCTTCATGTTTGTCAAAATTTCTCAAAAAAATCTTTAGTTTTGATTAAAAATTAAGTGAACACATGCTCTACAAATAAACTTCTCATAATAAACGAGGTCAAAATGATTTTTCCTAGATATTATATTATTTCATAGCCGACATCGAGAAATTTGGAAAAAACTAAACATATTTTAGAATCAATTACTCTAAATAAACATAAACATAACATAGTCCCTAACAAGAGTTACAAATGAAGAAGTTCTTGGAAGAATCGGAGAAAGAAGAACCTTGTGGAAGAGTCTGAAGAAGAGAAGAGGTCAGATGATGGGGCACACACTGAGACATGGGGGACTGCTTAGGGATATCTTGGAGGGGGAGGTGGGAAAGAAAAGGGAAGGGGAAGACCCAGATTAGAATATTTCAACCAAATAATTGGGGATATGGGATGCCAGACATTTAGAGAGGTTAAACAGCTGGCGGGGGACAGAGTCGAGTGGAGACGGATTGTTGCATCAAACCAGTCTTAGGACTGTATACTCAATGATGATGATGAACAAGAGTTGCATTTTAATAGAAATTAAATTACATTAAGAAATGAGAGAAAAAATTATCGCCCAATTCCAGTTTAATGCATATAAATATAACATTAATCGTTTAGCTGGAACAGCTCACAATCTCTGCTAAAAGCTAGCTTAAATTGATTAACTTACGAAATCTGGGATACTTTCAACACGTCAAAGATCCTTTTAAATACTTCTAAATCTAAATTGTTTTTCAAATTTCACAAAGGAAACAAATAAATTAATGATCAACCAATATAAGTATTATTCAATGAAATTTAAACTTTACACATTTGTATGTGTTTGTTTTTGAAAGTATTATACCAACTTTAATTTCAATTTATATAAATGAGTGGATTTATATGCAGAATGAATACATTATGTTTATGTATATTATACAAAAGAAATCAAAAATCAACTCAATGATCCTTTTAATACAGGTACTTAAATTTAAAATAGGAGGATCAATCGAGTGGAATTATATATACATATTTATATTGAATTTTGATTTCTGACTTATTTTTTCTTTATTCACTAAACCCTCTATTCCTATTTCAAAGTTCAATGACATCTCGCTACACGTATTGGATTTATATTTATGATTTGGATAAATAAATTTTAAAATGTTATGAGCGTGGAAAATAATAAAATGATTCCGAATAGGATTTGGAATCTTACATTAGTTGGTTGTGAGTTGATATTTGTGATTTCCAAGAATTTATAGAAAGAAGGTAAAAAAATATCTATTTGATAAATGATTGGGTTCATTTGAATTTTGAGTTTTTTGCATGGCTGTCTGCAACCTGTGAAACCTAAAGTTCAGCCCTTAGACATAATAAATAGTGAAAATTAATGCGATTGATTGTGATACGGTTGACAATCTTGCAATTTAAATGGATCGAATGTTATTATATTTACAATTTGAATAAGTATGGCACAATTAGTTCCTTAGTGGATCACTACCTAGGAAGACTTAATACACTGAAGTCTTTAGTATCCCATACAGCATTGCATAGAACTGAACAAAACTATTTTTATGCTTACACGAGCCATTTGTGAATCCTACAATCTTCAATCTTTCAAGACGTAGATTCCTGAATGATCCTTCATTTGAGAGATGGAAAGTTCTATCCCATAGATTCACAGTAGTAGATTAATCTCCGCGAGATGGTAATTTGGTGTTTCAGGAGCAAATTGAGTCTAATCTTCACCAAGATATTATGTCCTGTAGATTATATACCTACAATGTAAATATAAAATTGAAATTCAAGCGTCTTTTAAGTTAGACTATCTTGGAGAAATGATCTTCTGAACAATGGCGAAATCTGGGGATCATTCCTAGCACTAGACAAAAAATATTGCTAGTGAAAAAATCAATCATAATTATAATTAATAACTCATTTTGTTTATTATTTGTATGCCACATTCTGTGATTCGTTTATCTTTATGACATTTAGGGACTGAAATTCTTTTTCTCTTTCTCGAATTTTACAATCTTTCTTCTAAGAACAAATACGGTCGAACCGATATCGATAATTCTTCCACAAATTCTCGCAAAATCTTGAGCTTTGAATGAAGTTCTTTAGGTTGTTGATCCCAATAGACTATGGTATAAACCTAGAGAATGAAATAAGTCAAAAGAATTCATTACATTAATCACCCAAACTTCTATCAATTTTCTTCTAAAATATCCAATTCTCATACACCTTGGGTTAGTTATAATTATAAATGTCTTAGGCATAGTAATATCTTGGCAAGGTACTCTCATAAGATGCGGCCAATATATTTTTAAAGGACATGATATACCAAGTAAAACTACTGGCTAAAAATATAACGAATTTATGGTAACAATTAATTATTATGACAGAATATATCACCTTTAATTTAATTTAATTTTCATTTGACTTTGAATTAATAATTGTTATATTTTTTTTCTCTCTTTTATATAATTTAAAATGTAAGCAAATTCATCTCTATTTGAATTAAATTTTGAATTATTCTATTTAACTTTTGGCATTCTTAAACGAATTAAGAAAACGAGGTTATATAAATACAAATGCCTTTTCAAATGAAATAACATATTTAATAATTTTACATTAATTCAACCGAAATCTAATCAGCTTTTATTAATCTCAACTAAACTTTAAAAATATTTCAATCCTACCTTTAATATTTTTATTAAAAAAATGATAGTTTTAGGGCTTTTTGAGATATATAATCATAATGAGAAACAAAGAGGTCCAACAAAATTATTACTTTTTCTGCATTTTAACAATCTTTTCCCATACTAATTATAAAGTAAAAACAAAAAATATTTATTAAGATTAGCCGAATCTATTTATTTCCCGATTATATAAACTCTAAGAATAAATTGAGGCAAAAAATGAAAACTTTTTCCAAAATCCAATTTTTACAAATTTTAAAAATTAGTTGTTTTATTTAAACACTGTGAGCAAGACAGTTGAAACATTAATTGATAGAAATTTATGTGCCAATCAAGATTTCAAAATGGTATAAAACATTCCATTTCTTTAAAAAACAAAAAATAATATTTGCATTTTTATACGAAATAAACTAATTTCAAAACACAATTCGTAATTGGCTAAAGGGTAGAATTTAACATGAAAACAGATATCAAATAATTTTAATTTTAATTTGTAATTTTACATATTATTAGATATTGAATATAAAAACAATTATTATTTTGAACATTTACTTTAATTGAATAAAAATATTTTAATAAATTAAATTAGTTTTCATGTTAAATTCTACCCTTCAGCCAATTTCGAATTGTGTTTTGAAATTAGTTTATTTTGCAATAAAATGCAAATTGATAGAGATTTTCTTTAGGAGACGGACTGGTATAAATATGCAATTGGATGTTGATGAAAGCAGTCCACGGTGGTTGTAAAAAATAAGACTATAGAGGTTTTATTATTTTACATTTATTTGTTAAACCGACGTTTCGGAGATTTATTCTCTCCTTCTTCAGGGTCTATATAATTGAGGGGAAGACGAACATTAATTAGTATTGGGATTTTCACAAATCATTCATAATATAAAAACAATATACACAAAACAAAAATAATAATCATAAATCTACTTACAACAAAAAGTCAATGAAAGTAGTTCAAAAAATAGTTACTTTCTGTCTCCTTTGACAATGCCAAAAAAACATTATAAAAATTCTTTTTCATCTCGAATAGAAAACAAAGTAAAAAGCAATTGATGATCCATATGTTAATGAGATATATATAAATGAATGAATGTATAACATGTCCCCACCAATCATTGGATGCGCAGAATATCGTTGCGCATATCGGTATAGTTGTTAGTTTATTTTTTTAAATTTATATTACAATTATTTACAAATTTATAAATATGGTCATTATCAGTCCCAAAATTTTTACAAAATATATACAAAGTTCTTTTTTTTTTTTTTTTTTCCTTTTTAAAAAACATAGTTCGGAACGTCATTAATATATTTACATATTATTAATATTATTATTATTTTTTTTTTTTAATTAAATTCGTCACAGGAGTTTTAAATTATTAATCAAGCCATCCCAGCAAATACTCAGGTCCATCACGTCGGATCTGTAATTTACTGCGCGCGATAAGAGATTTTTAATTGTAATCATTTCCAGGATTTTTCGTTTAAAATAATTATTTTCCTGGAAAATGATATTAAATTCGTTGAAATTAAATTTATGATTTTTTTCTTGGGCGTGAAACGCGAGGGCTGTATTATTTTTATTCGTTTTTGAGATGGACAGTTCGTGTTCACGTAATCTCTCAACTGCCCTTCGCTTAGTTTGCCCTATATATATACCATTGCACGGCAGTACTCCATCCCCCATACACTCGATCATATAGACTGTGCCAGTTCGCGTTTTCGTATCTAATTTATCCTTATGGTTAAATAGAAATCCGATAGTATTAGTTGGTTTTAACGCGACGCTGACCAAGCCCACAGATAGTAATGTTTTTAATTGATCGCTAAGTTGGGGGTAGTATGGAATACTGACGTACATTTTGGGCTCGTTATTTGTTTTTTTAACGTTATCGCATTTGTACAGAGTACGCCGGAAGATGGACCTGATTAAGCTATTAGGATAATTATTGTCAAATGCAATCTGTTGAATGATGTTAATATTTTTGTTCCAAAATAAAATGCAAATATTATTTTTTGTTTTTTAAAAAAGTAGAATGTTTTATACCATTTTGAAATCTTGATTAAATGCGTCAATTTTTTAGATAATTTGCCATTATTGTTTGACACAGTTTTTTTTTTAAGATATCAAGAGTCAAAGTTAGCTGATTAAAATTTTTTCACACATGAATCTGACAAAAATATTTTTTTCTCAAAAAGTATAATACTCTTATTTATTTTCTGTTTTGTGATCGATAGCAGTATTATTCAGGATTCCGTAACAAAAATTAGAATTATAAAATATGAAAATTCGTAGCCACAGAATTCAAATATTTAAAATGCCCATAACTCGAAAACTAAGAGAGTTTTATTTAAAAATATTTTTTTATTTTGGACAATCCTGAACTCACCTATCTCGTGTTCACGTTTGATCCTTGACTTTTTGGGACACCCTGTATATTTCTAACTTGAAATAATGATTTTTAATAAATTTATATATCAATGAGAATTGTTTCGACCGCGCTTATTTGAAAAATATATTTTATCACGAGACCACTGCGGATTATGCTATTGAAGTCTGTGGAGTCTTAAGTCTGGACCAAGAGAGAAAAAAGAGAAAAGAGTCCAGACTTAAGACTCCACAGACTTCAATAGCATAATCCGCAGTGATCTCGTGATAAAATATCTTTTTCAAATAAGCGCGGTCGAAACAATTCTCATTGATATATAAATTTATTAATAATAATTAATAACTGAAATTATTGTCTTTTATTAGTTTATGACTAAAAAAACATTTCAATTTAAAAATAATTTAAAAAATTAAGTCACTTAAGTTTTGGAAGAATCTTATAACAATAAATATTTCTTCATAAAATATTCCCCCCAATTCTCCAGATAATGAAAGATATAGAATGTGAGACTTTTAGAGAAATGCATGAGATGGCATGGGATAGATTTGAGTAGAGGCGAGTGCTTGCGTCAAACCAGTCTTAATAGAGCATAATCAATGATAATGATGATGCAATTTTCTCAGAAAAGCTCACTTTCAACTTTCTAACTCAAATAATTAGCTTATAAATAAAATAATTAAATAAAAGTTGAAAAAATTTGATTGGGGTTCGAGGGCTGGGGGTACAGGGGGTGTGCCCTCTGGCTAGTAAGAGGGCCGCCGAAGACGGTCTTTGCAGCTAGTTATTTATGAAATGAAGCTGATTTCTTTACACTTTCATATTCCATGAAAACTTATTCAAAAATCTGTGTTTTCGAGAATTTCGATATTTCGGCAAAGTTTTTGCGAATCGAATGTTTTACTTGCACATAGATAAATATCATAAAATGATATTTATATCCGTGAAAATAAAAAAAGCTTGGATTATAGTTTATAGATTGTCTCGGCTGTCGTTCGGTCTTTCATCCCTGCTGGGTCTCTTTCCTGTTATCGCCGACGCGTGTCGTTTGGCTTGCGGTAATGGAGCTGGTTGTCCACGTGCAGCGTTTAAGAATCCAAGCTCTTGATTAGCCCTGTCGGGGGTAGCTCTCACCCCCTCAGCCGTAACTTCTTATTCCAGCATTACATCATCTCTTTTGAATAACGAGCATTGGGCACGTGTCAGCCCACCCTCCTTTGCTAATCCTTTTTATATTGCTCCACCCCCGGCTCTTGAATTAATATTATTAATATTAATATTGAAAAACGAAACTTTAACGAAAGTATCAAAGTCTCTAATTATTCAAAAAAGAAAGAAAAAAGTTTTCAATTGATTGTTATGTAAATTGAAATTCTTTACCTTCAAGGTGCTAGGATATTATTTTCTTTTATTGTACTTTCTCAGTCTCTCTTTCTAGTGGTGAGTGAGTTGATGGATAGAGGATGAAAAGGATTATTGTATTGGAGATTATATTGTTAAATGAAATCGATTTCATAATTATATGTGTATAATTTCAGCTCTGTTTCTCAAATGGGTTTTGAGAAGCACGGGGTCCAAAGTGGCTCGAAATGGTTCGTATAGGTAAATAGCGTATAGCGCAGCGGTCGGGGAACCGGGGTAAATTACCCCAAATGGGGTAACAATGAAACTATCGGGGGTAATAAGGACATTTTTAAAATTTTCTATTTTATAAACTATTATAGTATTTTAATGAATTAGCTAAGGGGCCAGTTATGGGAAAAAGTTGAAATAAAAGCTAACTCTTATTTAATACTTTATTTTAAGCAAAGTCTGCTGGATATCAACTTTGCGTGTTTTTGTGACTTGGGGGATTACTATATAAACCTCAATTCCACCCTTTAAAAATTTATTATAAAAAGTTTAAAACAAAAATTTAAATCATTTAATGATCTTTTCCAGCTGACGTGCACTGATAAAGAGCAGAGGTGTAGCGCTCGAAACGTTGTAAAATATCGATTACGTCTGCTTAAAATAAAGTATTAAATAAGAGTTAGCTTTTATTTAAACTTTTTCCCATAACTGGCTCCTTAGCTAATTCATTAAAATACAATAGGGCCACCAAAGACGGTTCTTTTTAAATATTATAGTATTTTTACTTTGATAGCTTTTCCAAGAAATCAAAATCGTAAAATTAATAAATATATTATATATGCATATACATATTTATACCAGTCCGTCTCCTAAATAAAAACGCTATCAATATATTATATATATTTTCGAGTTTATTAAACGTAAAAACGAAGAACAGAAATCGGCTGAATGCCGAGGACTGTATTCAAATTGCGCTCAAGTCAAAAAGTCCTAATTTTGAAGTCATTTTAGCGAAAATGAAACATCATTTTTCTAAAACGTAAAAACATTTGAATTATGTTAATGCTAAATATTTTTACAATGCCTATTAGCACACTTTCCGGGCTTGTATATAATAATTAACCCGAAGATTTGAGTATCTTTTTTTGAAAAATAGATGGATTTCTCCCCAAAATACAACTCACGGTAAATATATCAGGAAAGAATTTAAATTTTAAGGTCAATAATTTAAGATTTTAAAATAGTAGAAATATTTTTACATTGCATATCAGAGGACTTCATCCCCTCAGGAAAAATTCAAGTATATTTTTCAAAAAAGATGCTCAAATCTTCGAGTTAATTATTATTATTATTATTATTACTATTGTTTTTTTTTATTTTATTTTTTGTATGCGCTATGTTTTGATTTTCATTTGTATCTAGCGTTTCAATTAATTATTTCACTCCGCTAACAGAGCGGTCTTTTAAATTCTTTCATGTGCAATTTTAGGCAGGAAAATTCAATTTTCATCTGAAATAAAAGAAAAATCTTTCTATCTTCGCCATGGAAACGAACATGATTGAAAAAAAGAGAATTCACATTTTTCTATCCAAATAAACATTAAAATAAGGTTTGACCCTTATCATCAGTTTTCTTTAATTTTAAATATTTTATCTATTTTATTTCTCATGGATTCAAATAACCGATTCGATGTTTTTCGTTTTGATGCCGTAGTGAGTTGGTCATATAACACATTAATTCTAATTTTGGTGTTTTTTGAGGCTCTTGAAAACCTTGGAAACAGATGGAATGTCTTCGTTAGGAAAAAGAAATAAAATTTCCTTGTATTCTAACAATTTATTTTCACGAAAAACTTTTGAGACGTTTCGGAGAAATAATTATAGAAAACAATTTAAAGAAAGGCATTTTATAAGATTTAAAACATTTCATATTATACATTAACATTTCATATATTCACTTGTATTGACATACCATATTAATAAAAATTTAACACAAAAAAACTCCAGGTAAATAGCGAATATAGAAGATTTTTATTTGATTTATTTAAATGAATATGTTTTTGAGAATATCCGCCGAAACGTCTCAAAAGTTTTTCGTGAAAATAAATTGTTAGAATATAAAGAAAGTTTCTTTTTCCTAACGAAGACATTCCATCTGTTTCCAAGATTTTCAAGAGTCTCAAAAAACACCAAAATTGTAATTTAAAACATTATAGTAAGTACCCTATCTAATACTAATTCTAATTCAACAGTTCTGCTACTCTCGATAAAACATTGATTTTTTAATTAAATTAAAATAATTATTTTTAAAATTAATTTTAATTAATTTATACAATTTATTTTTAAAGTAACTTAACTGTATAGTTACGTTAATTATTGGACTGTACAGCAATGTTAATTATTGGAAAACTTAAGTTACAAGAAATCATAAGTTGGTGTCATCTATTTAATCCGATGGAATGGAATATTTTTAATTATATGTCAGAGGGATTGTTTTTCACCCCCTCGGAAATCGAACCTGAGTGCCAGTAACAGCAATTCGGGCCACCCGGATCACCTGCAGGATGCGAACCTCTCTGACATAGGTACACGCGTAACTTATGATTTCTTGTAAATTTGAATCTATTACCATCGGCAAATTAATATCTTTCACTAACTTTAGTTAGTTGACAAAGATATTATAAAATATAGTATGTCGTAATTTAAAAGTTATTCATTATTATTATGGTAAACCTCAAATATTAATATCTTTGTAAATTATCAGAGACACATTTTTTGATTAATTTCTTTTAAATTAACCCTTAACTGGTCTGGTGAAAAAAAATTGAACTTAAACTCTAGTGGGGTCTAAGAAACCACAATGCAAAAAATAAGATTTTAGTACAAATATTAAGTTATATAAGTTAATTACATCATTACATGTTCATACATAAGGTACATACATACATATGCAATGTATTTTGCACAGTCTGAGCATATAAGATGATAATTTATTTTCATTTTTCATCACTGAGAGTAGAGTCATCCTCCAGTAGAAACATGATTTCTTCATCAGTCTAAACCTTCTTTCTTCCTATTTGAAATAAACTTATGCAAATATTACAAAAATTTAACGCACAAAACCGGGAGAAAGTTTACAGAAATTGTTCAGTTGTATGAAAAAAAAACCAGTAACGTAAACGGTCTGGTGGGGTCTTACACACCCAGACTGCTCCTGTCAGGCAGGACTGAATAAATTCAAAGTAATACCACCTGCAGAGTCGTCTCTAGGCTAAAAGAACACCAAAACAGGCAAAGACAAATGTTGTCCAGTTTGGAAGGTACATGAAGAAAAAGATGGCATGGGGTCTATTAGACCCTACGAAACCAATTAACAGCTCTGCTTGACACTAGCAAAAAACATTTCACATTTTAAATAAATTATTCATTTACCACTTTTTGATTATATTTTTTATTTTATTATAATATTATAACCTACTTCCAGATTTAATCTTCTTGAAAGTACCCTAGTAGCACAATGTTTCAACTACCAGTATAGTTGATTAAATTAATCTTTAAGAAATTCAAAGATATTTTTATAAAGCGAAATTTTTGGAGACTACTTAGCCAGACTACGCTCTTTATTAGAACCATTGAGGTCCAAGCTGATTCTCCATCCTGAACCAAAGAGCGAAAAAAGATATGGTCCATCTAGGTGTTACCCGGTATCAATCCGCGTATAGCCCGCATGATACCCCACCACGGACCACCTAGAGGACATGCGCATCTCAAGTTCTTATATATTACTCCCTCGATTCAGACGCTTTTTACAAGTCTATTCTTACATAGAGAGATGATAAGTATTCTCAAAAATTTTCGCTTTATAAAAATATCTTTGAATTTCTTAAAGATTAATTTAATTAATTTGATAATTTCTATATTTGTATAAATATACTAGAAAAACAAATTTATTTATAATTTGTTAAAAATTCCGTTTAGTAGATTTGCTCGCGAATCTACTCCGCGGAAATTCTGAATTAATTTGTACCAATATAGTGACTATATAGATTCTCGAAATCTGTATAGGCACTATATAGTTACTTTATAGTTTGAAACATTGTGCTACTAGGGTAAAATATAATCTGTAAAGTGTTAAACAAGAATGGTAAGCTCACTCAATCGGTTGTTTGGTCTGACTCATTCAATTTCTATCTAATATCTAGATCTATTATTCATTTGTTTATAAAATGAATGTTTGAGGAAGTCGCGTGCATTTTAAAAATAAACAATTCGATCTTGCCGAAGGACCGACCGCTCTTCCTTGTCTCTCCATATACACTCTATATATATACATATACATATATATATACATATGCTCATTCACATACCCGGACGACTAGCCACACTTTACCAGCTGACCTTGTTTTTAAATTTAAATTTTATAACTGGAATTTTGTTTTGATTGAAGTAGGCGGAAAGGCGCATCCCTTTCTATTGAAATTTTTTACCGATAGTTATAAGTTTTAATATTTATTTTTTTATTTTCTATATAAATAAGGAATTATTGAATAATATTATTCATATTATCATATTGGATAAAAACGTTAAAATAATATCATAGTTTTATGTCTCGTTTAAAACGAATTTGGTTAGTTATCTAAAATGGTAGAGCCATCAAAAGTGTCGTCTTCATTTAAAGTAAAATAATATGAAAAGTTTTAGAGATAATGAAATATAATTTTCATATTGAAAATCTGTATAAAATTTTTTATTGTATGCATATATGCGAAAATTTATTTCATTATTCTATCTCAATGATGCACAACCTTTTACATAGGTACTAGTCTAATTTTTTATACGAGATTCATTAAAAAATTGTTTAAGAATATTTTAGTGGAAAAACAAGAATCAGTCAAAAAATAATTATGTGTTGCCTATAAAAAAACATTAAATTTTTTTAGGTCTTAATTTTAAAAATAACGTAACACATCATTTTAAATTACAATTGATTAAAAAATGCATAATGTACATAATAATAAAGTTCTAAAAAGTAAATAATAAACGAAAGCAACATTTATTATTTTGAAAAACTAAATTTTTTATTTTAAATCAGTGAGAATGCTGTGTATGAATTTTAGATACCAATTTGTCTGTAGGTATCTGATTTAATTTTGTTGTATTTAAAATATGCCACATTTTTAGTTCTGAATTAAGAAAACCCAAAATTTAATCTGTTGTTTGTTTTAAAAATGCAAACATTTTTGCACTAGAACAATCTTCCCATGACAGCTGTTCTTGACTTCAATTATATGTTTGAAAAATATTTGTAATTACTCCGAAGATATCATTACTCACTCTACTTTAGAATAACTTAAAAAGTAAGAAATAATTAAAATGACGTCATCACATACCGTAATTGTAGCCAAATTTCGTATTAAATTCATAGATCATTGGTTATTTATTAATTTACAAGATGCCAGATGAGTGGTGGGCCATATTATATCATTCCTATTGATTTTGACTGGTTTGATGCAACCTCCTGATTCCATTCAACTCTTTTCGAAGCCAACACTTTTACTTTTCTTAAATGTTCCACATCTTTCATTATCTGAGGAAATTACTCCATCTAGGTCTTCTTCTCTTCCCCTTTTCTTTTTCACATTCTCCTCTAAAATATTCTTAGCATCCTCCATTTCTTAAGGTGTAACCTAACATTTGAGCTCTTTTCTTCTTCAGGTTCTTCCAGAGTATTCTCTAATTTTTTCAAGAAATTTCTAGTTTGTAATTCTATATACCATTTAATCTTTAATATTCTTCTATAGCACCATATTTCGAAGGTCTCTAGTCTCTTTCTCTCAGCTTCTCCAATCATCCAGGTTTCAAATCCGTCTAGTCTCTTCATAAGTTTCTCCAAAGGCTCAAAATGTATAAATAACCAACAGACTGAACTATTATTTAGATAAAATAAAAATAATATCTTACCAGAATTAAATCTTGTAGAAAACTCAGATTAAATGAGGACCACTATTGTGTTTGTTATTAAAATACTAATGGTAGGCTCATTTTGACATGTGGCTCTATAGAAGAATATTGAAAGTAAAATGGACGGATAAAATGTCTAACGTCAAAATCCTACAGTGGATGAATAAAGAAAAAGAAATTGTCCTTACGATCAAGACGAGCAAACTTCAATATCTCGGCCACATAATGAGAAACCCCCAGCGCTATCAGTTTCTACAGGTTGTTCTCCAGGGAAAAGTCATGGGAAAGAGAGGAGTAAATCGAAAAAGGATATCCTGGCTGAAGAATCTTCCAGTTTGGTTTTCCAGGACAACCAACCAGCTCTTCGGGGTGGTAGTGAACAAAATAATGATAGGCAAAATGATCGCAGACCGGTGCGGATAAGCACTTAAAGAAGAAGTATTAATCTGAAAAAAAATACATTTGCTGGGGGTGCCACGAATTTTAATATTTGTATCGTTAATAAAGATATCATTTCGAATCTACATATTTTGCGATTAAAATTACTATTCTATCATATTTTGTTCTGAAATCATTTCAACTTATTTATTTAAATGGAACGCATTTCCTTCATTTCAATGGTAAAGATTTTAGCCCATGTTTTATTTATTTTTTCTTTCATTTCGTTGGGCACGGATACTAAAGTTCATTTATTGGGTAAATCAATATTAAATTTTTAAAGAAAACTTATTATGATTTGTAATAGTACTAAACTTTGAATTATTCATAAAGGGCAATCAGGACTTTTGACATTCCTTCTATGTAATAAAAGATCATAGCTTACTCTTTAGCTTCTCAACGATGATATAATCTTCAACAATTCGTTTTAAACATTCAACCATTTTTTGTAAATACAATTAGATATATTGGCCTGATTTTTTTCTTTTGTTAATCTAATGACCCAAAGATCGAAATATTTTTTCCTCCGCCTACTCAAAAAAACGAGGTCTTTTGTCAGCGAACTGATAGATAATATTTTTTTTATTATTCTTTATTTAAGTTCAAGTTCAAATGGCATTTTTAATTTTTCTTTAATTAAAGTTGTTTCCTGTGACAAATAATTTAAATTAAATCATTTTCCGGAAATCGATTATATATTCACTTTCAAAAAATTGAGATTCTTGTTGGAAATATTCTTATGGTTTCACTGATTTAGACATTAGCATTGACACATTATTTTATAAACATCGTTGTTTTCGAATTCAAATGAAAATTTATGCGATGAGAATAATTTTTTTATTTTACAATGTAATTTGAAGATGGTTTGATTAATAGTAGTATATGGTTTGATTATTTAGTTTTTAGATTTATGTCTTAGTTGAATTAATTTATCATTTATTAATTTTATATGAAAAAAGTCGTAATATAAATATATTACTTTCACTAAGTTATGATAAGTAACTACTTTTATCTAGAAATCCATTATTTCAAGTCTTACTATTCTACAGATTGATTAAAGCTTTGATGGTTCAATAATTTATTAAAACTTTTTGAAAAAAACCATATTATACATATTTACTTATTAAAACACAAACACAAAGTCCTTTCGATTCCAGATTAAAAGTGATCCTATTTATTTGTTCTTTGATATGTACAATTTATAAAAAGAAAAAAGTTATACCAAATATTAATACAAATTTTATCATGTCTGATCCAACCAAGAAGAATCTTCCAAATCATTCTAAAACAGTGATTCTCAATTTTTTTTAACTGCACATCAAATAAACACAAAAATATAAGTTCTACCAACAAAATATATACGTGTATTGTCGTATTTTCTTTCCTAAGCAAGTTTCTCTTTTTAAAAATATAATTGTTTAATGTTAAAATAAAAAATACAAATATTTGTTATAATTATAAGGGAAAACATCAATCCTCAATCTAATAATGGAGTTTATAAGCACTTTAAAACAATATCTACTATTATATTATACGAACTAGCTGTTGTAACATCTTGCATTTGATGTATGAATAAATCTCATAAAAACGAGCAATCTACGTAGTAAAGAAAATTTTGTCATTTTTTTAGAAACCTTTCTAAAATTTAAAATATAAAATGCTCGGTAGGTTTCACATAAATAAAAGATCAGATGCTTGTTTAGCAAGACTCTATATATTTTTCGGGGTATAAGCCGATCTTCAGGAGCTCACAATGATACCTATCTAGTATTTTATATTTAAAATTTCAAAAGTTTCCAAAAGAAATTTCAAAATTTTCTTTACTTTATTTAAAATGTTTCACCACACCATTCTCCCTTTAACAAAACAATCTACGTAGTTTTAGCCAAATCTTTTCTTTTGGTAAGCAATCCGACGATTTAAATAACAAATCAGCAAAATTAATTAAGTTATAGTCAGAAATGAATTCAAATTAAACTGATTATGAACAAGTCTTTATATAGCCTCTAATAAATGTCACAATCACAACAAACATCCATCTAAGTATCCCCAAAGATTTCTCGACTGCAACTTGTGTTACGCGATCCACCGATTGAGATTGATATTCTTTCGGATTGAGCAAGATTTTATATCCATCATCTCTCTTGAAAATACTCAGAGAAATAAAATCAGAATATGTTTTTAAAAATACTAACCATACTAATTTTTCCTTGAAATATTTTAACCTGAAAGTATCACCTTACACTATAATCAGTTTAACCACCAACAAATTCAATAAAATAAAATTACAAAAAAAATGTTTATTTTCTGAATTTATAAGGAATTCCTCAAATAAATAATAATGTAGAGTCAAGACATCTGTATATAATCTTTTGAATATTGAATAATAATATTGATATTAATAGAAGTAACCAAAAAATGCACTCGATATTCCACTCAAAAATTCTTTTAACAGCCACGTAGAATTTTTTTTTATATTAATAATTCGAAAGAATGCAATACCTCTAAGCCCGTGACCTACTTTACCGACAGGTTTAATTTACTTCAAAGCAAAATGAGATTTAGGTTTACCGTTTATACTTGGATTATCAAACTCCTATTAAAACGAATGGAATATCTCTGAATAACAAACATAATAATTATAATGACAATCTTGAAATTCTCCAACATAAACATTTCACAATTAAACTTTATACAAACAGAAGATTGTATATAATCGATATACAAATTTATTATTTATTTCAAATCTCAACACAGTTGAACTAAAATTCTTTTTTTTTAATATATCTTTGATATTAGGCGTTTCTTGGTACTATTTAGGCCGCTGATCCTAAAAATTTCATTTGGTACACCGCATCAGCTTTAGTTTTTGAGAAATCAATATAAATATTTAGTTGTATTAATTGAAAAAAAAATCATCTATCATCTCCAGTTTGCTGCTTGTTTTTAGCTCAATTAAACTCAAGATACAGTTAAAAACTAAAATTTCATTTTTTTAAATAAAAAAAAAATAAAAAAAATGAAAATGTAGTTTTTTACTATAAATCGAGTTCTAACGCAACTAAAAATAAGCGGTAAATTGAAAATAATAAGTGAAGTTTTTCTATTTAATAAAACTAAATATTTTCATTTTAAGTATTGCTGTTTTGAATCAAAAATAAGCAAAAATTGCCTTTTTAGGAGATTTGATAAAAAGTAGCTCAAAAACTAGAGCTGATAGAGGTAACTTAGTGCTATTTTTACAATCAGCCTGTCACATATAATAGAAACAGATCTAACATTTTAGGCGACTAAATGTGTGTCGGTCAATGTAATTAACCCAATTTCTTTGTATGTATTCTTTAATTTACTTTAAATCTTATGGTAATACTGAGTCCACTTAGATCTAACGAGTTTACTCGACATTTAATCCACTTTCAATTTGGTTAAAAACCAGAAGTAGATTGAGATTGAGCCTAATTGATTGTGTTACACTTAGCAAACTCCATTGTGCTACGGAGCTAAATGGATTATATATACCACTGCCCTGTTCTATGATATATTAGGTACGATCGTCGTGTTCAAGCCTTGACTTGCTTAAAATATTTGCTTACACATGTTTAACCACCTAAATAATTAGATTACTTTAATATTCTTATGTTGTATATTACATATTTTCCTTATTAGGTGTAATTAGATTAATAATAAATGTCCATATAATCGTTCGAAGGTGGTTTTTATAAAATGGGCCAACCCGTTTTGCTTCCCTTCACTCTCTCAGATGAAAGTAATTTTTACTACGATACGTCCTGGAGGCAGGCGAAGTGGTCCTAGTATTGAAATTATTTTTTATAATTTATAAAAGTCATTTTCAATCATTATTTTTTCTGTCTGTCTGTTTGTCTGGATTCCGATACCCACGATAACGCAAGAATAGAAAATCGTAGAAAGTTTGTTGCCAATTGTTTACATTTCTAATGCGAAGAACTGAATGATTTTCTCTAGCCTTAGAACTTCCGTTTAAAAAATGTAAAAAATTTTAATTTTTTTCTCAAAATTAGAAAATGCAATTCTAATAATTTATTATAATTAAGTATTTTACATGGGCTTCTCTTAAATGGCGAGCGTACTGAATATTGAAAAAAATTTTAACTTTTTTCAAATTTGTTGAAAAAATTCCAATGATAAAGGGGGAATTTATAAAAGATTTACATAGGTACTAAAAATCAATAAAAAGTCAAGAATTAATTTGAGCCAAGAATATGTTAAAGAAAGATTAATAATGTCTCTTATAGGGAAATTGTTTTTGACAAAGAGTGATAAAATGAGCCACTGAGGAAGTCAAAATATATTCACAAAACGTCTGGCCCATTTAATAAAATACTCTATGGTTTTAATTTTATCTATTTCCCTACTATTCCTGTTATCAATACAATTTTTTCAATATATCTTATATACATTCCCTAGAATGCATTTCGCAATAAAGAATTACTTGCTGCACTAGCCGTAGGATGGAGTTAAATATTTACTTAAAAAAATTTCATTATTATTGTTTATGTCTGTCCTTATAATTTGTTATGTCTCATACGTAAGGAAAATAAGTTTCAATCAAAATTTTATTTTTTGCTGTCTGTTCGATATTTACTATAACTCAAGAAAATAAGGTAATACCATATATTCAATTGCAAAAATGCTTGTATTTTCAGAGAATTCAAGAATGATAATTTACAGATGAAAAATAAATAAATATATATATATAATAAAACGATAATGAGCTATATATTTGCAAAAGAGTTTTTATTAATCTATCTATCTATATATATATATATATAATTATCAAATAACTACTAAACTATTAACCCTACGGCAAATTTTATGATAAACAAAGTTGTAGGGGATGTGATTTCTGACAACTTTTATTTAAAAAAATTATATATATATATAAAAATTAAGGTTTTGTCTGTACATTGGTCCAAATCACGCCAAATTTTGGTTGCACACGTTTCAAGCAAAGTTATGAACGAAAACACCCTCAAAAAAATTCCTGTTTGTCTGTATGTATGTATGTATGTATGTATGTATCTCTGTATGTCTGTCTGTTTCAGTGGTTTCCGAAAAGTTGCTCACGATTCACGTAAAAACGGCTCAAGGGATTATTATGAAATTTCATATTTACATCAGATGTTTTCTAACTTACGTTTTTTAGCTATATAACGTTTTGATATTTTGACCCCAGAAGGGCGGGGGAGGGGACGTACGAATGAAAATTATCAAATAACTCCTAAACTATTAACCCTACGGCAAATTTTATGATAAACAAAGTTGTAGGGGATGTGATTTCTGACAACTTTTATTTAAAAAAATTTCCCCAAAAACCCACCCAAAAAGGAGGGGGGGTGGAAAAAATGTAAATTCTTTCTCTTGGGCCAAACTCAACCAAATTTTGTATACATAATCTGTGGGTCACTAGAAGGCTAGAAATGCAAAAACTGGGTGCGGGGGTGGAATGGGGTGGGGTGAGGAGTGAGGCCGAGTAGGGTGGGGGTGGTGCGGGGTGGAGTCCAGGGGGCTAAGCGGGGGTGTGGTGCGCAGGGTTGGAGGGCACGGGGTGGATGGGGTGTGGGGTCCGAGGTGGGTGGGGTGCGGTTTGTGGTGTGGGGATGGGGGTTGGGAACGGGGTGGGGGTGCTGGAGGGGGTTTGGGGGAGTAGTGGGTTCGGGTGCGGAATGGAGTGTTGGGGTGGTGGTGTGGGGACGGGGGTTGGGCATGCGTGCGGGGGTGGGTGCTGGGTGGGTTTCGGGGGGTGGTGGGTGGGAGTGGGGGGGGTCCAGGGGGCGTGCCTTGCAGCTAGTATATAATAAGCTTCACCTTTTTATCAATTTTCAGCTTTCTATCTGTAATCCTTTACAGAATCTTCGAAATTTTTCAGCCTACGTTTTTTCCTCCAATTTCTTAATATGCTTTGAAATGGCGCTGCCTGGCTATGATTTTTGATCATATAAACCAACAAGCGTCTCTCTGAATTTAAAAATGGCTTTTCAAATAATTGGCATCAACATCTTGTGCACTCTCATTAAGATTGTTAATGATTTTATAATAGAAAGTCAAAGAGGCGTCCCCTTAAATAAATTTTTAGTCGAGCCCAAGTGTCAAAAATGGCATTTATTTGGACCATGACATTCCATTGAGATGAGCCGAGTTATGAGAAATAAGAAAACTTATGTATAACATTTTAGATCTAGCACAGGTCAGCCTTTTTGATTTTCTCTTAGGGGCCATCCATAAATTACATCACACAAAATTCATGATTTTAGGAACCCCCGTCCTGGTCAAAGGTGGTCACATTTGTTTAACAACACATATTTTGCAATTTTAAATTTAGAAATTATTAAATTAAAACAGCACTTCCAAAATTATTGATATATTTCTATTTAAAATCTTTTTTCATAAAATCAAAAATAAATCAAGAATTTTAGAAATTTTACAAAACATAACAAATCAAATTAACGCGACAAAATTGAATCATCTTGTGTCCATGGACATTTTAAAGTTTTTCGTTAGAGTTGAGTTTTAATACTTTAGATTTATGCATGTGACGTCACGAAGCTTATGACTCCCCCCCCCTTGTCACACAATGTCACACTTTGTTGCCCCCACCCCCCTTAACGTGTGACTTAATTTGTGGATGGTCCCTTATGTAATCAACAACTTTGTTATTAGCCTATAAACTTTTTTTTCATTCCAGGTGATTTGATCATAAGCTTTTCAACTTAACACAATTAAATAAAAATAAAAATTGACTAAAAAAACTCCGATTTTTTGACATTTTAAACTTTTTTCCTTTATTTTTTTTTCATTTTCTTTAATATTGGTAAATGTAAAATCAATTGTTTAATAAAGTGTAAAAAAATAACCTCACTGAACGTTGAAGTTTGATCGTTTTCCTTTTGCTCTCAAGGTTAGTTAAAGGAATACTCCCTCTTTTATATCTCCAAAAAGAGGTTTTTTTTTTTTTTTTTTTAATACCCCGTCACCCCGATGAGAAGAAGTAGGTCGCATCTATTAACTGGGTCAGCCCCTTTCTCCCTCATCTTAAGAACCTTCTGTTTAAACGGATGCCTTTGTTTTCAATCTTCACGGTTCAGTTACATCTTTACTGTTGCTATTACCACCTTTCTTATACCCGCACTACGCTCTTATCATTATTATTTTATAACGGATAACAAATATAACCTTGAGAAATCGTTCAGGCTTTAAAAAGAACAAAACAATTTGTTATTGATATAGAAAATTTAGGTTTAATTAATTGGAAAAAATGAAAAAAAATATGAAGACAACAACAAAACAAACTTATTTATTCATTTTTTTTAATTTGACAACTTCTTGTTATGGTAATGACATAAATTATACCTACACTCAAACGTTTTCACTCATCAGCAGATTAGCCCCTTAGAGATAGTCTACCGAAGGTACACAATGTACATAATACACCAGGGGTGGCCACTAACCTTAACTTTGGGAGCCGCAAATTTATAAAACTGTTTCAAAGCGAGCCACATTGTTTGTATATTAATCAATGGCTTATTAAAAAAAGACACATTTTTTATTTTATAAAATACATAAATGAAGTAACATTTATTTTTTGCTCTAGTTACTTATAACATTAGTGTTCAATTACAAATTATAAATTAATTTAATTTTTATGTATGATTATTTTTTTAATTTAATTATTATACTTTTTAAAATCACTCTTATTCAAGAGGGTTTCAAGAGCCGCATGCGGCTCGCGAGCTACGTTTTGGCCACCCCTGTAATACACTAATAATGTGAATGTGCAGAAAAAATTATATTAGGAATGAAATGATTGTTTAATGTAGTTGTTTCACCATAATGGGTTTTCTTAGGATTCTTTTGAAATTTAGACAGATTATTATTTGAATACTTCTGCATAGATTGGTGCAAAACGAAATTGATGAACAATATAGTTCCGGAGATATTATATTCCAAAGATAGAGTTTTTAGACTCTTATACATTGCACTATACTGGATACCGGAAAGTTTACATACATATTTAATTATAATTAATAAACTCTTCTTACCATTGTTATAAAAAAGCTACATTAAACAATAACTAATACATTTTTTAAGAAAATTTTAATTCATAGTTACAACACAGTTTCTAAGATAATAATGAATAAATAATGAAAACTGTATAATGAAAAATTTATACTAAAAACAAGCTGGCTATTACGTATATATTTAACCTAAAAAGTGGATTAACTTCTGTACTTTTTTTACGTTTTTTCGCTTCAGCCATTGTCGCAACAGTTTTTAATCGTTTATTAAGAACTTTTTGTTTAATAATTCGACCTTTATAATGTATTTTATCTGTCATTTCTATGGTAAAAATATTCAAGCTCGGACAATGTTGCCAGATTTGTCAAATGAACACGGGATTGGCTAGTAGTGATACAAAAACAGCAAAAAGTTTTGGGCTTATGAATCCTTAATGTCTGTTCTATATACTCTAGCATTAACTTTTTGGTAGTATTGTCGCGAAACAACTACCATAATTATAAATATTAAATACTTATTTTCGATTTTCCGAAACCAGAATAAATGGCATGCGTAAAAAGTCTGCTTGGACAATTTTTTCCTTATCTAAAATAGAGACATTTCAATAATAAACCAACTGCATATACAACTTTATTAGTAAAAAAAATACTTAATTAAATAATTTATAAACTACGTATCAATCTTTTTCCTCTTTTTTTTATGTCATTTAGAAGTTGATGTATACAGGGTGTCCCGTATCACAACGATAAACCGTGAACAGATAGGCCAGTTTATTTCGGTCGAGAACCTAAAATTTTTTTTAAATAAAAGTTTTATAGTTTTTGAGTTATAGGCATTATTTTAAAAATGGTCATTTTCGCTAACCTGCCCTAAATATCAAGATGCTGTGGCTACAACTTTACATGTTTTATTATTCTAATTTTTGTTAAGCAATCCTGAATAATCCTGCTATTGACCAGAATTCAAAAAAAACAAACATAAAAGTACTATTCTAGATGAAGGTATCAGCCAAAGATGGAATCACTGGGTTCAATAAAACACCCTTAATAAGACGTTTTGGCCTGAATTTTATTTGGCCATCTTCAGTCAATTAGGAGTTATACACAAAATGCGGTACACATATGTGATCGAACCAAGCCTTGTCAAAAATAAATTTTTTTTAGCTTCATTTGAATTTATAACGTGCCTGGACGTGACTTTCACTTTCATTCTGAAACTTTTGGGTCCTCCTTCATCTAGTACAGTTTCATCACAGCCACAAACTCTAACAATAAAAGTACTATACTTTTGGAGAAAAAAATATTTTTGCCGGACTTATGTTTTAAAAAATTTTAAAAACCTAACTTTGAATCACCTTTAATGTTAAAAAAGTCTTATAGACTAGCATGGCATGTTAATTAAAAAATTAGCCTATTTAGTCGAGATTTCAAAATGGAAGGTACAGCCCTTTGTACTTCCTTCTTAAAAAAAAATTTGTATTTTTTTGACAAAATTAGCTAATTTAAAAACATACGGGCCACCTTTTATAATTTGTATGTTGGAAACTCTGGTTTTTGAGTCAACATTTTGGCCCTTTGATAAGCTTAACAACTAAGCTCAAATTTCAAATTCCAAACCTTAGCTCTCATTCAAACAAAAAAGTTAATAAACACTTTAAAACTAGGTCTCGAATGATTATTATCGTTCATTCTAGTGACATTAGCTCATTAAAAATATGCACTCTTGATGATTCCAGCTGAAATTTCTCTCATGATAAACAACTCAATCATAAAATTATCTGTAACATTTCTCCCATGCTTAAAAAATAATTCAAATGAGCAAGATAAGAATTTAAAATGTTGTTTTAGTTACTAATGGCACAAAACTTTATCTTGTTTTAATTTTTAATGCGATTTTTCCTCGTTGAGAGAATATGGAAGTTTTTAATCCTTTTTTCGTTCATTGAAAATTCTCTCTGTATATTTTCAAAGAGGATAAATAAAGAACAACCACTGTTTCACTTTCAAAAATATGAAAAAAAATTAATATGTTCGTATCTAATATTTTTTAATTAAACTCTCAATTAATACTTTAATGTCCTGGTGGAAAAATGAACAACTTATTAGATTTTTGGGCTTCTAACTTCAAAACTTCTGGTTGAAAAATGAAAAAAATAATCAATCTCTATCAAGGAGCTATTGTACCATGTTGTTAATATTATAAGCTAATGGATGACATTTGTATTTATAAACTTCATCACTCTGCCAAGTTTCACATTCGGAAACAAGGGAAAGTCGTAGACAGTTTGTTATGATGCCAAAATCGGAGTCATTGGATTTCAAGCTCTCTGATATTAGAACTTCATTATCGAAAATTCATTTATTTTTTGAGAAAACAAATAGGGGTGTTAATCAATTAATTTATTTCAAAACACATTTATATTTTATTATAAATAAACCAACTGCGAAGTCCACCTTCGTCGAGTATCTTGTTGGCCAGGGGGCTACGTCCCCTGGAACACCAGACTGGGTTTTAAAAAAATAATTTTAATTTTCTAATTTTAATAAATTAAAATAAACATAAACTTTATCCAAATTCATTTGAAATATTAATATGTTTATTCTTTTATTATTAATCAGATATCGCTTGCTATTTGCAGTTCATGTTAACTTTAATTCAAAAATAATTATCAATTCTCATTTAACAGTCGAGGAATGACCATTCTACATTCGATTTTTGACGCTTCGATTATTATTTGTAACCATTGCTGAAGACATGGAGGAATTGACTTAAAATCAAAAATAACGATCGATTCTTATCTAATACTAGTTGCTATGGTTACTTATAAAATTTCCTCCCAAATTTTTACCATTTCACAGCGAGAAGCCTAACCATTCTTACTTAAGTTAGGTTAAATGAGCTATCTTAAAACGATCAAATGAATAAATTTTAAAGAATTTAAAATAAAAAATTAAAAAAAGTACTATTTTACTCTAGAGTAAAGTACTTTAAAATATGATTTTACTAAAAACTTTATTTAACCTTTTCTGTGGTCTCCAAGGTACTTAATTAGGATCTTAAATTTTATCAAAATTGGTTAAGTCATTTTCAAGATATTTAGAAAAAACAAAAAAGTACTGAAATAAAGTACTAATGTTTGTGGACCGATATGTACCAAAAACTAATCAGCGCTTCGTTTTGTTAAAATAATGGTAGGTTTTAAATTTCATTTCAATCGGCGCAATGGTGTGGAAAAAATCGTGGACGAAAAAAACGATAACACACATACATACATCCATCCACCCCCACGCACTTCCAAAAAAATGGCACTTTTTGCCCTCTCGACGAGATTCCAGGTAATTTTTGGCAAAAACGTCACGTGCTAAAATTCAATCTCATTGAATACTTCAATTTGTGACCTTAATTGAGTCCATGGGTTCCGTAGTCTTTACCTGAGGACCCTTTGAAGTCGCGCTTGCCGAGAGAGCGATTGCAATACTTTCTCCCATGCTTCGCATTGGATAAAGTAAAAACACCATAATTCATCTAAGATTTTAGTAGAAAATATTTTTATATTGCGAGTCAGAGGGCTTCATCCTTTCGGGAGTTGAACCCGAGCACTAACCTGCTTGCCGGGCAGTTAGTCTAACCCTCGAATCAAAATTCTCTCAAACATGCAACAAATAAGTATATCTAAAAATTTTCAGTCCATTCACTTTGAACATAAAATCAAAAATTTAGCTAAAGCTGAAAAAACAATTCAGTTACGGACCATTCAACTACATAATTAAAACAAGTGAGTTGATTTTTTAAAAAATTCCATCTTTTTTTTTATTAAAAAAGACACTAACATCTTTGTTTTAATTATGTAGTTAATAAATTTTATTTGTCATGAGCTATTAGTGGATTTTAAAAATTAAAAATCACGTCGGCGTCGTAGCGCAAACCGATTATAATAAGTATACATAAATAGGTATAGATCAAAATATACATTAAAGAAGTTAAGAATTTGATTTTATGCTAAGTTAATTTATTTAAAAAAATGAATTTTTAAAGATTTATTAAATTTTCACTTATTTCTAGAACAGCTAGTAGTTATTCGGTTGCTCTAGCCGGAGATCATACTGTCTCTTTAAAATATTTTCGAAGGAGACAATAAAAGAGTGTGTCTTCTGCTGGAATTATAAATTTTATTTATTTATAACGAGACTATAGTTTCGAGGGCTTGCCCTCTTCATCTATCTATTACAATGGATTCACAGGAATTAGTTTAAGGATGCACCGGGTTCAATAAAATTCCCAGAATAAAAACGTTTCAGCCTGAATTTATCGGGCCATTTTCAGTTTATTGGGCTACAGAAATATATAAAGGGGTAATTACATTAGTAGTTATTCTTATCATTATATACATTTGAATTGTTAATGTTGGTTTATTGAGTTACAATTATACACATATTACCATAAGTAGGTGTGATTGTTCCTGGTTTTGACAACAATAAGAAATCTAACTTCATAAAGTATTTTCCCCCAGATGAATTGAAATTCACTAAATATATTAATTAAAGCTAAAAAATATTAATATTTTAAAAAAGAGACTTTATAATATATCATGTCTTGTAAATATAAAGAAATTGAACATTTTTTATCTAATAAAATGTGCATTCTAGTTCTGGCCCCTGTACATTTTCTCATTTTCTTTCTTTCTATCAAAAATAATGGGATTATTTTTTCTCCGAACCCTAAAGAAATAAAAAAGTCAGCCAAATTATCTAATTTCTTTTTAGTTACAAGTGAGTCTTTGTGAGTGCAAGTTCAATTCTCTTGTTAATTAAAGGAGAAGAATTGATTTTTCCAGCGCATTTAGGAAGAAATAGAGTAAGTAAATTAATTAATGATCTGATTAAGATTTTCTCTATTTGTTCTATAATTGAGATTTGATGAAGTGGCAGCCCAAATATAATAAAAAATTCTGAATTAAAAAATTTATTGGAACATTTCGTCATTTAAATCTTTTTAAAAGTTTAAAAAGGTCGATTTAGAAAGCTTGTAAACAGCTTCTTTTTGTCTTTTTTAACAGTGCTTGTTTGGTGCTATCGTTTGCCATTAGAATCAAAAGGATTTATCTCAATCAAATCTCTATTGAAATCTGGCAGTCGTCTCCAATAAGATACTTCTAATATTGTTAAAAAACTTTAATTATTTAAGAAAACAAAATTAAAAAAAAATATATTTATTAATGGATAAGGAATTAAATTATAATTTACTTCTGTATAAATACTGTGAGGTGACTGTGGGTCAGTGGATAGAGTGTCGGGTCGCTAACTCGAAGATCGCTGGTTCGAGACAGAGTCTCGGCAGATAGATATTTGCAGTCACCTCCTCTTGGAAAGTAATGGCAACCTACCAAGAGTATAATTGCCTAGTCACCTCTCCAAATTAGCCGTTCGGAACCGGCGTTAAAAAGTAGGTCCCGTATATCTGTGTGAAACAACTAAACACACTCACCACAGGTATATGTGGAGTGGCGCCGACACCCGTTTCGGGTATGGCACTCAAAGAAGAAGATAAATACTGTGCATTTGTGATTTCAAAAGAATGAAATAAATTAATATTTAATACACAGAAATTACTCGTCACTCCCGGTATAATTCGCTTGGAGGGGGGGGGGGGGGGGGGCTAACTTTTAAACGCTGTCGAACATTTTTTTTGCTTATAATATTTAGAAAGCCTAAATGAAAATCATTTAGATTTTTCTAGCAAGTAGTTTCAGCTGAAATCACCTAGATTAAATATTTCAATGAGATATTCTCATCAGAATATACAATATTTTTAGAAAAAATTATTAAGTGATGTCTCGGCAAAGTTAATTGTGAACTAAATTTAGGTGGGTTTCTCGACGCGATTAAACAAAGAAATAGAAGAAAAAGTAAAAACTTTTTCAAGACTAGGTACAAAATAACTTCTTTTGTACATTTTTGTCTGAATTTTAATCAAGTGCAATTGAATATTCTCTCTCTATATTACGAGAGTAGGTATCGTTTTGGTCCGAGTGCAAAAGACCATTCCTAGAATAATAGGAATTAAGAAATTCATCTCTAATAGTCTGAGTTTCAGGCATCCTTTCAATACCCCGTAGCTCTAAAGAAAGAAAGATGATTATATCCGCGCTCTTTGTAGTTAATTTCATCGATTAGATTCTAATGAAAGAATCGATCACCCGTACATTAAATAATAAAAAAGTGAAAACTTTTTCAAGACTCGGTACACTAGAGCTGCCCTAGTAATTATTAATAAACTTAAATATAAATTGTTCATTTACGGCTATACTATAGGTAACATTCTTTTAAAATCTCAAAAGAATAATTCAAAAAATAATGTTTTCTGTCTTTTGAACCAGATATTCCAAAATCTAATCAGTACTATGTATTGTGATACAAATTAACTTTTTAACTTTCCATTCTTGAGTTATAGGTATCGCAATTCAGTCAAACAAAGAGAAAAAATCATAGTTGAAAAATATTTTTCTCCGCGTTTCAGACATTTTTAAGCAGAATGAGCAAATATTATTTATATGCGTGCCTGGAGGGAGAGTAATTTTTAACCTGCATTCATGCTAGTGATATATATCAATAGTTTAGCTCAGCTAATAGTAATTAAAAATCATAATTGTTTTTCTTTGTTAACCACTTCACAAAAAAAGACTAACTTTTTGGGTCATAAATACTTTGGTGAATAAATTCTCTCTTTGTAAAATCATATAGAAGTTGCTCATTTTGTTATTACGAATAAACTATCGAAATTGTCCCTCTTTGAGAAAAAATATTATGGTAAATCTAGGTAAATACTAGTACATACCAAAATTTTTTTGTTTAATTAAATTATCTATGATACTAAAATCTTCTTCAGTAATCGACCTTTCGTGAATTAAACATCAATATTGTATAGATTAATTTAATTAATTTTTAAAAAGTACAAAGTGATACTATTAGCGTCGCTACAATGTACATTTCTGTAAGGTCCTTAACTAAATAGAATAAATACTTGATATTTAGAAGTTATCAAGTTATATTTATTCAAAACTCATTATTATAAAATCATTTTAAAATTATAGTTGAATGATTATTTAGTGTAGAATATAATCTTATATGGGGTTAAAAATAAATGATATATCTGTTTAGTATTGAGTGTGAGGTATCCTTGTCAAGATCTCTTGAAATTCTTCAAATTGATTTAATTAAAATGAAGGTATGCAACAGCTCCGAAGTGACTGTTTTGGGGTTATTTTTGTACCTGTCAGCGTTTAGAAACGTCCAAACTTAAAATTATGAAGAAATTCCCCAACTTCACTCATTCCCTTCTTATCAACGACAAACAAGAATGAATTTGATATCTCAAGTATTTTTTGACTATTAAAATAAGAAATCCTTAGTATGCGGTCTGACACACATTTAGCCGAGTTATTCTCTTGAAAATAGCAAACCTGGTTTTCTAATAAATACACAAAATTATTAATGTCATAATTTTTCTTTATAATTTATTTTATCTAAAAACATTATTTTTTTCTCTAAAGAAACCAGGCCATACTCTTTCACCCTCTTACTTCGCTTTGTTTTAAACATTTTTTAGGTCAATTTAATTTGTTCATTAAATGAAATTTTTTTTTTATTTTTTCAATCAAACAGGCAGTCTTTATTTTACTTCTTTTCCCAACTTATTCCTTTTATCTTCTTTTAAAGACAACTTTTAAATGTAGGTTAGTAGAGAATTAATTGTTAGTAACTTTCGCAAAGATTAAAGATCTTAACCAAAAATACTCATATAATTTAGATAAATCGTTTAACTAGTTTAGTTGTTAAGGGATTTAAGCATCTATCTCCTAAGTACAGGGTGTTGGTGAGAAACTGGCCATTATAAATGTTCAATAAATCTTTTGAAATTCCTCACTAATACGTGTACGCTCGGCACACGAAGCTTGCCGGGCGTGCCAAAGTATTGACTTCACAAAAGTATAATTAATCGATATTATCTCTAATTATTTGTCCAATAACTATCCACGATGAGCGAGTATTGAATTCAAACAAATATTTTCATTTTTTTTTACTTTATTTTTTTTAGGATTCCAGTAAAATGGGTCCTATCAGTGCTGCTACAATGTCCGACTGTCTTAATACAAATAAAATATCTATTTACAAAAATTTAATTTTATCTAAAATTTTTTGATAAATATTAGAAAAACACTCCATATCTGAGCTTTTGTTAATTGAATTTTTGCTAAAAATTTCGATTTTTTCTAAATTCTTCTCTTTATCTAAAATGTTTGGATTAGAAAAGTCAAAATTGTGTTTTTAGAAACCTCTAGATTTTCATTAATTTTTTGTCCCTCCTGTATAAGATACACCCCGTCACAATCTAAAAGTGATCAATTTTCTAGTTCTTAGTTATTTTGATTTAAGTCAGGATCTTTGTCTTTTTATTTTAAAAAATCAATAAATATAAAATATTTAGGTATCTATGGGAAAAGGAAATTATTTTGGCTCTATTTGTTTCTATAAATATTTCCTAACTTTGCATTTCGCGACGAATTCTGGTTGCGTTGGTTGTGCATCTGATGTATTAAAATTCACTTAATTAGTGAGTTTTAAAATGTTTTTTAAAAATGCTGTATTTTTTAACCTAACGTAATAAGAGACTTTTTTTTAACCAAACTCTAACTGTTAAGGGAGAATGAATGGTATAGATTCTTGGTGAAACATTTTAAATAAAGTAAAGAAAATTTTTGAAATTTTTTTTAGAAACTTTTTAAGTTTAAAATATAAAATACTAGGTAGGTTTCACATAAATAAAAGATCACATGCTTGTTTAGCACGAGTCAAAAAATTTTCAAAAGGTAACTGCCCGGAATTCAAGTTTGGCACTTGGGTTAGATTTTTGAGAGGAGAGGATACCTTCTTACTAGAAATAAAACATAGATAATAAGAAATTTAATTGGACTTTTTAAATGTAAAGTTAAAAATTTTGGAGATAATTTCTTTTTTTTTTAGAAAATCTCTCGAGTTTGAACCAAAAGTTTGCTAACACCCCTCAAACTGATATGTATAATAATTTGAATTTCAAATTTCGATCATTTATTATTTCAGTGAAAATAAGAACTTTTGCACCTCCTTCCAATTTCACACCCTTAAACATTACAATTTCTATAAGTATATACCTACTATATACTTACAATTTCAGCTTTCTAGCGCGGAAGTCAGTTTTAAATTCCGGCCACGCAAATTCATTCCTTTACACATATATAATCATAAAAAAAATAGATTTCCAGAAGAGTAGTTGCACTGTATTTCGCCGGATTAAAGGTTTACCAAAAATTTTGACGTAAATTCTCAGAACCATTCTATTGATTATCATTGGCAGCAAATGAACGAACATCCTGGACGGAAAACGATTGGATTCCATCGCCGATTAGTCGAAAATCTCCCCATGTTCCCTGATTAAGAGTACTTCGAAATATGACAAAAGTTAATTGAGTGAAATTCAATATATGTATATAATAAATGCATATATGGATATAATAAATGCATATATGGCATTCCACGCCAAATCGAACACTTTGAAACCCGACCCCTGTCGTATTAGCTGAAATTTTTATATCTTTATACTACTCCCCTAAAAACGTTTTTATTAATAAATAATTTAATAATAAATTTTTTCCAACCGAAAATAGTTATGAATTTTTTTTTTTTTTTATTTAAAAAAATAATTATTTTACTATAAAATGAAAGCTTAATTCCGAAAAAATATAGACTTTTTAAATAAAAAAAAAGGTTTGAAAAAATTTACAGAAACGTTTGAATGGGGTAGTATAACATATAAAAATTTCAGCCAATTCGAAAGGGGTTGAGGTTTTAAAGTGGTCGATCTTTATCAATGGAAATTTGGAAAAATAGTTGCTGCTGCCTATTTCTAAATACGAGTTGCAATGGATACTTTTTATTACGTGTCAGAAGGCCTGTGTTCACCCACTTGATAATCGAACCATTCTGCCATAAATAGCAATCAGGCACACACTGGAGCACCCTCTGAAGGAAATATTCACCAAAAGATTTAATCTTCAAATGTAAAATTTCGCGCTCTTTTGATTCTAATGCAATATAGTTTATATAAAAATTAGTGAGTACTTTGAATTTCTTTAAAAATCGAAGGACAATACAATGACTATTCCCATTTTGAATATAAAATCTCAAATTGCCAATAGAAACAGACTTTAAATTAAGATTAAATGTTTGAATGAAATATTTTAAGTATCGTATGACTCATATTTCAGCTGGGTCCATCTAATAGGATAGATTTGGCCCGGATCGCTGGCTTCGATTCGCGAGGGGGTGAACATAGCCTGTATTCAAATTATGCATAACAACATGTGTAAATCACACTCTCGTGATTTATTTAGAATTTTATTTTGATTGACGGGTGCTTGAAACTTTAAACCCCTAAACACCTTCACTGCTGTCTGTGTTTCTGACTTTTAAAAATTGATTTGCGTTTGCTAAAATAAAGAATGAAAAAGTGACAAGAAGGGGATTTTTCTAAATAAAAAAGTAAAATATAGCAGGATCTGACTAAGAAGAACAAATAAACAAATAGATGACAAATGGAGCGTGACGATTCTAGAGAAAAATACGTACATATAAACCATCGCTTTTGTTGTTTTACACGGAAAACTTAAAGAGCTACTTGAGTTCCCTCACGTAGCCATGCTCATTGACACCATAACAATTGTTTCCTAGTACTATTATTCTCTTCTGGTACTGAATCTTGTAAGCAGTTAAGTAGTAAAATAGCGAAAAAATAAAATTATTTTATATGTAATCAAACAGAGTATATTTGTCTAATATCTAACTTTTGAGATTTATTATTCGGGTCAAACACCTTTAAAGTGGTAATCGTTACAATGTTTTTTTAAAATTAATTCCCTTTCCCAGTATAGCTGGTCCTAAATGAAAAAAATCCATTTGTTAAATTGATCCGCATGACCAACAATGAATGAATGCTTCAACTGGACAATACCTATAAAAAAATATTGTAAAAATTTTTACCATTGCATTTGCAAAGAGTTTTATTATTTTAATTTTAATCACAGAAGCAATAAACAACACCATGCAAGTGACACTTTATCGGATTAAATTATCTCTTTATTTTTTATTATTTATTATAAATCTCACGGCGGTGTATTTAATTTATAATTATTCAAATAAAGGATTATTTGCATTTCACGGCAGAAATATATAAACAAAACGAGAAAGAGGGAATCAAAGCTCTCTCTCTGGGATAAAATAAAGTTCATTGGCCCTGATGTAAAAGAGATAAATAAAAACGATTATTATAAGTGCAACCCCCTTTGGAGTGGACGACAGGTGCGATTTTAACATTTATTTATTTATTTATTTAGGAATAAAATAAATAAATACGCCCTTTGAATATAAAATGAATATCAAAAGTAGAATTTATCAAAAATATCTATTCACTTGTTTTCATTCAGGCTTCATTTTCATATTTTCTTTCCAACCATAGAAAGAAATAATAAATAATATTCAAATATAAATAGGGAAATTAGTAGATATTGGCGAAAATTAGAGCCGCTAGTTATTGCGATGTAAGTGTATTTATTCTTAAGGGAGAATAGAATTTGCCAATATACGAGTATGTCAAGAGGAGTGAATTTGCTATTACATGTAGTTATTAATTTTATATATCGCGGGTCGGGGATAGAATAGACCCTCAGTACTCCCTGCTTGTCATAAGAGGCGACTATCAAGGAAAAGTTGGATGGACTCTTCATCCTTGATCGGCTACCCCCTAGAGAAAAAATAGATGTGTGGCACTCGGGGACTGCCGCGGTAAAGCTATTGAATAGCATTTTTTATCAACTTATGCAATTATAATATTTATGCAATATTTTTTTTCTTTGATATGAATTCAAGTTTTTTCTTTGATATTAATTCAAGTTACACTTTTTGAGCGTGGTGACCGATAAGAAAACAATGTTTTTTCTTTTTCTTTTATTGAATATTGAAGGAGACAATAAAAGAGTGTGTCTTCTGCTGGAATTATAAATTTTATTTATTTATAACGAGACTATAGTTTCGAGGGCTTTGCCTCTTCATCAGTCTATTACAATGTATTAACAGGAATTAATTTATGAATGAAAGATTAACATTTTTCATGTGTCATAATCTTTCATTCATAAATTAATTCCTGTGAATACATTGTAATAGACTGATGAAGACGGCAAAGCCCTCGAAACTATAGTCTCGTTATAAATAAATAAAATTTATAATTCCAGCAGAAGACACACTCTTTTATTGTCTCCTTCAATATATAAAAATTCTGCTACTCTCGGCAAAAACTTTCAATTTTTTATTGAATAAATGAGAAGTTTCTTCAAATCTTTCTGACGCTGATAATATGCCCTTTGACGTTCACAATTTCTTTTTCTTTTTAGCTCTTTAAGTTCTTCTTCTCTATAAAACGAAAATAGGTAGGTATAAATAATAGGTATAAATAATTAGGTATAAATAGTGTAATTACACACCAAAACAATTATTCATTCAAATAATTTGAACAAAAAGAACGATACTAAGAGTTTGATCATCGAATTTCGCGCGATGAACATTTATATAGATATAATAATATCATGTATACATAATATGCAATACATGTATACTTTCTCTGCGCGGCATTAATGTGTATTACCTATAAACAAAAAACAAAGGTACTAAATAGTACACGTGCTTGATTTAATGGTTTCTATTATATACATAATGAAGAATGAATATATATATATATATATATAGTGAGAATCTAAATTGAGAATTTAAACTATATGTGTGTGTGTGTGTGTGTGTGTTTGTGTGTATAAAAGAGGGCTACTTTTAAGATCGCTCATTTTAATATCAAATATTTAGGTTATTTTTATAGCAGTAATAATAAAATGTATGTATAATATATAAAGTACTCACTCATTTTCTTTCACTATTTTTTCATCACTTTCTTCATTAATAAATGCACTTTGTTTATTCATATTTAAAACACTTTATACACAAATTTTACGCGTACAGCTATTCACTGTTGTACATAGATGATAGATACCTATACACCTATATACTTTCTTACAAACAGCTGCTTACGTATTCGTCCGATTTCGGAACAGCTCGTCTCGATCCGTGCGTGCTTCGTACAGTCTACACGCATACGTCTAGTCGCACGCACACAAACACCGTGCCGAAGTCTGCCGAACTGAAACGACGTTAGACGATGCACGGCTTTCAACGCCGCACCGCTGTGCCTGTCGGAGTGGGGGGTGTTAGGTTTATTTTCGTTACGAAATTTCTTGATTCGGTCACCGCGCTCAAAGCCCGCGATAAAAGCTATGCAAAAGCTTAAAACCCTAAACAAATTAGGAGTGAAGTCCCTTTAGGCACTTGAGGGACAAAATTGAACCACCTGCGGCAGCTTCTGCATTCTGTCTGACTCCAGACGTGTTGTTCACCTTCCCTCTGGATCCCGTAAGCTCGAACGAGAGGGGGGTATCGGACCTGGTAGCCTTTACTTCCATAGAGAGAGCCAAGGCAGAGGTGTTTGGGAGCTTTATTTACACCCTTTAACATTGTCAGCAAAGGCCATTATTATTATATCTTAAAGAGATATCACGCCTAACGTGTAATAAATAAAAGTATGTACATATTTTTAAAACATTTTTCAGAAAAATATAATTCAATAATTTTATGATTTCTAGTCCCTTAGGTATTTTACCTAGCAAGGTCATGAGAGTCTTATATCGACATATCCTATCTACTATATATGGCCTCTTTAATTGGAGAGAAAAGGCATTGGGCCAAATCACCCAGGGGAGGATTACGAGAACTGCTTTAGTGTACCTATGGTTTATGGCCAGTTACACCACAAGAGAAATAATTTTTTTAATTAAATTTCAAAGAGGGCCTCTACATCACATAATAATAATAGTATTAATGTTAGCAAAATTTATCCAACTGCCCTATATTCCAAACATTTGAAACTTTAATTATTTTGGGAATTAAATTTTCAACTTCTTAAAATAATTATTTATTAATATTAAAATGAATCTGTGCCATTTATCTAGTTTATTTTATTTTTATTAATTTAGTTGTTTACTACTAGTAAAATTGTTTGACCTAAGAAGCTGAAATTAAAATTTCTTTTTGGCATTTCAAAGTTTATTTTTTTATATAATATAAAATTTAAAAGGTGCTCTCCTAACAAGGGACGAATTTCCATTACAGAAGGCATTTTGGTTTTAATAGAAATTCTTAAATTGTGATAAGGTGTCATCCTTTTTTATCTAATAAATTATAAATATTTTCTTTTGATGAGAGAATTGTAAAATTCAATGGGGTATTGATTTAAAGGCGTTTCAATTTATTATTGATGTCAATGGCATATTCTATATTTTAGACTATTTCTTTAATACTTTCATCTGGAAATCAATGGTTTAGGATATATGATGTGGTCCACTGGATACAGGAGAGAATCTTGTGAGTGCTGTGTGGTAGGGTGTGTTGTCGTTAGGGTTTCCTTTTTTTAGTAAGCAAACAAACCTTCCTGAATCTTTCGCTGTTCTTATTTGTTAATTGATATATTATTATTATTTTTTTTTTAGGTTTGTTTGAGAGCAGCTACTGCGTTTCTATTTAGGTCCTCCATGAATTGTATCCACTGTAAGCATATTTACTGAATGTTTTTTATAAAATCTAAATTATTCAACATTCATGCATGTTTTTTACCCAAAGAGCCAATTTTTTAACCTGCTAAAAATATTATAGGTGCGTGTAGCCTCTTTAGTTAATTTAAAACGATTTTAAACTTGTAACTTCAACTTTTAACGTAGTTACTCTTTTAAATTTTTCTAGCTATACTTGCACTGGCGTAACAATAGGGTGGCAGGACGGGCAAAATTCCACGGGCCTCCGGAGATCTGCGACCACAGGAGGAGCCTAATATTTATTATTACAAAATTTAATAAAATTTATTGTAGTTTTGTATTAAATTAATTTAAGTTATCTACTAAAGTACAGACACAAATTAATTAATTTAATCCAATATGCTCTTTAAATTAAAAGTTACTAGAAAATAAACGAAAAATACACAAAATAATTATAATAGCGTTTGTACGTACTTTACTTAGTGTTTTATTAAAAATAACCTAGAACGTTGGTTTAGTTTCTTTACATCTGAAGAATTTGCCACGGGCCTCAACGGTATAGTTACGCCACTGGTTACTTCTTATTTCGTCTAGACTAGAGAAATTTCAATGTACCTTATACAAAAAATGACAAAATATAATTTTGTCATTCTTTCACCACACGAGAAGGAAACTTTCGTTAATTTCGAATTTTTCCCTTGATAATGTTTTTTCATTCTTTCATGAAAAGTGCTCACAGGGTGGAACGTGAATAATTTTTCCTCACCTCTGATACCTTACCTCTAAAAAAATGGTTTTATCTATGCTTTGTGCTGGTAAAATTCTTTGCAACAAAAACTGAATTTCCTTAGAGGAAAAATAAAATAAGAATTGTTAATCTCATAACGGATTTCAATTTCAGATAAGTGCAATGGATTTGCCCTGGAACGACAAAAAATTATCTTCTGGGCAAAAGAAGAATAAATACCTCTATTTTTGGGATCAATGATGACTCTGGTTGTCTTAAGTCAATTCAAGAAAAATTGCATTTTTTCAGTTTAAAATATGACAACAAATTTACAATATTTTTCCGATAGAAATTATCAATCACTGTTTAGTGGTAAAAATATTAATAAAAAATACCTCAGGATTGGATTAAGGTCCTCCAGAAAAAATAAAAGACTTCAGTAATAAAGTTATTTAAGCTTTTATTTTTGTGATTAAATTTATTAAGAGAGGAAATTTTATTAAAATCACACATAATTATAATTAAAGTTCAAAAGGGTCAATGAAAACCTGACGAAGTAAATCCTCCGAAACTTCGGTTTCAAAATAATATTATAAGGGAAAAACATTTCCAATAAATATTATTTTATTAGAAGTAGTCTCTTAGTTATTTCTGGACTGCCTTCAGCCAATCCTGAGGTTTTAATATATCAGTCCGTCACAAAAGAAAAATTTCTAACGAATTAATAAAAAATAATTACATAGGTAAAAACTTTGACTATTTGCCTAAATCATCTGAAAATCTCAGTTTCCTAGCTTAGCTTTTACTTGTCCAAAATTTAAATCATAATATTGTTTCAGCGTATGGTCCAGTCTGTATATATTTTAAAATGATGAATGACTTTTTTATGTGTATATTTTTTCCCTTTAAATTTCTTCGAATTTCACTATTTAATTAATTCGCAGTAATGTTTATAAACAAATCATAAATTCCTTCTTCTCTAGGTCAGTCGGTTAATTGATGATTTATTGCTTTAGAATTTATTCAAGATCAAATATAAAAGGACAAAGGAATTTTTACTGCAGAATAAAACTATAAAATACAATGCGAGTAAATAAATTCTTCATTCATTAAAAAGGAAAGGTTTTACGAATGAAATATTTTTTTTTTTTTAGATGAATAATTCGGAAAATATTTGAAATATCGAAGCGCCGATTTCACAGTGACAAATCGCATTATTTTCTTCATTAAATTTCATAGTAGACCATGATTATAGAGTATACATTCCTAATACTGGTTTGATCCATCCATTCACCTCCATTTCCTCCTTCATCCTATGCCAACTCTCTAAAAGTAATACCATATTCCTAATTTTCCGGGGAAAATATTATAATCTAGGTTTTCTTCTACCTCTTTATACCTAACTTTCTAGTATTACTCTATTAAATAACTTGACATTTTATTTTTGTTTAATTTTTTTAGATGACTCTGAAAAGTAGTGAAAAAAATCATTTTCAATCAATTTTTTTTCATCTTTCTATTTTTGAGAACTAAAAAAAACCAAAACTCATTAATAGTTCTTTCTGGTTCCAAAACTTTAAAAATATTATTTTTAGACTTTTTAGTTTCCGGTTGAAAAATGTTGAAAATGGGGTAGAAATTGTATTGTAGTTTGAGTAGCTAACAAACATTTGTAGCTAATTAGCTGAAATTAGGCACTCAAGTTCATAACTTAACTCCTCTGCCAAGTTTCAACTTTATAGCACAAACATTTAGGGTAAAGCATCATTTCTAAGAACACGTGATTCTCGAACTCCTTCTGTGTCGATTGTGTCCTTATTGCTAAGGCCATGAAAAATATAAAAAACCTACGAAAGTTAAAATCAAGAATTTAAATTTAAAGTCAATTTTTTTTTTTTTTTTTTTTGGAATACTAGACATTACTATTTCATCTATAACGTGTCTATTTGAGGTATTATATCTTCTCATTCTGACTTGTTTAAATTTGTATGGGATATTGAGGATTTGTATTGTGACCAAGATCAATTGATTTATGTAAAAAACTTGAAGATGCTTTAACTGATAAAAATTGAAAGAAAAAAGATAAAACAGAACAGAACGTTAGTTTGCATGAATTACAATTTCTGAAAAATTCTGAAAAAATGTGGTGTATGTAATAATTATATGGTCGTAGCCGGCGGGGGAGTGCGTTACAAAATCAGGAATTATATTTTCTTCATAATATCTCTTTTTCTATTGGTCTTAGATCAAAATAATTAAATTCATATTTGTAGAGTATTAAATTCTCTAAAAAAATGTTTTTTTAGATTTTTTTGATAGGAGCAACCGTTTGTGAAATAATTCAGTTTATTTGAATTTTTACTATAAAATATGAATGACAGTATTTGTTTTTGTTATTGTTTTTGATAAATACTTTGAAATACCTTTCTTCTTTAGGTCACTGGACTATTCTTCTAATTTCAAGAGTTATAACACAATAAATTATAATTTTAAAAAAATTAAAAAACCTACTTTTGTCAGTAATTCTCTAAAAAGTACAAAATAATGTAATAACCTAATAAACATAAAGTCAAAAAGCGTGGGGCACTTTGTCGAAATTAATTAAAACTAGATGCTTCTGCGCCCCACGATTTTTGACTTTATGTTTATTAGGTTATTACATTATTTTGTACTTTTTAGAGAATTACTGACAAAAGCGTGTTTTTTTTTACTTTTTAGTCTTAATTATTTTTATATTGAAAAGTTTGCAGAATTTAACAGAATGAAATGTTTTTATTTTTATATAATTTCATTTAAATTGAGTAGGTAAACAAATATTTTTATAGAAAAATGCTTGTGGAATTTAACAGAAAAAACGAAGTCAGTTACACACAAACAAACAAACAAAAATACAGGTGAAACTAATAAAAGCGTGTTAAAAAGTGAAATCAATGAAATATTTGATCTGCTTATATACACCAAATATGAATATGTAATTTTAAATAATTTTTTGGTTTTGACTAGATTTTCGAAGGTTCTTTTTAATTAGAAATATTTTATCAGTCATCTCTCATGGGATCAATTACCCGATTGGATAAAGAAAATTCCTTTTGTTGCCTTAGATAGCTACACAAATGATTAGACATAACGAGTTTTTCAGTTCCAAACAATTGAAATAAATTTAATAATCTCATGGAAAATAACCGTTAAATTTAAAAGAATATAAATTACCTAGTCAAATTTTATAAGAATTTTTAATAGAATGTGGTATTAAAAGTAAAAACTTTGAAAATTTATACAGTCCACCTTGAATTTTCCTGCCGTAGGTCGTGGTCAATAAAATTAAAAAAAACCTTGAATAAAATAGACGAAGCCTAAATGAGATTACGCTAGTCAATCTTAATACCCAACTTTACAACTTGGATTAGACAGCTAACTAACGCCTTCCTATCTCTGTCTTTGTTTTTCTCAAGAATTTATATTATTCATTAAAAATTTAAAAATAATGTTTAAGTTAAATTTACAGAATACCTCTAAAAATAAATACAAAACTTTTATAAAAAAAAAACATTCGTGAAACGTTTATTAAAAGTCCAAACATTTCGGCAGAATTTATTCCTTTATCAATGGAATTTAATTAAATTTCAAAAAAGAAAAAAAAGTTGCTTTATGTATTAAATATAAAGCAATACTATCTATATAAATAAAATCTTTCTGTGTCTGATAGAAAAAGTTTTTTTTTTTGAGTACTTTACGAATAGCTAGAAGGCTTAATTAAATTAATAATTAATTATATTAATTTAATTAATTCAGTATAAACATTCAGGGGCGCCAAAATTCGATGGAAATCTAATATATGGTATATTAATTTCCATTGTAGGGGCAAAAGAGGGGGTACAATATTAAAATTGTAAACGAATTGTTCGATCTGGACCAAATTTAGTAGATATATATAATCTATATATATATAAAATTCTTTGCCCGATACACTCACTCACTCACTCACTCATCATCAAAATAGCCAGAACCACTGCACATAGAAATATGAAATTTGGAGAGGATATTACATCTATGACATAAAGGCTCACTAAGAAAGGATTTTTCGAAATTCGACCCCTAAGGGGGTCAAAGGGGGCAGTGTGTTTTCACTGATTATGCGATATCTCTTAAGGACGATAAAATATCTACTTGCTTTTTACTTATAAAAATACTAAATTAAAATATCTAAAAAGTGATTTCAGGATTTTTTGAAATTCGACCCCTAAAGGGGTCAAAAGGGGCAAAATATCTTTGCAATGTGATTACACTAATTATGCATTTTCAATTAAGAACGATAAGATATCTACTTGATTTTTACTGAATAAAATCCTAAATACAAATATCTAAAATGTCATTTCAGGACTTTTTGAAATTCGACTCCCAACTATCCAAAATGTGAGTGGGGGCAAAAATTAAAACTCTCTCCTATCTTATTCAAATTTTGTAGAGTTATTTTTTATTACTTTAAGAAACTATTCCTGTAAAAAAGTATATCAAAATTGACTGTATGGGGGCGAAGGGGGGGGGGGGGAATTATAGAAATTTTTAGCTTTTTAGTACATTTACTCTTTAGAAAACTGTGGATTATTTATTTGCAAATATCTAAAAAATAATTTCAAGATTTTTTGTAATCCGCCCCCCCCTGAACTATCTAAAATGTGAGTGGGGGCAAAAATTAAAACTCTCTTCGATCTTGATCAATTTTTGTAGAGTTATTCTTTATTACTTTAAGAAACTATTCCTGTAAAAATCAACTTTCAAAATTGACTGTATGGGGGCAAAAATGGGGGTGAGGGGGCAAATATTGAAATTTTTAGCTTTTTTGTACATTTACTCTTTAGAAAACAGAGTTAATTATTTGCAAATATCTAAATATTTGGAGCTTTGTTTTAAATGAATTTTGGAGACCTAATAATCACATTCCGAGACGCCGCCCGCCAGGGCCGAGCTGTAGAGGGCGTGTCGAAGGCACGCCTGGAACAGCTCGTATACATATATATACCTATATTAGGGTGGTCCTTATTTTGGGCATTTTCGAATTTTTACGCTGTCAAGAGCTCATATGGTTCGAAATAAATAAAAAAATATCCCCCAAGTTTCAAGTCTCTATCTCAATTATAACCTGTGCCCCCAGCGATGTACCTAAGTTTCTCATCTAAATAACATGGGGGTTTTGCCATTGAAAGATCAATTTTTTTGTTCCGGCCAAAGTAATGATTCAAAAAAATAATTGGATATTATTAACAATGTTACTTTATTATTATCATTATTATCATCAATAAATTTGAACTAATTTCCCAAGAAAATTTCCTATCGGTAACTTAGCTGGCAGGTTAATATACAAAAATTATCTATAAATATTTATTAAATTACTGACGCTTTCATACTTCTATATAGTTTCTAAAAAATATGTCGCGAAATTTCTCATAGTTGTACTATACAAATCATTGACTATAATTGTGTTATTACTATCCTTTGTGTTTTTTCAATTCTGTTAATAATCATTTATTATATTTGAAAGCTTATATTTTACTTTTTTACTAAAAAATTGAAGAAAATAACTTAACTTTTAACTTAACTTTTTAACTTAACTTTTTAACTTAACTTTTAACTTGACTTAACTTTTAACTTAACTTAACTTTTAACTTAACTTAACTTTTAACTTAACTTAACTTTTAACTTAACTTAACTTTTAACTTAACTTAACTTTTAACTTAACTTAATTTTTAACTTAACTTAACTTTTAACTTAACTTAACTTAACTTTTAACTTAACTTAACTTAACTTTTAACTTAACTTTTAACTTAACTTTTAACTTTCAACTTAACTTAACTTTCAACTTAACTTAACTTTTAACATTTAACTTTCAACTTAACTTAACTTTTAACATTTAACTTTCAACTTAACTTAACTTTTAACTTAACTTAACTTTTAACTTAACTTAACTTTTAACTTAACTTAACTTAACTTTTAACTTAACTTAACTTAACTTTTAACTTAACTTTTAACTTAACTTTTAACTTAACTTTTAACTTAACTTTTAACTTAACTTTTAACTTAACTTTTAACTTAACTTTTAACTTAACTTTTAACTTAACTTTTAACTTTCAACTTAACTTAACTTTTAACATTTAACTTTCAACTTAACTTTTTAACTTTTCTAACTTTCAACTTAACTTAACTTTTACTTTTCAACTTTTAACTTCTAATTTTTAACTTAACTATTAACTTTTAACTTTTAACAACTAACTAACTATTTAACTAACTAACTAACTAGACATTTTGACAAAACAATTATTATCTCAAAAAATATAATTTTTTCGATGTTCACTTATTAGAGCTTTTTTGTAGACCGAAATGCCATGGTTTCGCTCAATTTTTTTAATCGAAATAGTTTCAGCCGTTTTTTAGATATTTTGAAAAAAAGAAGGAAAAAAACACTTTTTTCATGCACGATTACAATACTTGACCATACCCTGTATGGTAAAGTAAAAAGAATCATGAGCTCACGTGGGCAGGGATGCCAGGCCCTGAAGTAGGTATGTAATTTTTAACTAAAAGAACAAAGAAGTACACACCTACCCGTTACCCAGATATTAATATATTATTCATCATCTTAAATTAATTTCAAAAATGCAATGTTTTATCTTGGAATGAAATTATATATGAAATCTCTAAATTATTTTTCATAATTAATCAAAAATTAAATTATTGGATAGATCCGTAAAAAAGAAATAAGGTAATTCAATTCTATTAAATTTTAAATTAAATAGATGTTAGGAATTAATTGAACTTAAAACATTCACTACCAACACACTTTAACACACACACACACACGATTTGTACTTACCTAAAACTATAATAAATACAAAGAAATAAAATTAGATTTAATATTCTATACATATAATTAATATAAGGGATGAAGGATTGTTTAGAAGTGAAAGATTGTTTAGAAGTGAAAGGTTGTTTATTAGTGAGCGGTGGAGTCAACTTAGAGATTGGATAAAGGTGGAGAGGCCATATTGTAATAGGTATTCCCACTTGATGTTTCACTGACCACTGCTTGAGATACACTGTCAATTTCACAATCACTCTCCCCCTTATATATCCTTGTCCCTATCCCCCCCACATATTTTCTCTGTCCCTATCTCCCCTCCCCTCCCCTCCCACATATTCTCTCTGCCCCTATCTCCCCGTCTTTCACACCCCTCCAACTCTCCCTATCACTTCCCCTCTTATATACCACTCGAGAGCAATTAGGGCAAGCTCTTCTTAGCTTGTCTTCCGATATAATCATAATCCACTTATAATAGTACATCATACTATTTTCATTTATCACTTTTAGATAATAGGAGAGAGACACCCTAACACGATCTGTGAAGACAAAAGATTGAGTTTTACTTACAACCATATACTCATCCATGACACGAATAGTTCCGTGTTGAGTGACAAGCATGATTTCCGGCCAATAATTGCATCCATTTCAAAAAAATAAAAGTGTAAAAGTGTTAAACAGTCAATAGGTTGAATACAATATTAAAGTTTTAATATAACTCTAAATTATTTCATTTTAATGTTGGCTTGGCAAAATGAGCCGTCATTTTAAATCAGGTGGTCTGCTCTAAACAGACTTTTTTTGTGATAAAATATTTCGTTCAGAGATGTGGCGAACCTTATAAATAAATATAATAAATAGATATTGAACTCTTGATTAAATCCGAATTAATCCCTCAACCAATTGCAAATCACGCAATTTATTCATCATCCAAAGGATTCATATCCAGATAATAATAAAATAAATATATATAAATTGTCCGTGCCAAAAGCAATAAATAAACAAGGAGTGGTTGCCAATAAAAATGAAATTACACAGACACCGATAGATATGTCGGCTCTTTTATTAATGGCAATAAAAAAGGATTCGAATCTATATTGGAAATTTCATTTCTCCTTAATTTTGCTTTCATTCTAGACACGTGATTTTATTGAATTAATTTGGATAACGAACTTAAAATTATATTTATTTAGATTATATGGGGTTGCTTGCCCGAGGGATCTGAAGCATTGTTTATTCCCAAATATAAACATTTTTATATATTTATATAGGTTTCATGCAACCAGAATAAAATAAAATATTTCCAAAAGACGACGCGACGTTTTGATTTAATTCAGAAATTTTCCTGATTACTTCGTATTGTTTATAACAGGGGGTCCCCAAACATTTTAGAGATTGGGCCACATGTGAACATTAAAAACTATGTGAGTTCCGGATATAACATATTACGGAAGTTATTATTAATATATGATTTATTGGATTTTTTATTACTTTAGAAGATGTATACAATTTTCAAAAACAAAATTATTTTATTAATTTTTATTAATACAATAAATGCAATGAGATACAAATATTTAATTATTAATATTTAATGTGATTGACGTGCTTATTTTGTAGATCTTTCAATTAATTTATATTTATAGTGTCGATTTAGAAACATCAATAACTCCACCAAAAATCTCAAATCATCAAATGATCAGTCAGTTTTGAAAGATTTGTCTATATCGCTAACGAAGCGAGTTAACTGTTTCATTGTGTCGTTATATAAATATAACAACTGCGCATTGAATTAATTTACTATCGGAACTACAATATAGTTCGTTTTTTTATTATTCTCGTATTATATAATAATAACTTATGTATAGATTCAAGCGCGCGCCCCGCACACATCAATATTTGATAAAATTAACATTAATACGTTTTTAAAACTTTCTATACGCTATTACTTATATGGCATTAATATTTAATATACTGAATATTAGAGAATTAATTCTGTAGTAGCCGCGGGCAGGATGGAAAAGTTCTAAGAGCCGCATTTGGACCGCGGGCCGTAACTCACATACTAACTTAGTAACAGGCATTTTGACAAAAAGTAAAAAATTAATTTGTATAATAATCTCTAATTAGTCAGTCTTTATGGTGAATGGAATATCGTTGTAGTATTTTCTCTCTCTATTGACTTGAAAAATTCTTTCTGGTCCATATATGGATTGTATTTCCAAAACGAAGAAGTGATTAAATTTTGGGCTTTCTAGTTTCTGAAATTATTCTTAATAAATGAAAAAAATTGCTTCTAATGAAGTGAAATTCTACCTACAAGATTTTATTAATAAGCTTCAGTTTTGTGGCGAGTTTCAGATTTTTAGCTCAATCATTCCCATTAGAATTTGCACTGAGCTTAACTAGACTTTTTTTTTACTTTATCCAATGCGAAGCATGGGAGATATTATTGCAAACGGTCGCGCGGCAAGCGCGGCTTCAACGGGTTCTCAGGTAAAGACTACGGAACCCATGGACTCAATTAAGGTCACAAATTGAAGTATTCAATGAGATTGAATTTTAGCACGTGGCGGTTTTGACAAAAGTTACCTGGAATCTCGTCGAGAGGCCAAAAAGTGCCATTATTTTGGAAGTGCGTGCGGATGGATGGATGGATGTTATCGTTTTTTTCGTCCACGATTTTTTCCACACCTTTGCACCGATTGAAATGAAATTGAAACCTACCATCATTTTAACAAAATGAAGCGCTGATTAGTTTATGGTACATATCGGCCTACAAACATTAGTTAACATTATTTATTTCAGTACTTTTTTAGTTTTTTCTAAATATCTTGAAAATGACTTGACCAATTTTGATGAAATTTAATATCCTAATTAAGTACCTTGGGGCCGACAAAAAATGTTAAATAAAGTTTTTAGTAAAATTATATTTTAAAGTACTTTACTCCAAAGTAAGATTTTTGAATTCTTTAAAATTTATTCATTTGATCTGATTATGGTAATATAGGACTCATTTAACCTAACTAAGTAAGAGTGGATAGGCTTTTCTCTTTGAAATGCTAAAAATTTGGGAGGAAAGTTTATAAGTAACCATAGCAACTGCGTTCTTTTCTTATCAGTTACCTTTATAGAGGAATCGACTTAAAACCAAAAATAGCGATTGATTCTCATCTAGTACTTGAGGAATAACCATTCTATATTGGATTTTTGACGTTTCGGGTTTTATTGGTAACCACTGCATTTCTCTCTTCTAAGCCTTCTTCTTCTGTCCGTCGTCACTTTTATTTGTCGGTCCCTTGTCTATCTTGTCCATCGTCTCGAGAGTGTGTCTGTCCACTGGTTCTGTCAATTTCTTCTCATAATCTTGTAAGTAAACTCCAGTGTCTCTTCTCATTTCTTTACATATTTTAGCGTGGTCAAACGTCTCTTTGTCTCTCCACACCATCTACACAATATGTTCTTTGTTCCTCTCCACACACTGCCACATCTTACTCTTGTCCATTTCTTCTTGTCTCTTTTCTCGGTCCTGTCGTCATTAAGATATTCTTCCATGGTCAGGTCTCTTTTAATCTTCTTGTAGTATGGGCAGTATGAGGATGTGTCTACACCGTTTCAGTCTGCTTGTATCGTATTTTCCTGGTCTGTTATTAGAAGTCTTGTCATCATTGATTCCAGTCTTGTTGGGTCGTTTTCATCCATCAGGAGTGATTCCACATTCTGTCCCAGTTCATTCATTCTTTACTTAACTATACTTACGTTTTAATTTGAAATTTGGCCTCTAGCCTAATAATTCCGCTTAGAATTTTAATTAATTTATAATTAAAGATTGAGATCTAAACATAAATTTAAGTTAAGAAAAAAGAAAAGACGTTCTGTTTGTAGCTAAAGCTCAATTTCTTTTTTTTTTGTAACAACGTTTGGCTCAATTTAGCTATCATCAGCGAAGATTCCAAATTGTGCAAGTACCAAGTCAGTGATGATGGCCGAACTTGTCAGAAACTTTAGTACGAAAATGAAAATAAATTGATTTTTATTTCAACTGGCTACAAACAGAAAAACAGAATATTCCCCTTTTGTTTCATTTAAATCTAAAATTCAAAGCTGAAGATTGAATGGAAAGTAGTCCAGGAATTAATAAAAAGATTATTTCCAATAAAATAATATTTATTAGAATGTTTTCTTTTTACAGTTTTTCAAAACCAACGTTCCTCTTTCTTCATGGTTCAAAAGGATCAATGAAGGAACCCTGAAGAAGAGGGGAAGATCATCCGAAACGTCGGTTCCGAAAAACTGTAAAATGAAAACATTCTAATAAATATTCTTTTAATGGAAATAATATTTTTATTTATTCCTGGACTGCCTTCATGGATCCTCAAAAATAAATCAACCCGCCCGTCTCTGAAGAAAAACTTCATTCGTACTAAAATTCAAATTTTTAATTTAATTTAATTTTAATTTCAAATCGCTTCTAATTAAACCTATTTTCTAAAGATTTGAAATATTTTTATTATTGTTTAATCAATGACTTGAAATTAACAACAAATTTTAATTTTATATTTTTTAAGAAACAATTAATTCAGGACTGAAAATAAAATAAATTTATTTAAAAATTAAAGAAAATAATTCCTAATACCCTGCAATTTTATTATAGCGCGAGCCATATGCCGGCAATCAAGCGCAACGCTGGTCCTTTAACAAGGGGGAGGTCAAGCGACTCCAGTTAGGACGCAGCCGCCCGGTAAAGAGTTACCTCCTCGCTTTAACCATCTTAAAGGTGAGAATTTAACTATTATTTTTTTATATTAAGTATTTAGTATTAATATTCTATCATACTATATTATTGTTTAATGTTATATTGTATTTTTTGTGATTTTTCTCATTATTTATATTTTTTACAATATTTAAAACAATATCTTTTTTACTTTTCTATGATCTATTATATAAATATATTTCACATTTTTAAGTTAATTCACTCGTAAATCTTTATATAAATAAATCCAGAGCATCCAATGTAGGCTCTTCTCTTTTTGAAAATACTTAATTTTATCTAATAATATTAGGTTGATGCATAATTATGGAACGTTTTTTAAAAATATTTTTATTTAGCAAAAACAATAATAAAATTTAACAAAAACATGTTTAAATGATTATTCGGGAACGTATTCACCATCTACTATAACTGCTTCCCATTTGCTTGGCAGTCGGTCGATTCCACGGGCGAAGAAGTCACGATTCTTGGAGGCAATCCACGCTTTGACATCGGCCACCAAGTCATCCAAATCGTCGTAGATCTTAGTCTTTTGCCAGTTTTTCAAAGAGCGGTTGATGTGATAGTTCGTCGGTGCTTCGGTCGGTGAGTACGGCGGGTGTGGGAGTAGATCCCAGCCCTTGTTGGCGATGAATTCGACGAACCGGCGCTCATCATGTGGACGTGCGTTATTTGTGATGGAACAAGATGTGGTTCTTTTTGCGCGATCTTTCTGCGCGATCTTTTCGCCTCGATTGCACCGTGAAGACGGTCAAGCTGTGCCAGGTAGACGTCGCTGTTTATGTTGAATTGCCGCTTGCCGTTTTTGTCCAGGATTCGCCATTATTGCTGTTCATCAGCGTCGTTAAACGTGTAAGGCTTTCATCTTCCTCCACGGCAGTCAAAAGTGCCTGATCATCAAAATCCGATGGCCGACCTCTTCCTTCTTTATCCTCCAAACTAGTGTCACCTGAACCACTTCCGTACTGCACTATCAGTAATTGTTCCTTCGCCAAAAAGTTCGTTGAGATCGCGAAATGACTGTGCTGCCTTCCACCCTTTCTCGTAGTAGTAGAGCATAATATGACGAATATGAATATGGTTTTTGACACGCATTTTTATTAACTATAAATAGAGAAGATTGTTTTTATAAAAAAAATAAACAAAACGCCATTTTTGACTAAAGAAAAACGCGCCAATACAAACGTTCCATAATTATGCATCAGCCTAATACAAATTCTTTTTATTTTAATATATGATTTTTCTTAATTATTATAATAATGAGATGAGATTTTTTAAATTAATTAATATTAGATGATATTAGGAGAAGATACTAGTACTTGGTTTTTCTTTCTATTTCCCAACGTAAGTTTGTATATCAAAGCTCAATTTATTGAGAGATATAGACTCATTCATCGTAGAAAAAAATCATGAGATTATCTTGTTCTGTGATTCCGAGGTGTTATTTTAGATTTTACACTACCGTGAGGGTGAATATAACTCTTCTGGCATGTAATAAAATCATGAATAACAGCTCAGATTCAGTAATATATTCTCTTGATTTTTAATATTCAAATTAATTTTAAATTAAGATTAAAATTGCATTTATTCGTATACAATTTATAATGCTTGATTAGAATAAGCAGAGAAAGCAATCGTATATAAATCATTATCTTAAAAGAGAATTTCTTTTAATATATGTACACGTATTTAGTTAGAATTTATAATATAGGAATTAGAATAGATTTGATTGTATAAATTTAGAGGTTCGAAAACAAGCTCCGACTTGTTCGCTCGAATTGGAAATTTTTTTTAATTCTATAGTTATAGGATTTCCCTTTTAACTATTAAGTGCTTGTACAATAACTAATACTCTCTATTGCAGGGTCCAAAGTTCACTCCCCACCACGACCCCATGCTCCCTTAAGCTCATGCGACTGGAATTGTGAATCCCCGCCAAGTCAAAATCTACTCTTTCCAGCAAGGAGTCGCGCCATTATGGACTCAAGTAATTCTGCGCGCACCCACGCGTCTTCCATGTGAGATATTTTCCATTCTTTTTTGAATTTTCTATATTCTACCAATTCTTTATTTATATGACAGTTTAAAAAATAAATTATCTCAATATTAATATTTCGATTTCTACTACTTTTTCAAAATAATCATTATATGACAAACATTTAATAACCAAGATTATAAATGATATATATAAAATTATAATATTTTTATTTATTTTTTTTATTTACAGGTTCCCTCCAAGTCAAAAACAGTAGATACAGAGATCAGTACCAGATCAGCCCAGCTGTTCAAATGACCTTCTTTATTTCACATCATAGGGTGAGATTATAAACCAAATTTAATTTCGACTACTTTCTCTCTAAATGCTAATAATTCTAATACTATAGTATAGTAGACAGTATTAATTTCATTCCGATTTTTTTTCTTTGTGTTAATTGAAATGGCTGAAACGTGGGAAAAATATTTTTTCTAACACTTTATTTTCTATCTGTATTTTTCGATATACATGATAAATCTATAAATAAATGGCGAACATGTTTATATTTCTAAGACAAAAAAGGGATTAGTTCTTGGCCCGTATAGATTCATCTTGTTGAAATAACAAAAAATCGGGAAAAAAACATTTTATTTATATATAGGAGATAACAAATTCTTATAGCTAATAAACTAAAATTTGACATACATGTTTAAATTAGATAAAATACAACACTATACCATGTTTTGACATCTTCAACTGAAAAATCGCCAAATGACTTAAACTTGCGGTGAGCGTACCAAGTCTTGGAAATGTTTTCAACTTTCTTCTTATTTAGCTACCTACTAAATAAAATTACGTTCTCAATTGTATATAATTATATAAATGTAATTTTCTTTAGAAAGATTCAATCAAATCGAAATATTTTTGACGATATGTATTTGCCTATTAATTTTAGAACAAAAGTGTAATTACGAAATAAGTTCGTAATTAATCAATACATTTAATTTGCAGATACGTTTCTAAGGGAATATTATGAAAAGTTAAAAAAAGCCTAAAAACTTTTCTCGTTTGTTCCGTTTTTCTTTTTCACTTTATTTTATAACTTCGGTCCGTTAGGCGACGGTTTCAGATCCGGGATTTATCTATCTGGAATAGGGTTCTTAGGCCATACTGAGCTTAGCCGTGTGTCGATATTCCTATTCGCGCTCGCCTCCGTCTTAATCATGAAGAAAGAAGAATTCAAGAGATATATGGCCAAACGTATGTTATATTTAAAATAGGACTTGCGTCTAGTTTAGCTTAGAACTTGAAGTCATCAGGTTAGCAATCAAGTGAAATCTTCGGTTAGTAAAAATTTTATTCTAAATTATTTTTTTAAATCTAATTTTTCAATAAGGTCATATCAATTAATTTGTGTTTTTTCTATTAGATGAAGACGGGAGGTTGGATCGTGGGGGGGGGGGGGGTACTCGCCTCAACTCTTCAGGGCCTCCACGAGACTAAACTATGGTAAGCAGACTTATGTACATATTTGCTATTTATTATTTGAGTTTCTCAGCAGCCACTGCGATCAAGTCCCTTTTTGGAAAATTTCTAAATTTCCATAAATTCTTATCCAAATAATTAGGTTTATTCTGCTAAGTTATGGCCTTTGACGGGTCAGAATAGAAATTCGACCGGCTAAACTCCAGCTCCTCCACTATCACTACTAACCTATGTTAAACTTATCATACTATTACATACCCAATGGCTAAATTGAATATAAATTTCAATGCCAATCAAATAAAAAATGAAAAAATAATGTTCTTTTTAGTACAAACGTCTTTTATCCTTTCTTCGGTTTTCGTATTTATTTTTCCTAATAGTGATTTGGTTTAAAAAACATCATTTTTTATCGATTGTTGTTTTATGGACTTGACAGCATTGGATTCTGAGCGACTCAATTTTTTCCTAACAAAAACTTATTGACTTAATTCTACTAAGCTTAAGACTAATACAAAAAAAGGGAATGATTTTTGAAGTTGTTTTATCCTTTTCTCCCTCCCTAAAAACAACTCGATTAATATTTAGAGTAACTATTACGAGGTTTTCATATTCATGATTTATTTGGAAGTATGTCTGTAATAGTATATCTACCTACTCTAATAACTGATTCTAAATTGCGTAGAAAAAGTAAAAAAAATTTGAAACATTTTTGAAACTTTTTTTAAATTTAAAATATAAAATACTAGTAATTGAATGTAATGGAAGGCAGCCCAGAGGTAGTGAGGAAAGAAAAAATTAACACATATAAAATAAGGTGTAATTTATTGGAATCCTTCCTCCTTTCCTTTCAAACCGACGTTTCAGAGGGAAAAATCCTCCGAAACGTCGGTTTGAAAGGAAAGGAGGAAGGATTCCAATAAATTACACCTTATTTTATATGTGTTAATTTTTTCTTTCCTCACTACCTCTGGGCTGCCTTCCATTACATTCAATTAAAATTTCTACCAGTCCGTCTCTCTCCAGAGAAAATTTCGTTGCAAAAAAAAATAAAATACTAGTTTCACAAAAATAAAAGATAAGATACATGTTTAGCACTACTCTATATATATTTCGGGGTATGAGCCCATCTTCAGGAGTTCACAGAGGAAACTGAATACATACTTTATTAAAAATGTTTCACCAAGAACCCACACCATTCTCCATTAACAAAATTGTGTAGATATGTAAATTCCTTAATAGTTTGGAAATCAATTTTTATTTTTAAGTTTATTATAGTTGTATTTATTTTTGCAAACTGGTAGCCAAAAGTGTCTTGCTAACAAAAAAAAAATCAGTCGAATTGAGAACCTCCTCCTTTTTTGGAGCCGGTTAAAAATATGTATTATTTCAATTATTCTTCTTCTAAATTTATATAGTACAGTTTCAAGATTTCTTATGTAAAAATAAAATGTTTATTAATAAAAACTTCTCTTATCTATTCGTTTTGATTTTCAATGAATGAAGTTAAATTAAAATTACTAAACTTTGATCTAGTTAATCAAGTAAAATGGAATCGAGAGATATTAGATTGAAAGAGAGAGAGAGGTAAAGAGGCCACAGCGAACTAAGAACAAACAAATAATATCCTTAAGGGTTGAAAAGCACAGAGGAAAGCATCCGTGTATATTATTTCCGGGTTTCAAATTGTAAGCAAATAGAGATGAATCTATAGATCTATACTATTAATACGTATACCTATATAGGCTCAAAGACCGAAATTTCTCAATGAGCGAAAAAGCAGACCTCGACGCATTGTGGCAAATATTCGGGCCAAAAACCCATAAAGCGAAATTCACATTGTGGCTCTTTTGATAATCGATCACAACACGTTCTGGAAATGAACAAGAACGCGTTTTGGACGTTTTTAGTGCTCCGTTCAAAAGTAAAACGGGCCTCTATTATTGTCGCTACAATATCTGTGTAAGCACTGATGCTCTATAAGATACAAGTTATACTCGTATGTATTCATTTTTCCTTAAATTAAAATTTGTATCAAATATTAATCAGATCATTATTATTTCGTAGGAGTACCAAATTTTTTGTACGGTCGAAAATATTTCAGTTGAAAGCTATTAACAATAACTTCAATGTGTTGCGAATAAAAAATTGGCGATGGTAAATTTAAGGATTTTTTTTTTTTTTTTTAATTGATCTCTTTGAAGGGTCCCTTTTCTAATGATTTACACTTTTTGTAACACATAAAATTGAATTGTTTTATTCAATTCTACTATTACTTCACACCCAGTAAACAAAAAATTCCGAAACGCCTCAAAAAACTTTCCAACCATTATATTATAAAAAATATTTTTTTATCATGAGGTGTCAGTATATAAGGGTATAAGTAGAATCAGACTCAATTTTTTTAAAACTTATTTCAACTTAAGTTGAAGATATGATAGGAGCACAAAAGTGATCATATTTAGGTGATTGTTGTGCCTGTCGTTCAGAAGTAGCTAAGCCTATGATTATAAAAAATTCAAAAAATTCGCTCATTCTTTTATTATCACTGATAAATAAGAACGAATTTGACACCTCGAGTATTTTAAAATTTCCCTAGTAGCATAATGTTTCAAAATATATACTAACTATATAGTGCCTATATAGATTCTCGAAATATATATATATAGGCACTATGTAGTTACTATATAGTTTGAAACATTGTGCTATATATATTTCGAGAATCTAAATAGGCACTTTTATAGTTACTATATATTTTGAAACATTATGCTACTAGGGTTATAGAATTCGAAACCTTCGGTATTCATCGTACTTACACCGGCTAATTATTTAGTTTCCTTACCAATCTTGCAAAACAAATTTCAAAAATCATGACCGAAGCTTAATTTAACTACACATATATTATGATAGATATAAAATAAAACTTCAACTTTACTAAGAACATTATAAGAAATCAACCGGAAATTATTATATTGTTTATTATTATTATTATTATTAAAAAAAATAATTGTAATTATTATTATTTATTTTATTTTTGAAGACTGATTTTGAAAACCGATAACGGCTTGATAGTATGAATCAATATGTATCATATTTATGGAAAAAAATTTAATACAACTTGTACTAGTAATGATATCAAATAAACGCAATTTGGGCAGTTCTACATACGAAATATGACACTGATATAAAAGTGCCTACAAGTTTAGTTTCTTTAATATTATTCTCTATTTAACTAGTCTGATTTATACTATTACTTTTAGCTAAAATTATTTTGTAAATGAAAATGCAAACGCTCATAAACTACCTACAACTTTACATTTTTAGCTGATCTTTAATCATTTGAAAACCTCTTTAGAATTATAAACTAATTTTAACTAAATTTTCTAATTTTTTACAATGAATGATGATCCAACCTCTAAGTTCATTTCTTAATGATAATTTAATGAGAAACTGGACATTACTTTGCGTCAATTTTAGAATAAAAAAATAAAAACAGCGTTTCCCTTTAAGATAATTATTTTTAGTCCGCTTTCTGGACGGAAGCTAGAAAAAATATCTCTTCTGTTTGACACAACCGAAAATATATTTCCAGGTATTGGATTTATTTGTGAATTTTCTTGGTCGTTCTTTCTTAATTGGGAAATATTCCAAACTACGACAAATTGAAATTTAATTTTCCGTCGTGTCTCATCTATTATGGATTTTTTATGAATGTTAATTTTATTCCAATCTCTCTTTTTCTAATTAATTATTTTTCATACAAATATAAATTCAAATTTTGCAATCTCTTTCCACTCATATCTCTCACCGTCAGCTCATTCTACGAATAATAAATATTTCACTATTAATTTGTTATTATTTTGACTGGTTCCATTTATTGGCGCCACTTTTCTACTATATTTACACACACACATAATATATATTAGTAATGTCACTTTAATTTTATATGCATTGCTTACAACAAATTGTTGGTAAGTGACGTTACTCAATTAAGTAATGGTAATTTTGTTTTCCTGAGAAAATTCAAAATTGAGATTTTCACAGATTTTCTTTTGTTTCAAGCCCCTCTTTCCTTATATAAAAAAATCGAACATTTTCTGGGGGGGGGTTGGAAAGGGGGTATAAATTAATACATTATTCGGATTTAGGTATCTGCCCCGAAATGTAAATGGACAAATTAAGGAAATATATTATTCAGGAAAAAATGAATAAAAAAAATCAAATGAGCCGTCACGGGAAACCTGACAGATGTGAAACATTGAAATTTATTAAAATATCTCAATAAGCTTGTTTTTGTTTTTGAATTATGCAGACTTAATTATTTTTTGGAGATGTTAGATATATAGAATATAGCCATATTTATGTTGTTATTTTTAAATATATTATTATTATAATTTTTTTATTTATTTATTTAGAAATTTTGACTCATGGATTCTTATTTTTCGTTCTGAGCATTGCCAATTCAAATGTGAGGTAGATAGACACAACACCACTGGCATTGGGAAGACTAAAAAATATCAACAACACATTATAGTTGTGTAGAGTATCCCACTTCAGAACAAACTACTTCAAATGTTTCTTAACATTGGTGATCCTCGACTTGTTAAATTATTTAAAAATTATTTCAAAAGAATAAAATTATGGCCACGTATGATAAGAAGCAATTTTATAAAAACCCTGTGTATTTGTCAAATTTTGAGAGATTTTGAAAAAATAAAAAATATTAATGTCTGTTAATAATGAACAAATTCGTAATACGGATCATATAAAATAGAATAGATTTGAATATATATATATATATTATTCTTTTATCAAAAGAGAAGTTACTGAAAGCATCATCAATTCATTCTTATATTAAAAAAAAAAAAAATTCATTTAAATAAATTATTTTTAATTTCAAATTTTACTCATTTGATAAATAAATTGCAATGGGGTTGTGGAGGGTTGGTGGTTGGAGGGGTATGTAAATTAGTCTTTAAAGGGTACTTTTAAGGGGAATATTCCTGAGTGTGAGAATACTAACCTTTATAGACGTGGTGGTGGTGTGTAACTCAGTGTATCTCGTTGTACTAGTTTGATAAACTACTGAATTTACTCTTATTTTTCAAATTCTACGTTACTGAAGTTAATCTTATGAAATGAATTTACAAAAAAAATAAAAAAAATAATTTTAAATAGGCAAAAATAAAATAAAAATAATTGAATGAATTCTAGCTGCAAAGGAGAATGGGGGAATTTTCTTAACAGTAAGTGATAACCAAGAATATAATTTACAATATATGATTTATTAAGGTCCTTTGTGAATTTAACAGTCAGCAAGAATTGATTAATTTGATGGCTTTAATGGGTGAACGGAGATCGTTCAAAGAAATTATGATTATTTACGTTTGCTCTCGAAGGCGCTGACCGGTTCAAATAATTCAAGCAGCGCTAGCTGTGCCGTGGCCACCTCTCGCTCCGGTTCCGTAGACTGCCACGTCGAAGAGTACGTAAGGTTCCAGGAGTCTCGCCTTTTTGTAAGCTTCCGTGGTGTCTTCACGAGTGCCGGACAGATATTCTTGCTCGTGCTGTTCAATTTGCTATCGGGTCAATGATATAAGTGCCGATCAAAGGGGCTAGCAAGTGGATGAATGTGAATGCCCGCAAAACGGCTCCAGGAAGAAGAAATATGCTCGTGATATCGAAATGATGCAGGCGCCGTGAATATTTGATAATAGCAGTGTAAATGAGGTGTATAGATGCCGAGTGATAATTTCAATGATAAGAGCGTGGTAGAGTAATATAAGATAGATAGATGGGGAGAATATAGAGGTATAATGTAGAGAGAATAATATAGAGAGATTGTATAATATGGAGAGAATAATATAGAGAGGCTATTTTTTCGTGTTGGTCCTTTTATGCATTTCCAATCGTGTCTCCTCGGCGGGTGGAGGCTACGTTTTATACGATTCTTCGTTTTCTACCCCTTCTAAGGGACATCGCCAATCATAATGTTCTATTTTGTTAAATGAGGGTGTTTGAACCCTGTCTAATCTCACTCCCCTGACTGTATTCAGAACTGGGCCTTAAAGCTCATATACCACGAATGACTTTAGATAATCCCGGCTTTGGCCAACTTCTCTTTAAATATGAAAAATAAACTAATTTTTACGAAATTTATTCTATATTTGGCTTGTCTGGTTAATCCCTTTCCTATTTTTAAGGTATTAAATTGATAAATTATGAAAAAGTCAAGATTTAAGATTTATTAACTCTACTATGCATAAAAAAACATACTTCTAAATTTGATTCTTTGTTCAACAATGTGCTAAAATGGGCTGTTACCATTTTAAAATATTTTTAGAATAAACCTAAATTTTACATCGGCTAAAAAATCTTTAGTTCAAAATTATACTTAAATTCTTAAAAAAATCAATTTCGTTAGAAAAATAAGATAATAAATAGATGTTTAAAATTGTATTCTATAATGGAAATTTTGCCCTTTTATTACTGATCAGGGATCATATATAATATTTAATTTTTTAATTAACTTTCTAAAGTTGTATTTGGGATTCTAATTACTTTTGGCTAATGAAGAGAAGAGAATTTAATAAATTATTAAAACCTTTACTGTGAGTCATTAACCTAGCACTCTTTTGACAAGACACACCTATAGCAAGATTTTTATAAATCTTTTTTAATAATCAATGAATAATTAATAATTAATTACTCAAATGAAATTTACATCCACGTTCTCAAATCCAAATTTGACCTTGCCTTTAATAAAACCCGCACTTAGTTGCAAGGGCTTCACTTCGCCCCCCCCCCCTCTCTCTCTAAAAATGGATTTTAGACATCTATTTGTATTTAATATTAAAAATAATAATAATAATAAATTAATTTAGAATTCCGCGGAGTAGATTCGCGAGCAAATCTACTAAACGGAATTTTTAACAAATTATAAATAAATTTGTTTTTCTAGTATATTTATACAAATATAGAAATTATCAAATTAATTAAATTAATCTTTAAGAAATTCAAAGATATTTTTATAAAGCGAAATTTTAGAGAATACTTAGCCAGACTACCGTTTTATAAGAACCATTGAGGTCCAGCTGATTCTCCATCCTGAACCAAGAGAGCGAAAAAAGATATGGTCCATCTAGGTGTTACCCGGTATCAATCCGCGTATAGCCCGCATGATACCCCACCACGGACCACCTGTATTCTCTAAAATTTCGCTTTATAAAAATATCTTTGAATTTCTTAAAGATTAATTTAATTAATAATAATAAAGTTGAAAAATTAAAGGAATTTTAAAAGTTACTTATTTATTTAAAAAATTGATAATTAAAAAAAAATAATATAAAATAAATAATAAATTTAAAAATTTAGTAAATAAAAAAAAAGTTGAAAATGTATTAGATGTAAACATTTTTACAAATAAAACACAAATAATAATAAATATCAGCATCCCAACTTGCAAAATATTTTGTCACTTCAAGCAATGGGGGCTAATCACCTTGAGCCCTCATCTTAAGAGAAGGTCACTTTTACAAATTAAATTTAAAAAATAAAGCCAAAAAAATTATAGACATCTGGACCAGCCACTATTGACTATTGGTTTGGGTTCTAGAATCAACAGCTCAGTTGGTTGGAGCTTCATGCCGCTGATATGAGGTCTTGGGGTATTTTGGCTAGTTCCGTTGTCCATTGAAAATTTCTTTATTTTCTAATGAAATTTTTACCCACACTACTAATATTCTTATCTCACAACATCATTCTTAAGCATGCATGAACAAAAGAAAGTTAATTATAATTGTTATACGTTTCACGAAAAAAAGAGATCAAGGGAAATTTCTCTTTACAATATTTTTAGGCCATCGTAGTTGTTGTTGTTATTTTTGTTGACTTTTTTAACTCGACAACGTTCCACAGATAAATATAAATTATTTTGATGTTATTTTTTACCCATCGTGAGCTGATAAGTCTAACTTTTTTAATATAATCTAACGAGCAAATCTTTTGACCTATATTTGATATTTTTTGCGAGAAGAATATTTTGATCTATTAATATAGCTTTAAATTTGAAAAGGTAGAAAGTTTTTAATTCATATAATATTTTTTTTATATGAAAATAGATACTATTAATAAAATCTAAAATATCAAAATTAAATACGGCAAGACTCATGGAAGTATGAATTATAAAACGATAAGGGGAGTCTCATTGTAATAAATACTAATTTTGTATCTTAAACTTAAAAAAATCTTATGTACATAATTATATAAAATTATTTAATTTATTAAAAAAAATGCTAACCAAGTGCATTTTCTTTCATGGTTATTAAATAAAAAATTGGGAGCCTGGATGGTTTGATCGTGATAGTTAATTCTTCATCCTGGTGATTACATATCATTCTATATATAGGTCTGGATAAATTGACTCTAGTGTCTGAGATAAAAAATAAATAAATAAAACGTTTGTAAGAAAAAGTGAATACTTTTCAGAACCCTTTACGCTTCCAAAATTTTTAGTGATTTTATTGTCAGCGAACTATTCGATTTATAAAGTTAAAACTTTACTAAAAGATCCAGTATACTATTCCAAATACACGTACCAAATTTTAGCTTTGATGACAATCGTTTGATAGTTACTCATTAAAAATCGATTATTTTCTCATTTTCTTCATACTTCTAAAGCTAGAAATGTAGTCAGTTTTTTGTTTTGGAAATAAAAATATTTTGGCACCAGAACGAACTTTCTATTATCTTCAATCTCTTCTTAAGTTATTGTGGCCATCTTAATCTAGACCAGTGTATCTCAACCCTTTTTGTTGACGGCACACTAAAAATATCTGGAATCATTTGCGGCACACCTAAATATAAAAAAAATCAAAGTGAAGGTTGTATGATACAAAAAAATAAGTAATTACAAATATTACATCAAATTTACAAAACCAATGCAATTTTAATTATTTGTCAAAAACGCTCGCGGCGCACGAGTATAATTTTGATCCAAGAGCAAAAGGCCATTCCTAGAATAATAGAAATTAAAAATTGAATCTTTAATAGTCTGAACAGGTCTTGACTTGTTTGGCATCCTTACATTTCCCTCGCTATAAAGGAATAAGATAGATAATAATTAGAATATTCTATCCACACCCTTTTTAGTTATTTTCCTCTATCGGATTCTAATAAAAGAATTACCCCCCCCCCCACACACACACACACACATTTATTAATGAAGAAAAAAAGTGAAAATTTTTCCAAGACTCAGGTCGCTAGATATGACATAATAATTAATAATAAGCTTAAATATAAATTGTTTATCTATGCCTATATTATGGCTTCGCATTAAAATCTCAATATTTTTTTTTGCATTTTTGAACCGGAACTTTTAAAGCTAGAGCAGTGTTTCTCAATCTTTTTTGGTTGACGGCACACTAAAAATATCTGAAATTATTTGCGGCACACCTGACTATAAAAAACAATGTAAAACTTGTATGATAAAAAAATGAAGTAATTACAAATACTATTTCAAAGTTACAAAATCCATGCAATTTTAATTATTTGTCAAAAATCCTCGCGGCATATTTGACAATCTCTCGAGACACACAGGTTGAGAAACACTGATCTAGACAAAGAGAAATAAATTAATCATTGAATATGATTTTCTCCCATTTTCAAACATTTCTAAACAAGATAAAAGAAACGTGCAGCTCTGTTTATTTATTTCTCAATTCCCACTAACGTTTCGGCCATTGGTTATGGCCATCTTCAGAGCTAAACAAAAGAACAATATTAATGACAACAAATCAGTCTCACCCGAGCACATAATCAATTACAATTTCATTTTTATTTTTCTGCTTACGGGGAACTAGTCAATATTTATATAAAAAAAATTTTGAAACACTTGTCATTAGTTAAAATTATATACAAGAAACATAAATAAATAGGATATATACAAAACTTTTTACAGGGAAGAAGAAGGCCGAAAGATATAATTTTCTCAATTGTCTTTTTTCTTTCAAGACGAAATGTCGATTGCGAAATGGCTTCAAGAGTAAATCAATATAATTATTTTTCATTAATTGGTAATTATGACAAATTACATATAATGAGATATCTATACATAGACGCAATATTTATTAATTTTCCTTTAATCAGGTTCGTCAAATTAATTACCAATTAACACGTTTCTATATGACAATATAGTACAATTAAATTCTCTCTTAACTCTCTTTCACTTAGAGAGAGAGGATAAATTGAAACTAAATAGTTGTATTATACATAATGCTATCGCTCCAAAATTCTACGCATTAATAAAACGCATAAAAACAATAGCTTACGACCTATAGTAACTACCATAGGATCACCCTTATACAAAATATCTAAATATATAACAAATATTTTAAATCTTATTTCACTTAATAATATCAACGTAGCGGACTCTTTTGTTTTTAAGGGTGATATGAAGGGTAAACGGCAAACGGTTTGAGTGATTCTAACAATTTAAAAATTTTACAAATATTTTAAAAAATTAAAAAATATTTTAAAAAAATTAAAAAATATTTTAAAAAAATTAAAAAATATTTTAAAAATATTAAAAAATATTTTAAAAATTTAAAAAAAATAAAAAATATTTAAAATATTTTAAAAAAATTAAAAATATTTTAAAAATATTTTAAAAAAATTAAAAAATATTTTAAAAATTTTTTTAAAAAATTAAAGCCCCGGCTGATCCTTTTGTCTGTAATAAAAATAAACTTTTCTTCGTTCCCTAAATTTAAATTTGTTATTAATTGTCTTTACACGGCCTCGTTGTGGTCGCGCCCCGGGTGAAGAGAAAATTATTTTCGATCTTTGGGGTCTGCGATCGATTGGGAGGCGCTGGAATATTTAATTGTTTAATTAATGAATCAAGGCTTAGGCTGCGAAAAAATGAAGGAGGAGAGGATTAAAAAGAAATTCCATAATTCATATAGACAAGAGGTATTAGTTTGGGTTCAGGGATCAGTAGCTTAGTGGATATAGGAGTTAAAACTCTTATGACAAAGTATTGCAGTACACATGCAAAGATCCCGGATTCGAGCCCCGGCTGATCCTTTTGTCTGTAATAAAAATAAACTTTTCTTCGTTCCCTAAATTTAAATTTGAAATTAAAAAATATTTTAAAAAAATTAAAAAATATTTAAAAATATTTAAAAAAAATTAAAAAATATTTTATATAATTAAAAATTGTCAGTTAGTCTGGTAGTTAGTCTCTGCGTTACCAAATTTTGTGAACGAGCTAGCTCAAAAACTAGTGTGAATATCGAAACCAAATTTCACACGTAGTTTTGGTGCATTGAGATTAAGAGCTGATTAGATTTTGGTGCATATCGACTCAAAATTAAGGGGGGTGTAGGGGGGTTAAAAATTAAAAATCTAGGCCATTTGAGCAAATTTAACCAAATTTTGTATACATAATCAGTGGACCCCCAGAAGTCTAAAAATGCAAAAACTAACCGTCCCCCTACATGAATATAAATAATTTTATTAAATATTAAATATAAGTGAGGGGCCAGGTTTTATGGAAAGTCAAGTGGATGGCTACATCAGAACTTGTCGGTTTATTTAATTTAATTATTATATTTTTTAAAATCAGTAGATCAAGATGGTTCAAGAGCCACATGAGATTGACTGAACGTTGTGGCCACCCCTATTATATAACATATTATATTGAGTTCTATTAATAAATATTTACTTTTTTTATTATTATAAATAAAACTACTACTGCTGTATAAAAGACAAACTTTATATGACATAAGTGTATAGAAATTATTAACCAAGCTTTTTTCACCAAGTTTCCTTTGATTACTCAATATTTATTAAATTACATAAATTTAAATTTAATTGTTCATTATTAATTATAATTTATATAATCCAATGAAATGTAAGAAAAAATTGAATATATAGGCTACTATTATTATTATCATGTTTATTTTTGTTTTTATTATTATTATTATTATAGCGTTACACTACACTTGACAGATTTATTAGACATAACGATTTAAAACGAATGAACGGATGTTTAAATGGCCTGATCTGCAATGGTCCACTCTCCTATTCTTCGATCCTAAACCACCCTTTCTGATTTATTGATCACACATTTCTGTCCCGCTTCAATGTTGAGGACATTGAACCTCTTTTGTGCTTCTACTCCTCTTGCAGCTACTTTAAAATGAATTTCGGCTAACTGGACAATTCCGAATCCATTGTGGTAGGTTCGAGAAAGAAAAAAAGATTTTGCTAGTCTGCTCACGTATGCTCTCAATATAGACAAAGATTTAAATTTCTCATCTTGAAAAGTTGAAATTTTCCGAGAGTGGGGTAAGACGAGACGGATGGTGTGAGTATGAGCCGGGAGGGGAACATGGGGGTGATAAATATTTAGGTCAGAAATGAAATTAATCTCCAAAGAGACGAGCGCATTTTTTGTAAATGGGACTAACATTGAATTGAGTTTTCATTTGTTCCTTGAACTCTTTTTCATCTTCATCTGTCTTTTTCTCCTTCTCGTTAAGAATCTCGTCTTTTGTAGCATTCAAAGTTTCAAGGTGAAGAATCTTAAGCATTTAATTATACTGTTGAGTGGCACTAATAAAAGACTTGATGTCGGTAATGAATTCAAAATGGTTTAAGAACCCCGAGTCAAAGATGGTCTTGTTTATTAAGGTTGACTATAGACTTAGGTTGATAAAAATAAATCGTCCCTGCCATCCAGAGACCTAGAAAAAAGAAGGTATCCATTAGTTCACCACTAGCATTAAAATAATTCTCAAAATTTCGATTAAAAAATTTAAATGGCACTTTAAACCCATATAAAGAATTCACTGAGGTTGTCCTCTGCTAGATTCAAATAATCATATACATATATATAATTTAGTACCTGGAGCCACCGAGCGATGCTCGGTAACTTTTTGGTTCAGTTAAATGCTATATATTAATCCCCGAACCCCCCTCGCCCCCGAACACCCACCTTCGCCCCCCGGACCACCACCACTTCACCCTACTTCCTGCACCCCTACACCCCACATCCACCCCCACCCCACCCCAATTCAGCCCCACCCCCGAAACCACTTCCCTCGCTCCCCGTACCCCTCCCCCACCGTCACCTCCACCCTCGTTCCCGCCCCCTCACCCAGTTTTTGCATTTTAAGTCTTGTAGTGGTCCACAGATTATGTGTGTATATATGTATAGGTATATAAATAAATACCGTATAATAATTTTTTTACTTTATCCAATGCGAAGCATGGGAAAAGTATTGTAATCGGTCTTCAAGCTTGAGTTGTTTACCAAAAAAGAATTTAGTCTTTTTGATTTTAAGTTGATTCTTCCACGTTTTCAGTAGAGGTTGCCATTAATAGTCAAAACATCAAAAATGGAATGCAATAAGGTTATTCCTATCTAGTATTAGATAAGAATCGATCGTTATTTTTGATTTTAAGTCGATTCCTTCATGTCTTCAGCAATGGTTACCAATAATAATCGAAACGTCAAAAACCTAATGTAGAATTGTTATTCCTCAAGTATTAGATGAGAATCGATGGCTATTTTTGATTTTAAGTCGATTCCTCCATGTCTTCAGCAATGGTTACAATAATAACCGAAATGTCAAAAATCCAATGTAGAATGGTTATTCCTCGACTATTAAATGAGAATTATTTTTGAATTAATGTCAACATGAACTACAAATTGCAAGTGATATCTGATTAATAATAAAGGAACAAACATATTAATATTTCAAATGAATTTGGATAAAGTTTAGCAACGATCCGTTGCAGTTTATTTAATTAAATAACAATTTTGGAGTTCATCAATTAAATTGCCAAATTCTAAACAGAAAAATATGCTTGTGAGATTTAAAATTCGATTTTTATTCAATTAAATTTTCAAACTTTTAATATATATATATAATAATTATTATAATAATCTTATTGTGGGATATAAAATTAAAAAACCAATTATTTATTAAAAGGAAATTGAATAAAAATGTAAATACACATTTTTATTGAGACAACCACCTGTGAATAATTGTCTCAGCCTGCAGCAGAGCAAGATCTATGTTACTATTCCTGGCCGGAGCACTTGAAGAGTGTGACTAAGAGGAGTCCGCCATCTTGAATTTCTGCCGAACACCAGCGAACACAGCTGAACGGAAACGACCGATCTCGGCAATCAGCCATATTAACACGTGGTATCGAGACGGCTTGGGTGACGTCATCGCGCAGTCTTGGCGCGAACTGTCAAACGCCGACTCAACTGACAGATGTCATTTATCCATCTATTGTCATCAGTACATTTGATTCTCGTGCCGTCTGCCATCTAGTGAAGTGTTAGTGGCTGCTGTGATCATTCAAGTGGTTTATAATATCAGTGGTGTTATCATTTGTTATGTGAGTGCTTATATTGGTCTCCAACTCAATCAACAGAACTCAAGTCACATCGGAGTCATACAACTATTGGAAGATAAGTCTATTTGTTTTTAAGATATTTTGTTTGATTATCGTGAATAGATAAATATTTTTGTTTGTAAAGATAATTGTGATATTTATTAAGAAGAATTTAAGTTTGCATTTATTTTAAGATTATACAAATGTTATTTAAAGTAGTTGAATAATTTAAAGCCAAAGGAGGTTGCATGATTCACGGATTAACGAAGTATAATGAAATGTTGTTTTTTTGTTTTTGAGTAAAGGAATTAATGAATGATCTTGATTGAAATAGGGTGAAGAGAGATAGCGTGACATTTTATCCTGAATGGTAAATGACTCAATATTCAAACGAGATTTAGTTAGTTATAGGGTATATCGCCGACCGTCTGGACAAGATAATTCCGGGTTTGGGAACGGGTAATTTTGGGGTAAAGACGAATTAAGGAATAAATATAGAGATAAATAAAGAATTTAAGGGTGAATTTTTCTCGTAAAAGTACCTACGTCTGGACCAGATAATTACGGTAGGCAATTGAGCTTTACCAATCTGAGGGGGAGTGTTGACCGTGTCTCAGCTTTTGAACTATTAAATTAAAGATCATATATACTGAAGGATTTATAAAATAATCAATACAATTATAGATAATTGAAGAAACGGTAAATTAGTGAATAAGTAAATAAAAAAAAAAATTCTATTGTTTAAAAGAGTTAATTCAAGTTAATGGAATCCTGCAACCTACCTGGATATTCATAAAGAAGTATTTGCTTTATAAAATCTACAAGATAAATAGAACGATAGTCATAGATAAAATATTATTGAAACGTTTCAATTAACATAAATAGAATCTCTGATCTCTGTTAAGTAGTATAAATTTAAATGAATTTGTGATTAATAATTATTGGTGAACAACTGGCCCTTATCCAAACGAACGTAACTCTAATACTGTAATTTTCTTTTAAGAATAGTCTCTCTCCATAGCTTTGATGTCACCTGTAATAAACTTAGTTAAAATTGAATACAGAGAGAGAGAAGAATAGAGTATCACTACTGAACTTGATCTGGCCGCACAGCCAAAATAATTGTAATTGAATTAAACTGCCAATTGGACACATTAATTGGCTTATTTGCCTCAAGTGTAATTCTAATATTTTTTTACTTTATTTTTGTTTGTAATAATTTCGTTATTTATAAATTTCTTTTGTTATTATTAATTTATTTTGTTGAAGTACTGGTTAATTGTTTTCACTCTGTATAAAATATTACTGTAATTGCATTTAATCTAAATTGTTATAAGAAATAGGAATTAAATAACCAGTTCTTTCAAAAACTAAACGGAGGGGTTATTATTGAACACCAAGTTCCTGTGCGTATTTCCTTGTATTGAGTTTCGCAGCAGTGGTCATTTCTCATAATTTCAGCTTATAGTGGAATTCCGTAACTGGCTACTGGGCTCTCGGACCAGCAACTCGCAGGAACCGACATTTGGCAAAGCAAACTCATACCTACCTATTCGGGTAGCCCTGTTTGTTGATCACTACCTGTGTATGAGGCTCCAAAACAAAAGCACCCCCAATCAACAAACTATTTTCCATCTAAATAAGGGACAGGTAGAAGAATTTTTGTGACTCTGACTGGCACTCGGTTCTCTGGTCAGTTCCGAGATACACACTGTACTCTCGGGTGCGGAGGTGTTTCGGATATTGTTGAGAATCGGTTGCCACGGAGGAGTTGCGAAATATAACAATATATATATATATGTAAAATATCTTCATATTTAACCGCGTACAACTTTGGGCCTATCAAGTTGGTCCCACTGCTATCCATGTCAAATATAAAACTTATTAAAATTTGTTAATGGCTGACGGCTTGAAAACTAGTTTAAAATATTAAAGTTATAAAATTTGTTTTAAAATATAAAAAGATAAAAATTGAATACCAGAAAACAAACTATAAAAACCAATTTGTTTTTAGGTAATTATATATATGTTTGTTTTTTTATTATATTAAATATAATCTCTGTATATAGAAAACTAATATCAAAGCTGTAAATAATTTTTAAAATAAATAATTTGTTTTTAGGAATACATTGGCTTATAGTCATTTATCATTCAACCCGAATTAACTACATTGTATAAAGTTGGCAACTAAGTAATTGCGGATTTCACTCATAGATGGCTTCAGTTGAATTTTTAGGTTTGCTGGCGTAATCCCAATGTAAAACACATTTTGTTATTTGATAGTTGGCAATTCAGCTATCAATCAGTAAAAAAGTTTTTTGATCGGTTGCGTAGTTTTCGTTTGGCGTTCGTTGAAAAATGGAAAATCAAAAGGAACATTTTCGTCATATTTTGCTTTTTTATTTCCGCAAAGGGAAAAACGCATCGCAAGCTCTACTTTGAACTCTTACCACCCAACCGAACGATCAATTCTGTTGTCTACATTGAACAACTAACGAAATTAAACAATGCAGTTGAAAAAAGCGGGCCGAATTGACAAATCGAAAAGGTGTTGTATTCCATCATGACAATGCAAGGCCACACACATCTTTGGTCACTCGGCAAAAATTATTGGAGCTTGGTTGGGATGTTTTGCCACATCCTCCATATAGTCCTGACCTTGCACCATCTGATTACTTTTTATTTCAATCTTTACAAAACTCCTTGAATGGTAAAAATTTCAATAATGATGATGATGTCAAATCGTACCTGATTCAGTTTTTTGCTAATAAAAACCAGAAGTTTTATGAACGTGGGATTATGATGCTGCCTGAAAGATGGCAAAAGGTCATTGATCAAAATGGGCAATACATTACAGAATAAAGTTATTTAGTTCCATGAAAAAATTGTCTTTGATTTTCTAAAAAAAATCCTCGTTTAATATAATAAGATAAGATTTGTTAAAAAATAGTTTCGAAGAATTGACCTGATAGGCCGCGAGCTAGTGAACATTTTGGACGATTATTTCAGAATGCAAATAACATATCCCTGTAGTGTGATCAGCAAACACCCCAAAAGTGAAATTCTTACTCATCAAATCCAGTCGTTTTTAGGGCTCATTATCATTATCATTACTTCCGAAATTACTCTTGGAGAAAAGAGTTTACATTTTTGGGTAAATGCACTTATAGTTATTAGTTTTTAATATAATAAATTAGAACTCAAAGAATGGTCAGAGCTAATCGATATTTCAAAAGAAAGACATAATTCGAGTCTCCACGGAAATGAAGACCCTGGGTGAACATCTCCATTATCTTTTTTTAGAAGTTTCTTATCGAGTATGGCACTTGAAGAAAAAGTAATAATGTGGAAACAAATAATATGAATGATTAATATATTTGTTTGTTTGTTTGTTTATTTATTTGTTTATATACATAAACATTTTTCAAATTATTCTATTTCCCGATTTTTGTTTCACTTTAGACTTTTCTCCCAATAATTATTTCATGTTTTATCTTCATCCCTGTGTAGCACTCTATGCGTCACAATCCAACCAAAATATTTATGTCAACTTAATTTATTACTGTCGTGGTAACTGACATGACGCGTCATTACGTTTTGCATTTTATTTCCCCGGAAGTTGAAATAACTACGTATATTGAATGGAAAGAAAAAAAGAATGAATTTCATCAAATATCCTCGGGTATCAGTTTATTATTTTTAATTTCGTTTATTACTATGAATTGAATGAGCCAGATTAGCGGTGTGGTGCCAAAAATTCCTAATCTTTCTAAATTTAAAACAACCCGGATTTGTGAATGAATCATTCGTAATTTATTGATTTTTTCGATAAATACAAAATCATATACTGCTAACACATTAACCAAATTTTCTTTGAATACTATTACACTGGAGTATTTTCACCAAATAATAAAAGATCTAGGATGCGGAACTTTTAGAGAAGTGAAAGAGTCGGCATAAAGAGGATAAAAGAATCGAGTGGAGATTCATGGTTGTTTGACGTCAAACCAGTCATAGGACTGTATTTACTATGATGAAGAAAAAAGGAAAGAACATTTTCTATTAACCTTGGAAGGTTTCGGAGTCGTTCACAAATGACTTGATATGAGTTTTCCCTCTCCCATTCGAAACGTCGCTTTACCATATAAGAGAGTTAACTTGATGTTTCATTAAAAATAAAGTTATTCTAAATTTGTATTTTTCGTTTTCTTGAGCTACCTTTCCACTACTTCTCCATTGAATTCTACCTGCTCATTTGTAAAATAAATTTATTTGGTAGTTGTATTGTATTATTTGTTCTTGACAATAAATAATTATAATTAATTATGTGTGATTTCACTAAAAATTCAAATTTTAATTTAATTAATGACAAAAATAAAAGCTTCAACATCTTCATTAAATCATTACTAATAAATATTTGGGTTTTTTTAATTGCTACAACTAGCCTTTCTTTAAAGTTGAAAGAGTGAAGATTTAGTAAATTGAATTTTATAGAAGAATCTTTTTAAAATATTACAAAATAATATATAATTTAAGAAAAAAAAATATGTGATGTGACCATAATATCAAATCTTTACCACACCCCTGACCCTCCATCCACGTATAATAAAACTAAAAAAAAAAAAAAAAAAAAAAAAATTGTCTTCATTTTTAAGTATCTATGCAAAATTAGATCTAAATAGGGCAAAAGTATCAAATTTTAATCTCTTCCCTAATTTATGGTCCGATTTTAACAAAAATTATTCACTATAAAATATCTCAATATAAAATTGATTTTTGATACGTTCGTCAGTTTAGCATCTATGGTAAGTGAAAAAACACAATCTTTTTTAAAAATTCAAAAAATGACTTGCTTTTGTTCATAACATTTTCATTATTTTCCATATCGATAATAAAATTGTGATAATTGTTCATTGATCTAATCATTTAATCATTTTTATCATATTTATTTTATTTCTCTTCAAAGTTTTAAAGTTTTAACAAATGTTAAAAGTGGAATCAATCAATTTTAATTTCACTTTTCTCCATTTTCAGAAGATATCGTCGAGAGAAGACACCAATTGATGGAGATGGAGCTTGGTGAGCCAGACTTTTTTTTATAACAAAAAGCTCAAAAATATATCATATAAAGAATCGTTATTTATTATCAAAATAATTTCTTTCTACAACCAAAATGATTATTTCAAAATATTTGAATTCTTTTTGAAACAATTTCATTAACATCTTTGATAATAAATTGATTGGCCTTTTTGAATTCCAAAGGGGATGCACATTTAGTATCATTTTCTTTTTTTAATATTATTTTTTTAAGTGCTAACCAAAGTATGATCTAGTTAAATTAATTTTAAATTTATCAAACCTTTTTAAAAAATAGAGAGTACAATTTTGATTTTTTGATTTCTTAGCTTAGAATTTTTTAAATTTATTAAATATTTAGATAGCAGTATTATGATATTTTTTTATTATTTATTTATTCAAATGAGGCAATTAAAACCGTGAGAACAGTTATCAGGTTCTCGTAAGGAGAAAAAGACTCTTAAGAAAACACAAAATCTTCTATGTCCTTATCAATTTTTTATTTTAAACTGGGAGACAGTTTCGGCCGACACTCTCAAGCCATCATCAGTCTAAAAAGTACAAACACATAAAACTTTACAATTGCAATACAATCAAGAAACAAAAATCGGTTAATATTGGTACGTATGTTAAGGATCCCATGAATATTAATGGATTTTCTTGTTTTTTTCTTTTTATCCACTCATTAACATAGTATCTTCTTCTTAGTTTTTCCACCAACTCTCTTGAAATTATTACGGACTTAAATACAAAACCATCCAAATCCAATAGGATGATTAGGTATAACTCATATCATCCTTTAGCCCAAAAAATATCTATCATATATGGCGAAATAAATAGAATATGTCGGATATCTCACTCTTCATTTCTTCAAAAAAATTTAAATGATTTCACCATTAAATGTGAACAGAATGGTTATCCGAGAGAGTTGGTGGAAAAACTAAGAAGAAGATACTATGTTAATGAGTGGAAAAATAGAAAAAACAAGAAAATCCATTGAGATTCATGGGATCCTTAACATACGTACCAATATTAACCGATATGATGGCAGGTGTAATGTTGGCTAAACGCCCTGTAAAACCCCTGTTATCTTTGTATCGGGTTCCAACTGTCAAGGATGTTTATAAAGAAAACAATGTCGTATATAAGATAAAATGCAAAGACTGTGGTAGGACGTTCATAGGGGAAACAAAGTGAATGCTTAGGACAAGGATCATTGAACATGACAAATCAGTAGTAAAGGGCAAATTAATATCTGCATTGGCCATTCATGCAAATTGACTCAAATCATGAATTTGATTTTAATGATGTCTCTATATTGTGCAGAGAGAGGATGATTTCATACGTAAGATGAAAGAATCCCTACACATTCTGAGGGTAGTCAACTTTAAAGTAGACACTGAGAACAATGTCCGATACTATAGCGACCTTATAAACAAGCTAATATGCTGAATTGTATATGTTTATAAAAATAAGTTGTTTGTTCCTGAATGGGATTTTTTGGCAGTCGAGTAGTGTGATGACTTTTCCTGATGTTTTGCTCTCTACTATTTGATGAAAACTATAATTATGGGCCTTTGTTGAAAATTGTTAGTGTTGTATATCTTGTTTTTATATAAATTTTATAATTTTGAACACTGGGGTTTTGATTTAATTGTGTTGGCAGCAGATATTACGTCATACACTGTTTTTATATTAAAAATAGAAAGGTTTTATATTGAAAGAAATTATATTGATCAATGAATAAAATTTTGTAATTTTGACCTAAAACTTAATACGGGAGAATTATATGAATGTTAATAATTAAATGTTACAATTGTTATGAAAAAAAATATGTGAAATTTTTGAATATGATATATTAGTAACAATAATTAGAGTAAAGATAAGAGTAAATAAATATTATATTTAATATTGATTTACTATGAGTTAAGGATACTAGGTCACTTATTTCACATTTAAATTAAAAAATTAAAAGATATAAAATTTTTTTTCTTTTTCAATATACTATATATATTTCGGGCTATCAACCCATCTTCAGGAAGTACAGAAGGTGACCTAGTATCCTTAACTCATAGTAAATCAATATTAAATATAATATTTATTTACTCTTATCTTTATTAAAGATGTTTCACCTTGCACCAACACCACAATCTCTACTAATTATTAATAATTAGAGTATAATCTTCACATATTAGCCTTGCAAAATTAAATTAATTAGGAGTGGTCTTTAATTTAACTCACTGATTAGATTCTACATTTACTCGTTGAACTTTTAAGTATAATTTAAATCTCACTGAATAATTTAGAAATATATATGGTACAGATGCTTTTTGGTCAGGGCTCTCAGATCATCTCTGACATCGTTGGACTTCGAGAAACACACAAATATATAAGCACGAGCTTTTCGTGCGTGCCTTCGGCACGCCCTCGAAGCTCGGCCCTCCTATTAAAAAACCACACTCCAAATGTATACCCGTAAACTACCGAAAATACATCGTCTCTTAAAAGTTTCGCCTCTTTAATTTTTGAGTGGCGGGGGTGGGGGGGAGAATAATTATGAATATATTTAAATTTAAAATTTAAATTTAAATTTCATTTTTCTTTTTCAAAACGAAAACAATGAAATGATTTATGAACTGCAAAAAATTCGCAGGCTGAATCATGGAAATTATTCAAATTTACGCGGTTCAATTAATTTAATTAATTACAAAAAATATATTTAATAATTAAATATTCCAGCGCCTCCCAATCGATCGCAGACCCCAAAGATCGAAAATAATTTTTCTCTTCACCCGGGGCGCGACCACAACGAGGCCGTGTAAAGACAATTAATAACAAATTTAAATTTAGGGAACGAAGAAAAGTTTATTTTTATTACAGACAAAAGGATCAGCCGGGGCTCGAACCCGGGATCTTTGCATGTACTGCAATGCTTTGTCATAAGAGTTTTAACTCCTATATCCACTAAGCTACTGATCCCTGAACCCAAACTAATACCTTTTGTCTATATGAATTATGGAATTTCTTTTTAATCCTCTCCTCGCTCATTTTTCGCAGCCTAAGCCTTGATTCATTAATTAAACAATTAAATATTCCAGCGCCTCCCAATCGATCGCAGACCCCAAAGATCGAAAATAATTTTTCTCTTCACCTGGGGCGCGACCACAACGAGGCCGTGTAAAGACAATTAATAACAAATTTAAATTTAGGGAACGAAGAAAAGTTTATTTTTATTACAGACAAAGGATCAGCCGGGAGCAGGATCTTTGCATCAGTACTGCAATGCTTTGTCATAAGAGTTTTAACTCCTATATCCGCGTAAGTGCTGATCCTGAACCCAAACTAATACCTTTTGTCTATATGAATTATGGAATTTCTTTTTAATCCTCTCCTCGCTCATTTTTCGCAGCCTAAGCCTTGATTCATTAATTAAACAATTAAATATTCCAGCGCCTCCCAATCGATCGCAGTTTAATTAATGAATCAAGGCTTAGGCTGCGAAAAATGAACGAGGAGAGGATTAAAAAGAAATTCCATAATTCATATAGACAAAAGGTATTAGTTTGGGTTCAGGGATCAGTAGCTTAGTGGATATAGGAGTTAAAACTCTTATGACAAAGCATTGCAGTACACATGCAAAGATCCCGGGTTCGAGCCCCGGCTGATCCTTTTGTCTGTAATAAAAATAAACTTTTCTTCGTTCCCTAAATTTAAATTTGTTATTAATTGTCTTTACACGGCCTCGTTGTGGTCGCGCCCCGGGTGAAGAGAAAATTATTTTCGATCTTTGGGGTCTGCGATCGATTGGGAGGCGCTGGAATATTTAATTGTTTAATTAATGAATCAAGGCTTAGGCTGCGAAAAATGAACGAGGAGAGGATTAAAAAGAAATTCCATAATTCATATAGACAAAAGGTATTAGTTTGGGTTCAGGGATCAGTAGCTTAGTGGATATAGGAGTTAAAACTCTTATGACAAAGCATTGCAGTACACATGCAAAGATCCCGGGTTCGAGCCCCGGCTGATCCTTTTGTCTGTAATAAAAATAAACTTTTCTTCGTTCCCTAAATTTAAATATATTTAATGTTTCTTAATTTAAAATGAATCCGAGTCTTTCATTTCAAAATTACAATTATATTTCAAATTTGCCTGGTTAATGAAAATCGATTGGAGCCATCAGTTTAAAATCCGAGCTGACAATATATTTCAAATTTGCCTCGTTAATTAATATATATTTAATGTTTCTTAATTTAAAATCTATTGGTGTTTTTCATTTTCATTCGAGTTCAAATGAATACAATATTATCTCGACACAAAGTCTAAATCAAAAATTTATAGTTTTAGTAACAGAAATCATGGTATATATATTAATGTTAGATTGGTCTAGTGGTTAAAGCTAATGAACTTAGTTCAAGAGTTCGTAGGTTTGATTCTAGGCAAGAGGGAAATTTTTTAGAGAAATTTCTCTTAGCGTTATTACAAATTAATCTAGACAAATATATATAGTATTACACATAAAAAGAATGAATTTAGAATTTAGAAAATTTTGCGGGGCAAACAGACTAGGATCTGCGATGGGTGAACCGCGATTGGAATTAGGTGTACACCGTCTATGGAATTTTTTGGAATTACTTTGGAATTCATTAGATAATCTATTGTCATCTATTGTCTTCTACTTGGAAATGAAAGTGGAAGTAGGTGTAGACGATTTTAGGTCGCGGTTCACCCCTCGAGGATCTCTTTCAGGGTTCCGAGAACTTCGTTGGACACCGTGGGATTCACTCGACTCAATTTATAGAATTATATATTACGTTTTTTATTGATAATTAGCGTTAAGTTGCGTCCTCTTTACAACTTGATATTCAATCAATTATTATATTTAACGTTCCTATGAAAATCCAAAACAAATTAATTTAATAAACATTATATATTTAACTCTGATTTCATTAATTAGAACTTGAATTTGTAATTCATACATTTTCAATCTGTAAAACAAATAAAGAAAACATTTCTAAAAATTTGACAATAAATCGTCATGTAATTTTAGCGACATGTTTCAGATCGTTATTTAAAAATGATCAATATTATAAAGATATATTTTCTTTTAGTAAATTTCTTGCGATCAACCGGAGTTTTAAAATTTTTTGATACTTATTACTTTCATCTAGGTAATAGTCTTCAAAATTGAAATTCGAGTTTTTGAAGTACACTGAAGAGAAAAATAATTTAAATGAACTTATTCAACATTTGGCTAGTTTGTTTTCGAAAGCAATATATAAATTCAAAAATATTAACAAACTTTTAAATAATTTTCTAATTAATTTAAAAAAATGTCACCTAACATATTTGATTTAATTTCAAAAATTCTTTTAGCATGAGTGTGTAAATTTAACTCTATGTTCATGAAAACTAACCTCAATAAATAAATGATCTTCGGATTTCTTAAATCTAGCTCTAGTGTAGCCTAGAAGATCTTTCAATTTCGCTTCTTCTGATTGGGAATTCAATCCAATCAGCGAGTCAAATGACAAATCAAAGAAAACTTAGAATTCTTGGGTGCCGTTCAGGGACGTGAGCTCTCCGTTTTGGGTTTGCGAACAAGCAAGTTGAAGGAGACTCTGTGGGTTGTCGAGAAGAGGCTCTGTCCTCAGGATCCTAGGCACCTCTGCACTGGGAAGATTTACTCGACAGGTAGTACCTTGACTACTACTATTCGTAAGAAGGGTTCAAGTTACTTCCTTGACTAAGAATAAATACCTTTCTTACTGTGATGGTTTGAGCTGAGAAGCTCAAGCTGTAAATGCCGTCCTCAGGCTGAGAATAAATACACGCCTTGCAATTCTTTAGGAGTTATCTTCTCAAATTGTGAGGAATTGGAAAAATGTTGGTATAGGGTCAATCCATTTCAAATCACACCAGGTGATGTTGCTCATGATTTTATATTTTCCTGATTTTTTTATCATGAGTTCCCTATAGGTAGACAGTCACAAAACCGTACCTGAAAAAAATTTATATGCCATAGTTTTTTTTTGGCAGCCATTTTAAAATGGTGGTTGGGCATATTTTAATGAAAAACGTGGTTTGCGGAAAGTTTAATTGCCAAGCTATTTTTAAAGATAGCAGAATAATTCAAAAACCAGTGTATTCACCATGAAATGAACTTCAGGTATACATTATTTTAATTTTTCTATCATGAAAGAGAATTAGTCAAACTATTCCTGAAAAAACTCGGAAAAAATGTATAAATCGTTACTTTTTAAATCCATAAATTTTTATGAAGAAAAAGAGACTCACTAATAATAAGTTATTTCTGTGTTGTATACTTATATAACTACCTGCAGTATAAGTTGTAGTTCTGGGAATGCACTCGTTTTTTTTCTAGAGCTTTTCAAAAATGACCAAAACCCTTTAAATGTCAATTTTCACAGGTCAATATCTAAAAATGGAGTTAATGAAAAAAATTGAAAATTTTACAAAATGTTCTTTATGCAAATAGGAATATCTCACATAAAAATTATGACTGATATTCAACTACATTTAGAGTAATAGAGCAGTGAATTTCAGTAAAAACGCTACCCTGCTACACGTTCATGCAGTGTCAAGCTTGCAAATAAGGGCTTGAAATTATTACAATTGACATTAGTCGAATGATGCTTAAATCATACATACTATAAATGAACAAATATTTCTTAATTTAAATAAAAATGGCCAGTGATAACAATAGGAGTTCTGATTCTTTAACTTGAATTACCGATACATTTGTTGTACTACACTTACGTACAGAATACACACAATCAGAGGCGTAGCAACGGGGGGGGGGGTGTCAGAATTAATGAAAATGATGAGAGAAGGAGTTACACTAAAAAGGTGCATCTCCTAAAGGCCTGGGTTGACCTCTCCATCGTGAACTATAGTCTACCTATAGGGAACTCATGATAAAAAATCAGGAAAATATAAAATCATGAGCAACAAATTTTATTTATATTGGGCGATTTGAAATGGATTGACCCTATATTGAACTAGAAATAGGGAGTAGGGACTGTGCGCTCTCGGTTCGTTTATTCACTGCGAATCTCGAAAACTCTTTGTTGTCAGCCAAGAGCCCCAAGTTTTCCAATTTTCGGCCAAAATTATTTATTTATTTAAATTCAAAATTTAGATTTTTCATTCTCTTTTATGATAGATCAATAAATCATGATGGGGAATTAGAAACTATTCATCATCAATATTCTATTTACATTAGGATTAGCCCTTTTAAATTAGCTACTACAAATTATAGTCATTATGGTAAGAGATGATTGGATTAAACGAAAATTATTTTTTATCAATTGCTGCTCTGAGCGCAATTTTACTAATTTTCTTTCAAATCCACAAGGAACGAAGACTAAGAAGAGAAAAGAGAAGACTGAATAATATTGCTGGAAGTTATTGTATTTGTTGTTTTTGAATTAAATACTCACAATGTTAAAAACGAATTTTCCCTTATTTCTCCATATGTTTGTTTTCTCCAAGATCTATATATCGATGTCAGTTCAATTGCGATTCTAATTGTCTGTCATAGTTATACAGATCTCAATTACTAATTTTTGCAGATTTTTTTGTTGAGATTAGACCATTGATTCACTCTTGAGATTTCATCTTCACCGAATTTACTGAATCGACTTCGAAAGCACGTAGTTAGGTGGGGGGAGGAGGGGAAAAGGGGGACAGTACACCCCTATAAAACTCATTGCCTCCCCTAGAAAAATCGAAACTGCATTATTACGAAGCATCACTCATGTATTTCTCATTAAATTATTTCGTCACTTCCAAAATTTGTGAATTTTACGAAAAAGCTAGTTGATCTCTAATCAGATTAACGAAATTAAAACCTTGTGGTGGCTAATCAGCTTGCTGGCTGTCATCACAAAGGAAACTCCCTAACTACGAGAATGTACACTTCCTAGACCCTTTTATATATCCCTGGTGCGTGACTTAACAGCCAGACCTCTTATCGGAAGTAAAATTTAATGCCACTTTTTGTTTTATTTTTCCAATATTTCCATAAATAATTTGATCAACAACAAAATTATGGAAAATTATAAAATGTAAATATTCCTCGAGCAAAAGCTAAGTGAACTGGGTTCCGTAATACACCTTTTAAAGCGTAAAGGGTGTCCCTAGAGAAGGGTGAGTTCTGATTGACCTATTTTTGATGTGGCGTAATCGGACTCGCCCTTTAGCTTTATATTTTCAAACAAAATTTACCTTACTTATTATTTTATTTTCAAATAAGAATAAAGTAAAAAAGAAATTAAACTATAAATGAATATAATTGAAAATATTTTGTTTTGGAGAGAGTTAGAGAGTTGTTGATTCATAAAGATAAATCAATGAGGTTGTCCTCTGCTTGATTCGTATACCACCCGATAGGGCGGTCGTTTCTCGAATGCCTTCTGCCCTAATTCTGAAATTGATCCCGTTTAAATTAATTTTTTTTAGAAAATAATTTATTTAGAATAATAGAACAATTTATTTTAAGATAAATCCTTTAATATAAAAAAAATATTATAATAAAAACAACCAAACCTAATAATATTTATAATCAAAAAATTACAAAGTCAACTATTAGAGTTGCTAGACAACGTTTAGAAATCTTTTTCGATGTCTGAAACAAAACATATTCGCGAAAACAACTTACCCACTCTTGTGGGGTTTAAAAATTCCACAGTTATTTCTATATCGAGAATATATAAAACATTTCAAGAATTACGAACAAGCTGGATCGATCAACACTTGCCTACAAGAAATCACTTATTCAAAAGTCTTAAAGTAAATATTATGTTTACAATTATTATTTTTTCCAAAGACTACTAGATTTGATAAATTTATCAGACATAAATCAAATCATGCGTATTAAAAATGTATAAAAAATATAAATATATAATTTCAAATCTGACCACTCAATCGGTTTAAAGCAGCGCTTCTTAAAGTTTTTCATTCGCGAACCCATTTTGACTGAGGAATTTTTCGTGACCCCAGATTATGGGTATAAATATATAGAATAAACAAACAATTTTACTAGTAAATCATAAAGAAATTTATTTGTAATCTTTGTTTAACATACTTGCTATAATAATTTTCTAATTTATTAAAACTACATATTAAATTTAAATATTAATGAAATAGCACATGGGCTGAAAAATCCCGGGCCTAACACATACATTGCGCTAGCTTTTTTGAATTCACCTCATTTTCAGTTAGTACCAACCTTCAAAAGACAGCTGTCAAAATTTCATGATATTCTATTCATTAGTTTGTGAGTTATTGTGCTAAAAATGACGCTTTTCAGAGCAATGAATCAAAAACAATTTCGTGTTTTAATTTTACACTGCTTCTTGATGGGAATAAATACAGTTCAAGCGAAGCAATGGCTTGAAAAGTGTTATGGGAACTCCTCTCCATCAGAAACAACAATAAAACGTTGGTTTGCTGACTTCAAACGTGGTCGTAGGGACACCGATGATGCAGAACGCAGTGGACGTCAAAATGAGGCGGTAACACCAGAAAACATCAAAAAAATACACAAAATCGTTTTGAATGATCGAAAAGTGAAGCTGTGTGAGTTAGCTGACATCGTAAAGATATCAAAAAAAGGTGTTGGCTTTATATTACATGAGCATTTGAGTATGAGAAAGCCCTGTTCAAAGTGGGTGCCGCGCTTGGTCACTGTTGACCAAAAACAACAATGCGTTGCTGATTCTGAGCAGTGTTTGGACATATTTAAACGTGACAAACCGGAATTTCTGCGTCGATATATGACAATGGATGAAACATGGATCCATCACTTTACTCCGGAATCAAAACGAATGGGCAGCAACTGGTGAACCTCGTCCAAAGCGCCCAAAAGCACAACACTCGGCTGGAAAGGTTATGGCCTCGGTATTTTGGAATGTGCGTGGTGTAATATTCATCGACTATCTTGAGAAAGGAAATACCATCAACAGTGAATATTATATAACTTTATTGGAGCGTTTGAAGGCCGAAATTGCAAAGAAACGGCCCCATTTGAAGAAGAAAAAAGTGCTGTTTCATCAAGACAACGCACCTTGTCACAAGTCAATCAAAACAATGACAAAACTACATAAATTGAACTTCGAATTGCTCCCACATTCACCGTATTCGCCAGATTTGGCTTCCAGCGACTACTGGCTGTTCACAGACCTCAAAAGAATGCTCACCGGTAAGAAATTTCGCACAAATGAACAGGTTATCGCTGAAACTGAGTTGACGCAAAAGATAAATCATTCTACAAAAGTGGTATCGAAATGTTAGAGCGGCGCTGGAATGATTGCGTTGCGAAAACGTGTTTTCTTTGTTAGCCCGGGACTTTTCAACCCATGTGTTATATGTGCTTGTTTCTTATTAGAAAAATAATCAAATCTTGGTTGAATATTTGATACTGTATGGGATGTAGAGCATCTTCAACATTTTTCAAATTTAATTGCTATTTTGTTTATAATTTGCGACCCCAAAATTTAGTTATGCGGCCCATAAACTATTTAAGAAGCAGTGGCGTAAAGGATATAGAGAAAATTTTTCAATGAACGAAAAAAACATTTTCTGTAAATTGTGGCGATGCTTTTTTAAAAATTACTTAAATGTTTTTGCGATAAAGAGAAAAAAATCAAAATTGTTTCTTTGTGTTCATATTATGATAATTTCTTCTCAACTTTTCAAAAAATATGAGAGAAAAGAGTTCATGCAGACATCTGACGTCACGGCCTTAATTCGACTTCAAAAAATAAATTATCTATTTTATCCGTTTTAGCGCGCTTTTGAAGTTTTTATTTCACTTTTGAATATTTTGGAGATCAAAATTTTGGGACCCGAGTCTACCCCTATGGGGAAACCCTCCTGTAGGATGTATAATAATAATTTTTGTTTAATTTTAAAGGTTTTATTCGAGCTGCTTGTCGAGGTTTTGCTGTCCATTATCCTTGCTGGAGTGGCTTTCATTGTCTATTTATTACTTGAGGATGATTTGAGAGAACCTATAAATACAAACATCTGTATTAATTTCCATTCGGATCAAGACCATTCGCCCTCCATTCAAGATGAACATAATCAAACATATTCTCATTTGGATTATAATGAGAATTCTGCTGTATTTCCACCAAACGTTAACAAACGAGTTGGAGATCTAAATTCTTTTCCAAAACAAATTAAACAGCTTAGAGATCCAAAACAAACCCATATACCTATCTATCAGAGATCAAATCCCAATGCTTTTGCGACTCGATCAATCCCAAAAAATGCTGGAAAATCTGCTCTCTATAAGTTCCCAAAGAATTTTCAACCCTTCTTTAACAATCCAGCTAGGGATCGTGATATAAATTCTTTTTCGAAATCAAATAAAGAGTCCAATCAACATTTGAAATCAAATCCAAATGCATGCGAGACTCAATCTAGCTCAAATCAATCTGAAAATTCTACTCCATACGAATATTCAAAAGATTTTCAACCCTATGTCAACAAACAATCTAGGGATCGTGATATAAATTCTTTTTCGAAATCAATTAAAGAGTCCAATCAACGTGTGAAATCAAATCCAAATGCATTTGAGACTCAATCCAGCTCAAATCAATCTGAAAATTCTACCCCATACGAATGTCCAAAAGAGTTTCAAACTTACGTTAACAAACCAGCTACGGATCGTGATATAAATTATTTTTCGAAATCACTTAAAGAGTCCAATCAACGTGGGAAATCAAATCCAAATGCACCCGAAACTCAATCCAGCTCAAATCAATCTGAAAATTTTACCTCATACGAAAGTCCAAAGGATTTTCCATCAAACTTGAACAAACCAAATAATGATACAAATTATTTTTCCAATCATCTAAAAGATCCTATACAGTCGAATCTACATTTGATATCAGATCCAAATGCTTATGAAACTCAACCAATTTCAAATCATTCTGAAAACACTCCTTCTTTTGTTCCTCCAAATGTTCCAGTTAATAGTATAAATTCTTTTTCAAATCAACTAAAAGGTCATCCACAACTAAGAAATAACTTACATCCAAAAGACATCTCACAGCCAAAAGATCTCTCAAAACTGAAAGATACTTCACACCAAAAAGATCCCAAACAGACCAATATAGAAAATGCATATTCTTCTGAGACTCAATCACTTTCAAATCATTCTGAAAACGCTTCTTCTATTGATCCTGAAAACTTTCCAGTTGATAGTATAAATTCTTATTCAAATCAACTAAAAGGCCCCCAACAGCTAAGAAATAACTTACAGCCAAAAGATCTCTCACAGCTGAAAAATACTTCACAGCAAAAAGATCCCAAACAGACCAAAATAGCAAATGCAAATTCTCCTGAGACTCAATCACTTTCAAATTATTCTGAAAACTCTTCTTCTATTGATCCTCAAAACGTTCCAGTTAATAGTATAAATTCATTTTCAAATCAACTAAAAGGTCCCCAACAGCTAAGAAATAACTTACAGCCAAAAGATCTCTCACAGCTGAAAGATACTTCACAGCAAAAAGATCTCAAACAGGCCAATATAGCAAATGCAAATTCTCCTGAGACTCAATCACTTTCAAATTATTCTGAAAACTCTTCTTCTATTGATCCTCAAAACGTTCCAGTTAATAGTATAAATTCATTTTCAAATCAACTAAAAGGTCCCCAACAGCAAAGAAATAACTTACAGCCAAAAGATCTCTCACAGCTGAAAGATACTTCACAGCAAAAAGATCTCAAACAGGCCAATATAGCAAATGCAAATTCTCCTGAGACTCAATCACTTTCAAATTATTCTGAAAACTCTTCTTCTATTGATCCTCAAAACGTTCCAGTTAATAGTATAAATTCATTTTCAAATCAACTAAAAGGTCCCCAACAGCAAAGAAATAACTTACAGCCAAAAGATCTCTCACAGCTGAAAGATACTTCACAGCAAAAAGATCTCAAACAGGCCAATATAGCAAATGCAAATTCTCCTGAGACTCAATCACTTTCAAATCATTCTGAAAACTTCTCTTCTATTGTTCCTCAAAACGTTCCAGTTAATAGTATAAATTCTTTTTCAAATCAACTAAAAGGTCCCCAACAGCAAAGAAATAACTTACAGCCAAAAGATCTCTCACAGCTTAAAGATACTTCACAGCAAAAAGATCTCAAACAGGCCAATATAGCAAATGCAAATTCTCTAGAAAATTATTCTGAAAACTCTTCTTCTATTGATCCTCAAAACGTTGCAGTTAATAGTATAAATTCATTTTCAAATCAACTAAAAGATCCCCAACAGCTAAGAAATAACTTACAGCCAAAAGATCTCTCACAGCTGAAAGATACTTCACAGCAAAAAGATCTCAAACAGGCCAATATAGCAATTGCAAATTCTCCTGAGACTCAATCACTTTCAAATTATTCTGAAAACTCTTCTTCTATTGATCCTCAAAACGTTCCAGTTAATAGTATAAATTCATTTTCAAATCAACTAAAAGATCTCTCACAGCCAAGAAATAACTTACAGTCAAAAGACGTCTCACAGCTAAGAGATTCCTCACAGCTGAAAGATACTACAAAGCAAAAAGATTCCAATCAGACCAATATAGCAAATGCAAATTCTCTTGAGACTCAACCTATTTCAAATCTTTCTGAAAAATCCCCATCTTACGTCATCCCGCTCGCTTTTCAACCAAACGTTAAGCAAGCTGAACAAAAAAATTCTTATTTAAAACAGCCAAAAGATATGAAACATCCGAAAGCTAATGAGAAGTTTCATTCTAAACGAAATTCAATTTCTAGAAATTCCACTCCAACGGGCTCTCATGAAAATAAACCAAATACACAACGCAAAGATAAATCAATTTCCTCTTATCGAAATATAAATAAAATAATTGATCAAGTCAAACCAAATTCGATTCTTAAAGAATCATCTAACGAAATTATAAAATTTGGAGATATATAATAATTTTGTTGAAAAAAAAAATTATTCTCAAGTATTGTAAATAAATGCTTTTTCAATGATTTTGTTTACACTTTTTTTATAAATAACTTAAAGTAAAAGCCAACTGGCGGTAGATCTGTTTAATCACCAAGATTACTGAATATTTTTATTTATTTTTGATTGGTTGGTTGGTCAATTTGTTAACATTCGTCGAATTTGATACCTTATTTATTTTTGAAGTTATAAATTATGGAACCCTCCGTATGCAGCCCGACTCGCACTTGACCGGCTTATTATTTTGATGAATATACCTACTGTATAAGACCGATAGCAGGAGTGTTAAAATTTCTTTAGAAAATAAAAAGAGATGGACAACTTCTAAATCCGAGGTATTATGGACTATCTTTATTAAATCAGAAGGGCTGTTTCATCCATTTGAAAATTTTGAAAAATAGAAACTCAAAATATTCGAATCAAAATATGTTTATAGTTTGACTGTATGTTAAGATTTAGAAGCAAGTGTCCGCGAAATTTATTAATGGTGAAGATCAATTCTTTTTTGTTAAGGGAGAATGGTGTAGGTTTTGATGAAACATATTAAATAAAGTAAAGAAAATTTTTTGAAAATTTTTTCTTCACTTTATCAATTCTTTTAGTGAAAAAATGTCACGCGTGTTATATGTCAGATGTGGTTAGACTAGGGTGACCAGATATTGACATAGTCAAAGTAGGACATTTTAAGTTTTATAACGCATCCCAGTAGGACATTTAACAGTTAGGCGGTAGAACGTAGGAAAAAAGTATATATATATATATAATGAAACTTGAAGATGGTCTCAACAAACAAGTTCAACTCACATTGTATTAAAATAGGTAGTTTAAAAAACATCTTGAATATCTAGAAATAAAGCAAATAAATTATATTTATAAAAAAAACAAAAAAAAAACACGATTTTAAAAAGTACAAAATGTAATACTTAATCAAAAAGTGTGGTGGAGCGCAGAAACATGTACTTTTAATTAATTTCGACAAAGTGCCCCACGCTTTTTGATTAAGTATCACATTATTTTGTACTTTTTAGAAGCGTATTTTTTAGTTTTTTTAAAATATAATCTATTTTTTTTACTTTTTAGTCTTAATTATTTTTAAAGAGAAAAGTTTACGGAATTTAACAGAATGAAATATATTTAATTTTATTATTTATATTATTAAACCAATTAATTATTTTACATTAATTAATGTCATCATCATCGAGTATACAGTCCTAAGACTGGTTTGATGCAACAATCCGTCTCCACTCGACTCTGTCCCCCGCCAGCTGTTTGACCTCTCTAAATGTCTGGCATCCCATATTCCCAATTATTTGGTTGAAATATTCTAATCTGGGTCTTCCCCTTCCCCTTTTCTTTCCCACCTCCCCCTCCAAGATATCCCTAAGCAGTCCCCCATGTCTCAGTGTGTGCCCCATCATCTGACCTCTTCTTCCTCAGACTCCTCCACAAGGTTCTTTTTCTCCGATTCTTCTAAGAACTTCTTCATTTGTAATTTTATCCATCCAATTGATATTCATCATTCTTCTGTAGCACCACATTTCGAAAGCCTCCAATCTCTTTCTCTCCGCTTTTCCAATTGTCCAGGTTTCACACCCGTACATGGCTATGCTCCATACATATGTCTTCAATAGCAACTTCCTGTTTTCTAAGCTGTATATATAATGTATACATTGTATTTTAGCTTCGACTCCGGAGATTACTTCTCCACCATCGAGTGTCCTTGATCATCTCTGTCCTTGTTTTTAATAAGAGGAAAAAACTAATTATAGAAAAAAAAAACCTCTTTTCCGATAATTATTCCAATACCATATTGCGGAAATTAATCCATCCAATTAATTTCCTTCCTTCCTCATTATTTTTATAAATTTTATTAAACCAATTATTTTACATTAATTAATGTATACATTGTATTTTTGCTTCGATTCCGGAGATTACTTCTCCACCATCGAGTGTCCTTATTCATCTTTAGTCCTTGTTTTTAATAAGAGGAAAAATCTAATTAGATAAAAAAACCTCTTTTCCGATAATTATTTCAATTCCATTATTCCCCAATCAAGTCGATTGGTATCTCATCATTCATCTATCCTCATTATTTTTATATAATTTGATTAGGTATACAATTATTTTTATAGAGAAGTGTTTGTGGAATTTAACAGAACGAAATTCACATTGATAGATAGATAGATAGATAGATACAGGTGGAGATAATATAAATCGTGTAAAAAATCATATGTTTGTGCATATGAACATAAAACATACGTGTGTATAATAATTTTTGGGCACTTAAAAAAATTAATAGATATATAAATCATTTAATTTCTGGTAAATGGTTCTCGCTCTCCCTGATTTGTTTAAAAATAACTAAACGAGAAAACGAAAAAAGTGAGGTCAACGTAACAAACAATAAGGAACTTGTGTAGTTCAGTGGTGTAGTCTGTTTTTATCTAACCAGGCTGACGGACAGATGAGCCTCATCACACCCTCTCTCTCTCTATTTTTTCCCGATGAGTGTGTGTATTGGAATTCGTAGTTTTGAGGTCAGGTCATGGCAAACGAGGAAGTAAAGCAATCAAAATATAGATTCAATCCTTTCCAGATCAGATGCACTTAATTTTAATGGTTTTTCTTAATTTTATCATTGCATATCTTTTATCTTACTTTCACTAAAAATATAGCTATTTATTTATTTATCTTTGCTTATCGTATTTAGAAATGTTTAAACCATTAGAAAAAACCAAATGATATTTTATATGTGTGTCTGGATTAAGGGTAATTTAAGTGGGGTAAATAACGCCCCCACGGAGGGCGTAATGGGGTTTAAGGATCTGCGGGGGCGCAATGCCAACAAACAATGTTTTTAATAAATATATAGGTTTGACGAGGGCCCACACCTAAGGTCTTGCCGGGGAGGGGCATGAAAGTGACCTACGTCACTGCGAAGGGTGCAAAAAGGGATATTTTTCGAGATTTTTTAACGAAATGTTTTAATTGTAAACATTTTTCCCTTGTCGAAGGGTACAATAAGAACTTTTTCATGACATCTTTACAATAATATATTTTTCTCCTCTAAAACTATAATTTTCTATTAAAATCGAAAAAAAAATTTCTTGAGGGGCCATTTTTAAAATTTTTCATTTGAAAAAGATGCAAAATATAATATTATAAAATATAATTAAGTAATGGAGAGGGATTCAGCCAATGGGTAGCCTCTGCTGAATAAAAAAACTCCCAATTATGGAAAACGTTTCGGCTTTAATTTAATAATGCCATCATCAGTTCCTAAGAGCTGCAAAAAGCGATAGAGCACACATGTAAAAATAGAATAAATTTTTTTTTACAAAAAATCCAAAGTTGTTAATTATAAAATTATATCTTACAGTATTAGCGACACAATTAATTTTATAAATAAATTGTACGCAGGCAGAGTTGTTATGGATTTTATCATAATATACAAAATTATATGAAATATAAAATGGTACATAAATCTTGGTGTGCTCTCACTAGGTATGCCCAACGTCTCATATAAAATTTTTTTATAATTCTTTTCCTTTTTCTCAATGTTTACTATACTTGGGCATCAGTATTTGTCAATATTGACAAGTAGGCATTGCTAAGCCCAATACAATCTGTTTGAAAATTAAGAGCCCTTTGCCCATAGGTCTTAATAAAACATTTTTCGGCTAACAGACGCTTATAATTGTTATCTAATCTCATCAAGATGACAGCATCATCAAACTCAAATCCATGCGTCGTCTTAATATAATGAGAACTCTGGGCTGTCGAATCTTTTTTATTTATTATACTTAATTCATGTTCTATTTTTCCGCAGAGGCTACCCATTGGCTGAATCCCTCTCCATTACTTAATTATATACATATACAGCCATCAAAATTGTATCAACTTTATAATATTATAATATTATTTAAAAATATTTTAACGAAATTTTATTATTATTTTATTTCTGAATAAAATACTCATTTAAATCTTAAATTTCAAAATTTAGGGATTTGGAGGAGGGGTCGCAACTCAAGGCTTTGTTGTTTGGGCTACACGCCTACTTTAGTTACATTAGTTAAATTCTGAAAATACAATTTTGCTTCCTATAGGTACAAATTTATTGACATTACAAACTCTACACAACAAATTCAAATAGCTATAAAAGATAATTAGAATGAGAAGGCAGATTGATTGAAAAAAGGGAAAAACAAATATTAAATGGTTTATTGCTATTGGCTTATATAATGATTATTTTATAAGAGTAATGGATTATTTGCCATTCATGCTCATTTTGAACATTTTAATTGACCCCTTTTACTGACATAATAAAAAATAAATAAATAAAAAAAAACTTAAAATAAATTTTCCCTATTCTGATTTTATTCTCATTTTGGTGAAGGTTTTGAGGGGCGACTCCACCTATTTTCTATGATAAAAAATAAGCTAATAGAGATATCAAAGTACTTTTTTATTGATAGTATTATTAAACAAGTTAACTAAAATAAACTATCCCAATAAAATAAAAATAAAAAATAATCATCTATTTGATAATATAACATCAGAATGGACAACGTTGCGACACCATTTCTGGAAGTCTAAAAATAAGTGTCGAATCGTCGTTCATTTTGAAGAGATAAAAATGTGCAATCTAGGTGGTTTCAGTCCAATTTCCTCTTTCGATAAACTATAGGTACTCTTTTACAGGAGTTAATCTCGAAAATCTTAAAAAATAAACAAATAATTAAATCGATTTTTCAGAACAAGTCTCTCAAGCCATAAAGAAAGAATGTTTAAATAATATTAATTACCAAATTGACCGATCTGATATTTGATTAATATTCCTCCCTTGTGTGTCTTTTTTTCATAACTGTTGGAGTTATATGTTTTTGTTTTGTAATGATAATTTATGAATATTTGAAGATCTTATCCCTTTCTATTTAAAACTCGCGTGAGGGTGTTAGATAGTCCTAAGCCAATGTTAGCCTGACTCACATCGAGTGATCATTTTTAATACCAACGATCCAATGCATTGAAACGGTAATTTTATCAATATTTCTATTATATTTTGCACATGTTCATATTACGTGAATGCCGCCACATGGTTTACGTATGCGGAAATGATACTCCAAGCATTTCCCTATCACTCTGAAAATCAGAAACTAGCTAGCAGACTAATAAATATCCTGAGATCCTGAGTTACAGAATCCCTTAACTCGTTGGCTTATCAATTCATCATAGAAGCGTCTCCGCTCTTTCCCTATCCATAGAATACTATTATGGCATGAGCATGAGATCTGATGAGATAAACTCGACAATTTCTTCCAAAGCTAGCCGGTGTATCACGTGATATTCTGATTCCTGGCACCCGGATTAAATTAGAGAAGTGCCGAAACTAATACATTTAATCTCGTGCCTGTTAGAGACTGAAAGTCTCTCCCTTCCACTTTCCGAGTCTTTAATCCTTTGAATTTATGGAATAAGCATTCCATTGCCCTTTTGAGTTTTTAAGAAATTCGAAATTCGTAAAATTCACAAATCTTTAACATAACTATGTGTTTAAAGTGAAAGTCAGTAGACTGGGAAATTTTACAAATGTGGAATGAAATATTTAGAGTAATACATATGTCAGATGGGTTTACTTCAGAGGGTATAGCCATTGGCCGATGACACCCGCATATTACAGCGCCCATGTTTCTATTACTTTACCATACAGGATATGGACAAGTATTATTGTAATCGTGCATGAAAAAAGTGTTTTTTTCCTTCTTTTTTTCGAAATATCTAAAAAATGGCTGAAACTAATTTGATTAAAAAAATTGAGCGAAACCATGGCCTTTCGGTCTGCAAAAAAAGTCCAAATAAGTGAACATCGAAAAAATTATATTTTTCGAGATAATAATTGTTTTGTCAAAATGTCTGTTAGTTAGTCTTTCCTTCTGGTTGGGTGTCCGTTAGTCTGTGCGTTACCAAATTTTTGTGGACAAGCTAGCTCAAAAACTAGTGTGAATATCGTAATCAAATTTCACAGGTAGTTTTGGTTCATTGAGATTAAGAGCTGATTAGATTTTGGTGCATATCGACCCTAAATTAAGGGGAGTGGAGGGGGTTAAAAATTAATAATCTAGGCTATTTGAGCAAACTCAACCAAATTTTGTATACATAATCAGTACCCCAGAAGTCTAAAAATGCAAAAACTAACCGCCCGAAATTGGTGGGGGGAGGGGGGGTGTAAGATCAAAAACTGAAAATATATGCTCTTGTACCAAACTCAACCAAATTTTGTATACATAATCAGTGCGACCCCAGAAGTCTAAAAATGGAAAAACTAACCGCCGAAAATGGGGAGGGGGGGGGGGGTCAAAAAATGAAAATATAGGCTCTTGTTCCAAACTCAACCAAATTTTGTATACATAATCAGTGGGCATACAGTAATCTAAAAATGCAAAAACTAACCCCCCCTACATGATTATAAATAATTTTATTAAATATTAAATATAAATGAGAGGCCAGGTTGTATGGTAAAGTCAAGTGGATGGCCACATCAGAACACGTCAGCTTATTTAAAAATTAATAAGAATTAGTACATTTTTAGAATAATAAAGAAAATATTATTTTCTGGCTTTTAAGTACATTTTGGAATAAAAGCGTGTTTCTTAAAAATACATTTATTGTTAGGGCTCTCGTGAGGTGAGTGCTGTGTGGCGCTATGATGCCGCGCCCCCCATCAAGTCGATGGGGTCCTAACAATCTTGCGTATGCAGAGTTGTAGGTTGCGTGTTCATATAGGGTGTGTGCAGGGGAGGGGCTGCTGGATGGCGGTGGCCCCCCCAGATTCGAATGTTCGAATCCCATTCGCTGCTCCAGTCGAATCGAGTCGCTTTAATTATAGCATGGGTGAATATATTTCACTCATGCAAAAGCGACTCAACGATCCGACTGAGTCATCTAGCGGCCGTGTCTCAAGGCTCGTCGCCATGAGCGAGAGCGGGCCGCTACACCACACCCTTTGTTTCTTGTGTGATTGCCGATTACCGACTAAGTCAGCCGGGCAAGGCTCTATCCACCTAGCTGGTGGGTCAAGAGGCTGCTTGCTTTGCAATCACGTCGGGGTCACCAGTATTGTTAGGGCTCTCGTGAGGTGAGTGCTGTGTGGCGCTATGATGCCGCGCCCCCCATCAAGTCGATGGGGTCCTAACAATCTTGCGTATGCAGAGTTGTAGGTTGCGTGTTCATACAGGGTGTGTGCAGGGGAGGGGCTGCTGGATGGCGGTGGCCCCCCCAGATTCGAATGTTCGAATCCCATTCGCTGCTCCAGTCGAATCGAGTCGCTTTAATTATAGCATGGGTGAATATATTTCACTCATGCAAAAGCGACTCAACGATCCGACTGAGTCATCTAGCGGCCGTGTCTCAAGGCTCGTCGCCATGAGCGAGAGCGGGCCGCTACACATTTTAATATATTTTTTATTTTATACTTTTAGTTTTTAAAATTTGCAAGAGTTATTTTCGAGTAGCTGATTTTTCGCCCGCAGTCTTAACCCTAGTCTGATCCTTGCGTAGAAAACTACGCAGATCCGATTTTGATTTCTTTTTTTATTTAAATCGCTTAACTTAGGCTCATGAAACTTCATGACTTTTATTTTTTTATCATATTAATTATAAATTAACTTTTAATTATTTTAAATTTCCATCTGGAGTTAATATATTTAAAAAACTTACTTTGTCTACGCATATGGAATTACAATGTATTTTCTCGTTCATTCCGCATTGACAATTTTTATTTCGAGTGAAGATTGTTATTGAATATTGTTTTGAACTAACAATACGTATATATTATAAAATAAAACATGGCAAGACCAAAATATTTAACTAACGAGGAAATCGAAGCAATGCTTCTTGAATCAGACTCTGAAGAAGATAATGATTCTTCATTAAGTAGCGACCATGAAAAACCAATGGAATCTGATTTCGAAGAAGAAGACGATGACGTAATCGATGATTCAGTACTTCCTAGTGTAGGAACTGATCCATTATTTATTTGAAAAGATGGCACTCAGAGCCTTCAAATTATCGTGTTGGAAGATTATCGAAAGATAATGTTTTCTCTATTCGTCCTGGGTCAACAAGATTTGCAATAGCTCGTGTCGATTGTTTCAAATATAATTTTTTCTTTTCTTTCCATCTTCTATTGAAATTTTGATTTTGAAACATTCAAACGCATTTGCAAAGGCATAGTTTGGAGAAAACACAATCGAAATCGTCTCAAATTTGTTGCATGCATATCTTGGTGTACTCATTTTATCTGGTGTTTACAGGTAAATTGTTAAAGTTTTCTTTTTATTTCTAAATGAATTTCATGAATCTTTTTTTATTTTCATAGATCTAAAAACCAATCTCTGACTTATTTATTTGACAGAGAATATGGGAGGCCAGTTTTTAGAGCAATAATGTCAATGAAACATTCATATATATGATATTTCGTTTCGATGATGTCATTAACCGACGGCAACAAAAATTTCTTGACAAGTTTGCACCGATACGTGAATTATTTGAGAAATGGTCGGACATTTTATCGAACTTACATAATGCATCTGCATGTATGACTGTCGACGAACAATTACTTAGTTTTCGTGCTAGATGTAAGTTTCGTTAGTATGTATATGCCATCAAAACCAGAAAAACTAACCGTAATTAAATATATTTCATATGTTTAATCAAAAATTATGTTCTATTTTAATTTCTTGAAGTACCTATCATGCGCGGATCCAGGGTGGGGGCGACGGCGACCGCCCCCCCCCCAAAGCATTGGAGATCAACATTTTTTATGTTTATTTAAATTTTTTTTATATATATCATTAAATTTTAAAATTGAAAATAAAGTTCTATGTGAGGGGGGCGTCCCCCCCCCCCCCCGCTTGGACAATTCGATCGCGACACACTTCCGAGATAAAAAGCAGATCTTATATACATCGGCCACCCCTGAACTATATAGTTCAATTGAACTAGTTCCATATAATGAACGAGCTATAAAAGAACTATTCCCTAAAAAGAACCATTTTTCCATCTCTATTAAAAATGTTGACCAAGGAAATGAATTTAAAAATATAATGCTTTTTTTATTTAGTTTGAGATAGGATCCATTTTTCATTAAGGGGAGGGGGTAAAACTCAGTGGCTGCCGACCGCCCCCCCCCCCCAAATCAAAGGTCTGGATCTGCGCCTGGTACCTATATGTTCTAATAAAAAAAAATTCCCTCTTAATATTTTGCTTTGTGGATTGGCCCCCTATGCAAATTTTCTGTCTACGCCACTGATTACAATGGTTGGAACAATGAAAAAAATAAACGAAGTATTCCACCAAAACTTCTGGAAAATAAAAAAGTTGCATTGTCTCAGTCTACATTTACATTTACAGAAAATACAACACACTTGTTTCGTATGTTGGAAGGAAAAATATCTAAAATATAGTAATAAAAATTTATGTTTATAAATCTATTTCACAATTTAATTCAAATTACTTTAAAATATTTAAAAAACAAACATAATTTGAATGACAAACAAATTGAAATTCCATATACGTAGATTTCTACGAAAGGATAATATTTGTTATTTTTTTGAGGATCAGATGAGGGTTAAATATTTCTTTCTTTGATATACAAATCCATTAGTGGCATTTGGGTAATTATGTAGTTTCGATTTGTAGAATACATTAAATAATAATAAAAACAAATAAGACGGCCAACTAAATGTTGATAAAGAGTGAATGAGTGAATTTTAAAATTATGCCTGAACGCCCACAGATAGGAAAATCACCTTCAAAAAGCATCTTTGCCACTCTCATATCATCATTTTAAAATGAATTAAATTAAAAAAAAGCTTTATTCTTCCTAAAGAAATATATCTTTATAAAAAATATTATTTTATTTTCTACGCCACAAACAATTCGGCTCTCCCCGAAATAACAATTCTATTAAAATTTTAATAAATTTTCGGGAAAAAATGAATAAACGTAACTTGTAAATTTTAACATGTTCATTTATGTTATTATTGTTGATTTCACGTTTTGATTTGAAATTATTTTTCTAAAACAGGTCTTTAACTATTTTAAATTTAATAGATATGCGGATCACATGGAAAATTTTATTTCTGTATTTGCTTACTTTAATATTGTCCTTTATTAGAATTTTAATTAAAAATAACATTTCGCTTATATATATATATCATAATCATCATCAGCCTGTCGATAGTGACAATCCACTGCTGAATATAGGCCTCTTCCATCAAATGGCAGGGGGTTGGCATTAAGTCACCACGCTTGCCAGACGGATTGGTGACTAGGAATCAGATTATAGCCGGTCAAATATCAATGCAGGGACTCGGACTCGAATCCGGGACTCCTGCTTAGAAGGCTAGTGTATATATATATGTAGATTAGATTAATTAGAATCTGCTGAAATAAAATAAAAAAGTCAACAAAAAAAAAACATCCTAGATAACCAACAAGATGAAAAATCTAAATAGATCTCTGGCCAGTGACATGCAATATCTCTTTTTATTTGGAAAAGATTTATATGATATAAATTGTAGTAATTTTTTTAAAGTTCAATAACCGAACGTCATACAGGTGAAGGACGAGGGACTTGTAGAGATGATAGAGGAAATAAGGCTTGAGCAAATAAATGAATCAAGATTTATGAGCTATAGGTTTAGTCTATTATTATTTTATAGTCAATTAGAGCAAAAAAAATGAAAGACAAAGTAGTGTAATTAATTATTTTGCGTGATGTTTATCAATACTTGATCATGAAAAAATAATTAGAAAACAATTATCAGTTCCTGTTTGGAAAAATAAAAAGGAATTACCTACTACTGCGTGTCGACTATTCAAATAACTCATTGCCTTCCATGGTGGGGAAGAAAAGTGTGCACCAGTCTAAAAGTCCATTTATTCAAACAATTCGAAAATGTCTCAAGTGTGTACTTTAAGATAGTTGTTTCGCGACAATACTAGCAAAAAGTTAATGCTAGAGTATACAGGCACCTTCATAGGTTTTCACTTTCTCCATCTCCCAACTGTTCCTGTTCTCCAACCCAAGCAACTCCATATCATCTCCTTTTCCAATGTCCCCTCCGAAATTCCCTCCGAAAAAAATTAATACAACCACACTTTAGAGATCCCCCTCAACGCATCGAACAAGTTTTGAAAAATCCCACCAAGAATTTAGTTAAAGCAGTTCATCGATTTTTCATCCGTGCTAATATCAAGATCTAAAGTGTACTTTGTTATTAATATTATTTATTTTGTTACTTTATTTTTTTTTAACATATATATTTTATATATGTATGTAAGAATTATGTATAATCTAATAATTTTGTAATTTGTAATTGTATTTTGTAATTCCTTTTTTTTAGTTTTATTGTAAAGTGGTTTTATAATTTTTTTTATGTAATTTAAAGAGAATGGCCTCTGATCATCTAATAAAAAAAAAAAAAAAAGTATACAGGGTGATTCACGCCCGATGCCACGTTAGACGTTTATGGAAAACGAAACGCAGGATTTTTCTGAAAATTTAGCACCTTACCTTACATTTTCTTACCTGTTCTATCGATCTAAAATATTTTCAGCATTGCGACGTTTTGGCTTCTATCGAAAAGTCGTAGCAATTTTATTATTTTAAATGGAACACCCCGTATATTAACAGGTTTTTAGAACCGCCCTTTTATTAAAATACTTTATTGTTAATATTGTCCTATACATATCTCTATCGGTTTTCGAGATAAAAAATAATTTGTGTTAAATATAGTTCAAAACATGGCCCTAATCAAACTTAAATAAATTAGTGCTCTTAATTCATGAATAATTTATATTTTGATGGTAGTTTAGACAGACCCGAAGTATTTAATTTACGCCGAGAAATCGACTCCATATTATGCAGGGTCTGCTAAAATTACTATTATTTCCGTTATTCATAAAAGGAGTCAAAAGTTCGTTTTTTCAAATGAGAACCCCCTTATATTACTCAATAAATTGAAAGACGAAGTTCTTATAGTACAAAATAAATAATTTCATATTTGAATCACCCTGTATAGAACAGACAATAAGGATTCATAATTCATAAACCCAAAACTTTTTGCTGTTTATGTACCACTACTAGCCAATCCCGTGCTCGTTTGACAAATCTGGAAACACTGTCCGAGCTTGTGTAAATTTTATCATAGAAATTTCAGATAAAGTAAATTATAAAGGAAGATTTATAAAAAGTTCTTAATATTCGATTGAAAGCTGTTACGACAATTGGTGAAGCGAAAAAAAACGTCAAAAAAATTACTAAAGTTAACCCACTCAAACTTTACATACAATGGGACATTTCAGTTTCAGATATTTTGATGGATCACCTTTTGGTTAACTTGTAGGGTAAAATGATATAATTAATAAAAATAAAAAGTGAGTAAATCTAATAATGACTTAGAAATTTTTGATTCTTTTAATTAAAAATTATTTTGATTTCAATCATAATAGTTCTTCTTTCAATTATGAAAGTTGAATCTCATATCTGTTCCAGGACTTGGATTTGGTTGCAGCATAATATGAAAAATACTGTCAAGCAGAAATGTGTTTTTGCAAAAGAAAGTGAACAAAAATTTTTAGTTTTGACACAATTCATTTCATGATAGCCCATTGTATTTTTGTTTTAAATTTATAGGCGACATACTACTCGTAACAAATAATAGATATCGCTGACACAAGCCACTTATCTCTCCTCGCGACTGCGCTATTTTCAGTCTAGCTCTAATAGACTATACTTTGTTATCGCTGATCTCTAGCCACATGATGTTGGGGGTAACCCAAAAAGACCCGGAGACGCTGTCGGGAGATGTAGGCAGAGTTTTCTGTTCTGTATGAGCGTTCGAGTTCCCTGGAATTCGAACGCTCATACAGTGCCCTGATTTGGATGCATTGGTAGCTTATATGCTATGAATTCTGAGCTCATTAGCGAAATATTTTTAAAATCTCAGTTTGATTGGTAGCCATTGGATCCTTCTTGAATTTTTTTTAGAATTGTTTAAGTTATCTTAGGACCGGTTGAAAGACAAATTGATTTGCCTGATCTTATAAGCTGTTTGAGGTTGCCAGCAGTGGTGTCATGGCGCCGGGCAATGCTTTTGGGAACATATATTTTTAAAATTTTCCGAGGGAGGACCCCGAATTCCCCAGGTCACTCGGAATTTCAGCGTTCCGGCAGTCATAAATTTACCATGACACCACTGGTTGCCAGGGAATGTTAGAATCGACTCGACAGATTTCACAAAATAAATATTGAGAAAGATACGTTGAAATGAGCATGCGCAGCAAGTTAAGTTTTGCATGACATGATAAATACTACTGCTTCAACTCAATTAGATCTCTATGCGAACTTCAATTTTCACTCAAAGCCATACTAGACTAGACTAGAATCTATTATCTCGCTAGTGGAGTGCAGCTTAATAACAGGGTATAATGCGGCTCCTCTCAAACTTCTCTCATATATCATTTCCGCCTTTATCACTCTTTTTAATAATGTAATTTGTATAAATGTTGATGATGATAAATTTTGTTTCAACTAATGAGTGAGATGTTTTACAAATATTATATTTTTTACCCTAGGAGGAGATTATCGACAGCGTATAATAAATAATTTAATCTAAAATCTAATTCATCTAATTAGGCTTTCTCCAGAGCCATAATAATAACAAAATACTTAATTCTCAATAACCACAGCACACGCACCCACTGACCTCTAGAAGTCACTTATATTTTAATAATCCCTTTGCAGTCAAGCCTCTTGGCTTACTTAACACTGTAAATAATATCAGGACCTGGGAATTTTTTGAAGTGAAAACTTCTTTAGGCACGTTGTGTCACTGGATTTAGGTAGTGTTGAATGTAAATATTTAAAACTATTTCACTCATATATATTTTGGTAATTTTCTACGTTGTAACACTTGTTTGCTTCTCTACATAGTTTGAGAAAGGCTGTTCTAAAGGAAGCGTCATCAGACTGATCTGCCCTACAAGGGATTTTGTCCAGCCATATTTATAAAACATGGATAAAAAAATTAAAATATAATGTGTAAGAGAAATTTATAATTCAGGAAACTAAATTATTTTTAATCCATTTAAGAAATGTTTCAAGCACATTTTCCATTAATTTTATTCTATCTAAATTTCTTGAGACACAGCACACTATTTTTAATTTTATTCAAGGTGTACTTGTAATAGTAAGTCTGTATAAACGATCACCTGTTATTGTTTTTCAGAATCTGCATTCTACATACATTTTATCGAGGGGTAAACCGCGACCTAATATGCTGTACACCTATTTCCACTTGTATTTCCAAATATTTTCAAGTACTTCAAAATATTCACAAGTACTTTCAAATATTTTCAAGTACTTCCAAATATTTCCAAGTACTTCCAAATATTTCCAAGTACTTCTAAATATTTCCAAGTACTTCCGAATATTTCCAAGTACTTCCAAAATACTTCCAAAGAGGTGTACACCTACTTCCAATCGCGGATCACACCTCGCATTCTATAATTACTTTTATAATATAATTAATAGGTATCTATGAATTATATCTATAGATATTATGAATAATAAGCCTCTTTTTCGACGTCTGTTACAGATTGCCAAATTACAAATTGTAGGAAAGTCTTTGTAAAAAACTACAAATGAAATTTTATCAAGCACCAAAAGTATTAAAATGATAATAAGAATAAGAAATATATTATTTCTAATAAATTTACTAATAAAATTAAATTCATCTTTGAAAACTGAAGAGATAAATATAATAAGAAAATTTCAGGATAAATTTCAGATAAAATGTTTATTAAATGTGATTTCCAACATAAACAATCAATGTAAGTCGTTTGTTTTGTTTCGAATATAGGAATGCCTCGAATATCTATAGAGTCAATCGATCTCTACGATTAGTTGTACAGAACTTCACAGATCGGGTTCCCTATATGGAGATGTTTTTTAAACACTGGTTAATGGAATACCACTTATAATGAAAGCAGTATTCCCGAATATTGCCTGGACTAGTGTAGAAAAATTTCTTCCCTTTCCCATTTCTTATAGATTTTATCAGGGAATATCAATGATAATCATAATTCACCCAAAATTATTTATTATTTATATTTAGTTCGCGAAACGTTAACTCCTAACCCTGATAGTCTCTCTACCAATGTCTGTCTTTCAGTCCGTTTGTCGCAGAATTGTTACTTGTAAATTAAAGAAAATACAAGTTTGAAATTTACAAGGAATATGTATTGATTTATCTAAGATCGTGTGCCGGCTGGAAAATTCAGTAATGTTCACTTTGCCCTTGAAGGCAAAAATAAATAAATAATAAAAATGTTTGTTGTTTAAAATTGTATATAATTATTTAAACCGGGTCTTGTATATATGTATAACAATGTGGTTAACAAGCTTGGGTTTTATTAATTAAATGAAGTTATATAATATAATAATAAAACAACAAATATTGATAATATTTAAACAGTATTTTGTGCTTGAATAAGGCAATCGGCCATTTCTCTAAATAAATAAACTTAAATATTTGTTGATATTTAAGATATAAGATATATATATATAGTATATATAAATATAAATTGTTATGTACTTCTCAACAATAACAACTTAATCACACGGAACGATAATTCGATAAATAATAGCCCCACGATAGGCGATAACGATAAAAAATAAACGAAAACAGACCCTTCATTCACTTCACCCTCTTCACCTCGACACATATATGATAATTCTCTTCTGCCACATGTTCATTGAGTCATCGAATCCAACCTCTCGACTAATTCACTCTTCAGACACTAGGCTCCCGGAATATAACCGCGGCAAATTTATTTTGGTTACATATCCCCCCTCCAGCGGGGAGGTTCCGGGAGCTCGGGAAGGTTCTGGGTCGTCACTGCCTTCGGCATATGGCTTCAGTTCTGGAAGTCCCATAGGAAGCAGGCGACCCCAGCAGAGTTTGACGGTACCTGGCATGGTTCCTCGATCTTTGGCCAAAACTAACGCTGAAGTGATTTTCTTCAGCGGTAAGATAAAGATCAGGCAACTTTTTCGCTCTTGAAGTCCATTCGGTAGGGTTGGTTCCGAAATGATAGAAGGGATTCTTCATCTTCTTGAGCACACGTTCTTCCGATAGTTTTTATATACCCGGATCAAAAGGTAATAAGATAGGCAGGCTGCCAATTCTGACGGCAAGATACGGTAGATCCAGGTCGATAAAATTAGGTGTATTTGACCAGGCGTCCCGGGACTGAGGATCTATATGGAAATGCAAATTGGGGACCGGAATGGTACGAAAATGAGGAACGATACAAGAATGAGGAACGATACGGGAATGAGGGACGATACGGTAATGAAAGACGATACGACAATGAGGGACGGTACGGGAATGAGGAACGATACAGTCATGAGGAACGATACGGTAATGAGGGACGATACGGGAATGAAGAACGATACGTGGCGGAGCACTAGGGTCTGAAGGCGAAGTGGGGTCCGGGACGGTACGAGAATGAGGGGCGGTAATGGACGGTATGGTGAACAATGAAGAACGAAAGGGGTCTGAAGATACGGTAGTGGACTGGAGATCGATACGGGACAGAAAAGAAACGTCGAGAGGCAAAGTGGGGTCTGGAACGGTACGAGAATGAGGGGCTGTAAGTGACGGTATGGTAGACAATGAAGAACGAGAGGGGTCGAAAGATACGGTAGGGGACGATAAATCGGTATGGGGAGGAACGGTAAAGTCTAAAGGCAAAGTGGGGTCTGGAGATGCGGTAGACTGTGAATCGGTAGAGGATGGAACGGTAGTCAATGTAAGAAGGGGGGAGCACGGATATGATATCGATATGATGATAGGGAATGGGACCTGGAGATACGGTAGAGGACGAGACGGTATGGGATGGAACGCTAGCCACTGTATTCAGAGTGGAGCACGGGACGATTTGATTATAAGGACCTGGCGATACTGTAGAAGACGAGACGGTATCAGATAAAGATTCGAAATCGGTACTGGCGATGGGAGAGGGAAGAACTCCTGTGTGTGGCTCTCCTCCACGTTTTACCAACGCTCGATACTTGTTTTGTATGCCGTCGATGATATCGGTGAAGGCCACCCACGTTCTCGGGATCTCAATTTTTTCTTTGGGATCGGGAGTACGGCAATTAAACGAGCGAATGCCCCGCTGCACCTCCCCAAATTGAGTTTCCAACCCTGGTAACTTCTCTAGAATATTTTGGAAATCTTCTACCTGAGAAGGGTTCAGCCGTGTGCATTTATCGTAAAGGGACCGAACATAGTCAAATAAATATTCTCGTTCCGCCACTAATTTTTCCACGGATCGCACTGTAGCCATATTGTTCTCTCCTTATAATCGGTAGTCACAAAATGTATATAAATCATAAATTATTAATTAAGATACGAAACGTAAAATATAGGGCCCTTTGTTCGGGCGCCATTGTACCGGCTGGGAAATTCACCAATAATCACTTTGCTCATGAAGGCAAAAATAAATAAATAATAAAAATGTTTGTTGTTTAAAATTGTATAATTATTAAAACCGGGTCTTGTATATGTGTATAACAATGTGGTTAACAAGCTTGGGTTTTATTTATTAAATAAAGTTATATAGTTTAAAATTAAACAACAAATAATAATATTATTGATACAGTATTTTGTATTTGAATGGGCCATTTCTCTAAATAAATAAACTTAAATATTTATTGATATTTAAGATATAAGATATACAATAAATTATTGTTGGTTTAGTTCTCTACAAAAACGACGACACTGAATCACAAGGAACGATAATTCGATAAATAATAACCCCACGATAGGCGATAACGATAAAATAAACGAAACGAAACAGACCCTTCACTTCTTGACTTCACCTCGCCACCTCGACACATATATGATAATTCTCTTCTTCCACGTGCAATCGCTTCCACGTCATCGAGTCGGTCCTACTCGACTTTAGTTCTCTCTTCAGACACTAGGCTCCCAGAATATAACCGCGGCAAATTTATTTTGGTTACAATCGTATCATATTAAAAAACTTTTAATAAGATGATTTTTTTCTTGGATTAAACAAATTTTTTGAAGATATTGTGACAATTTTGGTGGGACATCTGTTATATTCGCGGTACTCTATACAGGGCATTTTTTTTTACATATTTGTGATTAGAAATATCTGAAACGTGAAGAAAAATAATTTCCCTTTAATGATTTTCTCTCTGTCTGTGGGTCTGTCAGTCTAGATTCCGGTACCCACAATAACTCAAGAACAGAAGAACATAAAAAGTTCGTTCTGGGAGAAATCGTATTTCGAACATATAGATTTTGGGCTTTTTGTCTTCAGAACTTACTGTTGGAAAAATCAGAAAATTAGAAAAAATCGAATCGTTAAATGAATAGCTCTTAAATGGTTATTGCTAAAGAAGTGAAATTTTGCATAAAACTTCGTATCCATAATCTGCAACTTAGTGCTAAATTTCAGTTCTTTATCTTAAATCTTTCGTAATGGCAAATTGCAAAATCACTAAAATTTGCAAAGAACAATCCAATCCGCCAATACTATTAAAATTAAAGCTTAAAATTTTTGTTACACAATTTTGAATTAATAACCCACTCCTTTGTCCCAAGTTTCAACTTTCTAGCGCAAATCAATTTCTGACAAAAAATTGCTAAATTTCCAAATTTTCCAGAATGCATGCCGATTCTTGAAAACTTATCCTCTTTTTCCTTCAATTTAAATTTATGATAGGTATAAAATAGAAATGGCAAAATTCAGGAAATAAAACCCTTTCATTTAATATCATTATACTTATCGTAGAAGCCTTGCATACCTGTATTTTGTTCCATGTCAGTTTTATATACTTAATACTAATTTTTCATAATTTTTTTCCAGTTGTAATATATAAGTATTCTCGATTTCTAACAGGCTTATTAGAATTCGATAAAGAATTATGTATTAAAGCCAACCTCCGTTGTCCAGGAGAACAAAAGCTATTACTTTTTAGAAAGGATACTCCGATTGATGCCCTAAATAAGGTAAGGTTTGCCCTAGTCAAAAAATCGTATAATAAATTTATGATTTACTCCAAGAGTACGAAATTTACTTTTGAAAATTTGTGATTTTTCAATTTTCTTTGTGCTTATTGAAGTTAACAAATATCTGGAACTTGAAGAAAAATAATTTTCAAGCTTTTTTGTAATTGTGGGTCAATTTTACGAAAAAGCAATTTACAAGCGTCGTATTAAAGATTTAATATAATAATATATCTTTTATTTCGTGTAAAAATGGTTTTCATTCTCTCAGGAATAAAACCCAAGTGCCAAATCGTTAGCCCGACTTTTGACTATCTTTTGAAAAAAGCTCTTAGATTTTCGACTTCCTGCTTAAAAATGAAAATCACAGAAAATCAAAAATAACTAAGAAATAAACGGTTGTAGATAATTAGCTGAGGCACTAAGTTTGTATCAAATGCACTGAACTTATTTATTTATTTTTAAGGCACATTCACATTATCAACTATTGGAATAATTGATTATAACCAAATTTGCTTACTTATTTGGAAGATAGCCTTTCATTCACTGTTTGATATAAACTTCATTTTTCTTTATCAAATCATTCGTAAACAAAAATTGTCAAGTTACTAAAATTTACAAAGAGCGTACCAATTTACCCTCAAATAATTTGAATTTATATTCTTACTCTTTTTAGGATGCGTAAGTCAATCTTGATTTTGATTTATAGGTATTGCATCTTTAAAAATCATTGAGCTCGAAAGTAGATCAAGATCAAACTGATGAGTTTGAATGCTAATGTTATTTAAAAAAATGAGATCTCTGTTTACTTCATGTTTCATGCCTTGTCCTTAGTTCATGAAGGTGAAGTTCCAACAAGTTCCCACTTATAGTTATCAAAGATTGTCATTGTGCGTTTGATTGACATCCTGCAGCAATTTATTTAAATTAAATTAAAGTGAAAAACGAATATAATCTTTTTTATTTATACAACATGTAAATGATACAATAGGAATTTTTGATCAAAATATTATTGGTTACTATGTTGTACGGTGGATGTGGCATTCGTTGGGAACCTTGATCCATTTATTTCTTCATTTTTCGTGCTAATTTCCCGATCAAAGGCTCTTGTGTCTTCTTTAATCGATTGATGCATTAGTCATTTCATTCAATTTTTCTTTGTTTTTAACATCGGAAATGTTCATATCAAGGTTACTTATAAAAAGTGGCTTAAAGAAAATCACAAGGGATTGTTAATTATTAAATATGAGGTGCTTGGGATGATTTTCATTAAATATCAGAAGGATTATATTCACTGATCTCCGGTTTGGGTCTGCCCAGGAAAACATGATGCCGCCTAAATCGATGAATTAGAACAACTCATGCAAGATGCATGGATATGATGTTCATACAATTAGGGAATGACGGACACTCTACAGTTTGACTGTAACACCTCAATACTAACACTTGAACATCTCGTGAGGGAATTCACAACTAGAAAATTTCACAGTGAGTGGGAGTTATATCCTAAAGGCGACTCCATTCGCGATCAATTGGCTATAAAATATGGATATAGAACTATGATAAATATCCCATCAAATTAACTTTTGATTCCCTTTACTTTTTTACTATTTTAACTTGTGGCATAATACAATTTGCATTCTATCATAACTATTTTTTGATTCTATTCTGTTTTATATGTATAACCATAGGAGTAGCAGAATAATTTTGGCCATAGGGTCGAACTCAATCCCGATCCCCCCCCCCCTCAAAGAAAAACCACTGCAAAATCTAGTACATATCAGTTATTTATTTCCTTATCCGATTATTTATTTATCATCTTAAGTGTTTTACATAAAAGCCATCCTCCCACTAACCCTTCACCTCTCCAGTACGCCACGCCACTTGCATTATTGAAAAACTTATCCGTCTTTTGAGCTACTTACATTACATTTTACTCAAAATTTTAAGCAATGCATACTTTTACATTTTATTGGTTAGTGACTTACTTTTGGAGATATTTGGTTTAATGGTTTAAAAATTTCCAAATTTGAGACTAATATCTCAAAAACTAAGCCACTAATACAAAAAATGTATAAAGACAAATTGACGGAAGCTATTGGCTGAGCCGAATAACATAAGTACAATTTTGTAAATGAATTAATATTTCGTTAGAAAGATTGTGAGGTTAAAAAATGTTGATTGTTCGATTCATAAAAATTCACGAAACATATACGTAATAAACGAAAATCTATGAATTTCTATAATTTTTTTCCGAGCTTCGAACTTTTTTTAAAAAAAATTCCATGGGGCGAAATTATACTCTTGGCTCCAGGATTGTGGGGGCTACGCCTATGATGTTAACTTACATTTAAACTGCCATACGATAAATAATAACCTCCTCGGGAAGAGAACCGGAGACCCAATAAGAAATTCCAGCTAATTGTTTGTTATTCATGAAACCACATCTTTCATATATTAGTATATCAGGCGTAAACATTTTTTATTCAAATATATAATTAAACATTTTTGCAAGTGATTCTCAATCTAAACATACAGTCAAACCATATATTTATTGTAAGGGTTCGTGGCTATGATGAAACTATACTAGATGAAGGAGGAGGTATCTTTTTTTTTTTAATGCAATCGAATGCAAGAAGGGGTGCACTAGTAAAGATGTAGCCCCTATGGATCTCGAAAGGCCCTTGCATTACCGAAGAGAAGGGAAAGTTGATTATGTGAGAGGGTGTAGACGTAGGTGTCTATTCACCCTGGTTTTGAAGGTTTGAAGATCATAGGTGCTGGGAAAGATAAAGGCTGGGAGAGAGTTCCAGTTCCTTGAAGTCATGGGAATATATGTATTCGCGAATGAAGTGGTCCGGCACTTTTCCAATTTGACCGCGAAAGAGTGTTGGGAGTCGGCAAAACGTGTGCTGCGTGCAAAGCATGCTTTGGGGGGAATTATTGATTTTATCTCATCAGAGCACCTGCCGTGATAGTATCTATAGAAAAGGGAAAGGACAGAGACATCTCTTCGATGAGCCAGCGAGTAGAGGGAGTCGGTGAGGGTAGAATCGTCAATTAGCCTGACGGCTCGTTTCTGAATTGCATCAAGGGTAGCAAGAGAATATTTTGAGGCTCTTCTCCACAGATGAGAGCCGTATTCGAGACAGGGGCGGATTTGGGCCTTGTAGATGGTGAGAAGTTGTGGGGTTTGTAAAATCGCTTGGACCTGAATAAGAAGCCAATCTTCCTTGCTGCAGATTTCGCTACAGAGGAGATGTATTCATTCCAAGACAGGTCAGATGCGACAGAGACGCCCAACATGGATAGGCTGTCACACATTTTCAGGGTATTCGAATCGAAGTGAAGATCAGGGAAATCTCTATTTTCGCGCCTAGAAATTAGACAACATTGAGTCTTATTTGAATTAAAGTTAACTAAATTTTGAGAGCCCCATTTATTCAGTTTGTCTAGGTCGAGAGTAATTGAGGAGGCAATATTGATTCGATTATTCGGGAGAGAGGGTTTGCCGTGTAGAGTGCTATCGTCGGCGTAACAATGAGTGGGGTTTGCCGTTTGATCAATAAGGTCGTTTATATAAATAAGGAAGAGTGTGGAGGAGATTACAGAGCCTTGGGGAACACCAGAGTTTGTGGAGAACGATTCAGATGATGTTCCATCCACCACAACTTTTATACTTCGGTTTGTCAGAAAGCTTTCTATCCATTTGCGAAGTGTTGGTGTGAATCCAAAGGCTGGCAATTTGGCAAGAAGATTTTTGTGCCAAACCTGGTCAAAAGCTTTGGAGATATCAAGGGCTACAGCGAGGGTTTCTTTTCCGGCCCCTAGAGTATTGTTCAAGGTGTGGGTGACATAGGTTAAGATGTCGCCTGTGGAACGATTTTGTCTGAATCCATATTGCCTATCGTGAATTAATTTATTGTTTTCTAAGTGATGAAGGACGTGTTGGTTTATGACTAATTCCATTAATTTGGAAAGAACAGAGGTGATCGAGATAGGCCTGTAATTAGAGATTTGTGAAGTGTCTCCTTTTTTAGGAATAGGTGTGACTCGGCTATTTTCCAGCTTTTGGGGAATATGCCCGACTCGTAAGAGAGTTGGAATAGCTTGGATAAGATAGGGGCAAGTTCAGGGGCGCATTTTTTAATGAGAATTGCGGGATGTTATCCGGGCGGATTTGGAATTTAATTTATTAATGGCTTTTATGATTATTTGGGGCCTGAAAATTATTTTGCCCATGAGGTTGGTTTGGGGGTATAAGTGGGCGGGTTAAGCCCTTTGTCATCTAAAGTGGAGTTAGTTGCGAAATAGATGCTAGTGATTCGGCCAGAGATGGAATCACTGGGTTCAATAAAACACCTTTAATGAGACGTTTCGGCCTGTTTTATTGAACCCAGTGATTCCATCTTTGGCTGATACCTCCTCCTTCATCAAGTACAGTCAAACCATATATTTTTAAATGAATTTAACGAGGATTTCAATTAATCAACATTTTCGAAAATCCTTTGGCTCTTTTTATCATTTTAAGGATACAGTAAGAATTTCCAAGTAAAAAAAATTATAATGTTTTTTTACAACATGGTAAAACAAGTCCAAGCAGACCTCTAACTTTAGATCAATGATTCGACTTAAAAAAATAAGCATAGGCATATAAGCATAGATAATAATGCTGATTAGGGAAGTAAACCCTAAAAAATCATCACAAATAGCTCTAAATACCCACGATACTATATAGTAATCTAAAAAATCTTGATTATTATAATAAATTTCATATATGTTGATAGCTATCAGTATTCAACACAAACATAATCAATGTTAAAATATTCAATATCAAAGTACTGAATTTTTATTAATAAAGTCGTTTTTTTTTATTTTTCTAGATTCAATTTGAATTATGTGATCTTGATATCAAATTCCTATTAATTCAACAAAATCCTTTAAATGATTATGAAGATTTTTTTAAAAATATTCATATAACAATGAATTGTCGATTTTTTATTATAATTTTGACAAATACATCGAAACTTATTGAAGTCTTCCGAGTTGCTTCCAATTTTAGTTTACAGATTATTTATCATCAACAATGGAATAGTAGAGAAAATGGAAATCGTATTTTATCTAATTATTATCAAAATCGAAATGATTTTCAAGAACTTTCATTGAAAATTGCTTTAATGAATGTAAGTATTGAATAAATTATCTATATTTTATCTAGAATCATTTTCTTTACTTCTTAAATTTGGATAAGACCACCTGACTATTTTAGACCCTCCAGACGCCAGGGGATCAAAGGTTTTTCACGATTGTTTTGTTCTCACTGCATTTCTATATCTTAATTATGGTAGAATCCTACCAGAAAACTAAATCATTCTAATTTTCAGTGTTTCTTTTAAAAAGTAAAACGTGGCCCATTATTGTAGCTATTATACAATGTATTTCTGTCAGTTCGTCTGCCAAAGCATTGTAGCTCGTAAAGTAAATAAATACAAACTTGAAATTTAGTTATATTAGTTTTTATTAATATCTTTGGGTGAAAAAATATGCAAAATCTATAAAAGTTCAGTTTTTAAACAGTAGTAGACTTAAAATTTCTAAAGATATTACGAGAGATTGTCGTCAACTAATTTCAAGCTGATATAGACAAATTTTATTACATGCCATAATGGTTATATTTACCCCTTGGGAATTGAACTCGAATGCCAAAAAATAAACATTCAGATCCAATGTATACCCTGTGATATGACCCGATCTAATAATATATAGAAAACACAAACAAAAATAAATAGATATTGCGAACTTAAGTACTTTGATTTTATGTTTAATCGTATAGACATTTTTTACTTTATTTAATCTAGTAGTTAAATCTCTTTTTTTATGTCAAAATGAGGACAATTTTCAAAATGAAAAACTGATTAGATTTTGGGCTCTTTTAAGTACATAACATTTGGTTAGAAACAATCGAATTATCATCTGTGGAGCTACCAAATAATTTATGAGCTGAAATTTGACCCACATTTCTGTAACTAAGCCCTCTCTCTCGCTCAGCAAAGTTTCACTTTTCTACTTAAATCGTTCATTAAACAAAACGATACAAGCTCTCAAAAAGTCAGGACCCAGGCAGGCGATCGCAATACTTCCACATTATATTCTATAGAATATAAATGTTAAACTATTCTCAAACGCCTCCCAATCAATCACAAACCCAATTTTTTCTCTTGCCCCGGGACGCAATCACAATGAGGCCTCGTCATGAGACAATTATTAATTAAATTAAATTAACGAACGAAGAAAAGATTTTTATATTATAGACAAAATCCTGACTGATCCTTTTGTCTATAATATAAAAATCGTTTCTTCGTTCGTTAATTTAATCTAATAAATGTTAAAGTAAAAATCCTATCTTTAATAGGGTATCAAATTTTAAAAAAAGTTTTCATTTTCTCTAATCGCAGAGTCCTTAGAGCCAAATTGCAACTACAATGTTTTTGCTTGAGGTCAGTAATATAATAGATATATTAATTACAAAAAATAAATTCATATGAATGGACATAAACTTGCTTCTAAATTTAATATAATGTAATGTTAATTAATGTAACTATATACATATTTCTATAGCATTTTGAACAGAGTAGAGTTGTACAAAATGTAGCATATCCCTTTTGGATATGGGTTTATAAATGTTGCTACTGCTTTAAATTGTTTTCCGTTTCCTATATGAGGAGAATATTTTAATGACAAATTCTGTTTTACAAATCATCGAATATTAAATGACGTCATTGCATTCATAAGAGTTCAATTAATCATAAATCGCAAATAATACTTCAAATTATCAAATTATTTAATGCGACCCTCGTATAATATACTTGTTTATCTACAACAAATAGTCGTTAATCTAATAGAAGTTGAGATGCCAAATGAGAATTTTAATGAAAAACAATTCCAAATTCCAAGTATTCGCCAGAAATTGCTTCCTTATAGTGAACTGATTTTATTTATCCTTACCAAATACCTCTCTCTCTTTTCTTTCTCTTGTTTTCATTATATAGGAGGAATTAAGGGAAGAAGGAATAAAGTAGCGGTATTATTTTGATAGATTACAACCGCTGATGACATTTTTCTACAGTATAAGTATAAGAGTAGAATTTCAGAAGACAATACAATAGTCTCTCCATTTAGCATTTATACGGCTCTACCTTATTTCTACACCACATAGTCTTTGATATGAATATTCTAGTTTTCTCATCTGGCATTAAGGTTCAAAATGTGCAAATTTTAAACAATAATGTATAAATTATTCGTTGATACAAGCAATTTGAAATCAGTTATTACTTGTACTAAAGAGACAGACATGGGCTTCTGCATAAAATGTTTAAGGGGATGAGGGATATAAAACTTTGAGACAAAAATAATTCGATCGAATAAAATTATATTTTTAATTGACTGTCGAGTTGGAGTACTTGTACTCCAGCTCGGCAGGCAATAGATAGTCAGACATCGTGGCAAAGGATGCGTCGGGGGTGGTGTGAGTTTTGGACGTCCATATCGTCTCCGCGCTTGCAGGACTGGGTGTTGCCCACCGAAACAAAATAGAAAAATATAGGGGCAACTCCAGTCTGGTGGACAATATTGCGGAGCGATTTGGCGTGGGGGCGGACTCGGTCAGGGTCGAGGCCATCACACTCTCTTGGAAGGGAGTGTGGTGGCATAAAGCGGTGGGGTCCCTCATCGCAATGGGTATATCCCAAAAAACAATAAACAATTTGACATATAGGGCGATGAGGGGATCTCTCCTTAATTGTTAAACTTTCATCAGAAGAACATAGAGAACGGGTGGCGTATGATTATTATTTGTAAATACAAAAAAAGAAATGTGAAATGTGAGTCAGGATTAATCCTGGCTCTCTCATTCACCCGCTCTGAATCTCAATTTATTTGTTCTGAAGTTCTGTTGTAAATAAATTTGTATAATGATCTTATGTCTTGTAAGAGGCGGCCCGCTCCTCGGAGGCCCAATAAACAAAATTAATTGATAAAATGTATAAAATTATGCGTTTGATAAAAACATTTTGAAAGCAGCTATTACTTGGGCTATGATGTCAGCCATAGACGTTTTTTTTTAATTTTTTAATTCACTTCATTGGACCTATTTATTTATACCATATATTCGTTTTTGAATATCTTTCCCGGTAAATTTAAAATTCCCACTTGACATAGTAACTTCCTAATTTGGTGTCTGTTCCTAACAGTAATCAACATTTTTTTCTCTATTTAAGGGCCGGTTGTATGTCGCAAAGTAAATGCTTTTTACCACTAACACAGGGTAGGTCAATCAGATGCCAGGCACTGTCAGTGGCTGGCATCTGATTGGCCATCCCAGTTCCTCCATTTACCATCTACCCTGTGTTCGTGGTAAAAAAGCATTTACTTTAAGAAATACAACCGGCCCTTATGAAGTAAAGTGCCCTTTTACTCTTCTCTGGTAAGTTACCTTATTTTTAGAAACTGAAATTTTGAATATTATAAAATCTATTACAAATAATTATAATAGTATAAACGAAACTGTTACTGATTTAAATAATATTAGATACGTATATACTAAGTATTAAGTTATTGTTAATTTTTTTTTTTTTTTTTTTAGGCACCTCCATTCACATCATTTAAAACACAAAATAATAAAACAATTGTAGACGGCATCATGTACAGTTTTTGGTCTATCGTTGCTGAAAAATTCAATCTCCGGTAGAGTATCATATAATATACATATGCTATATGCATCTCTCTAGTGGAGGCCAGGTCAACCCGCGGCCGCATGTGGCCCTCGATGTTTTATGTTTATTTTACAATACAAATATATTTTGTTGTTGGATCAATGTGTGTTTTCATTTCATATCTGGTTGTAGTAGGTATTGTTGTTTTCGACATTTACACTGATTGAACACTTTCAACCAATATAATTAATTTGTCTACGACTAATAATTTAGAAGATAGACGAAGATTTTAAAATTATATTCACGAATTTTTTTGGTTCAAATAAAAATAATTTTTCAAAATATTTACTTTTTCTGGTAAAAGTTTGGTTTCTTTAATATACCAAAATTTTAAAGTGAAATCTGTGATATCAACTGAATGCCACTTTTATTCCATCTGACGAGGTCGCACCTCTCGATATTATGGTAGACCAAAAGAATTCTAAATGAGAAAGAGAGCGATCTTATTTTATCATTTACATCTATCAGAAGGTTCACTATATCAATCTAATATAAGAAAATAGCATTTTAATTAATAATTTTGTAGTTTAAACGAAATTGTATGAAAATTTCTTCTCTCCCGGAGCAAATCAACTAGAAATGGGGAAAAGTTTTATTTTTTATCTCATTAGATAATTATTCAAATCTATTGAAATTTCATATCTGTATATTATTTTCATTTATCTTTTATATCAAATAATTATTATTAAGAAATTTCTATTTTAAAGTGTAGTTTAATTGAAGTTCAATTTGAAAAAACACTAATAACTCCGTTGAAAATTTTTTTAAAAATTTGAAATTTATAGATATTATAAAACAATTAATTATTAACAATTTATTTTAATTTTGAACGATATCGGTAGGGTACTTTTTGAGAAAATGGCCAGAAATCATCTGAACCGTCTATGAAAGGCCGTTTTAGAAACATGTTAAAATTCACATCCATGTCACGAGTCAATATTTCGTTTCATATGACTTTTTTAACCTTTTTCAAAGGCATCACGTGCTTTCAAAAAACGTCGTTTTTTTGACGGTTCAGATGGTTTTTGACCATTTTCTCAAAAAGTACTCTACCGATTTCGTTCAAAATTGAAATAAATTATTAATAATTAATTGGTTTATAATATCTATTAATTTCATATTTTAAAAAATTTCTACTGAGTTATTAGCGTTTTATCAAATTGGACCTCAAAATAAACTACCCTTTACAATGCAAATTTCTTAATAATAATTATTTGATATAAAAGATAAATGAAAATAATAAACAGTTATGAAATTTCAATATATTTGAATAAATATTTAATGAGAAACAAAAAATAAAGCTATTCCACATTTCTAGTTGATTTGCTCGCGGAGAGAAGAAATTGAATCTTTTCATACAATTTCTCTCAAACTACAAAATTCTTAATTAAAAAGCTATTTGATTATATTAGAATGATACATTGAACCTTCAGATAGATGTAAATGATAAAATAAGATCGCTTTCTTTTTCATTTATAATTCTTTCGGTCTACCATAATCGAGACGCAAGTACGGCCTCGCCATTAGATGGAATAAAAGTGGGATAGGGTTGATGTCACGGATTTCGCTAAAAAATTTGGTATAATAAAAATTAATAAAACGAAACAACCTTTACCAGAAAAAGTAAATATTTTTCAAAAATTATTTTTATTTTAACCAAAAAAATTCGTGAATATATAATAATTTTAAAATCTTCCTCTACTTCTAAATTATTAGTAGTAGGAAAATTAATTATATAGGGTTGTTCGGAAAGTAATTTCGTAGTTTAATAAAGTATTTGTTTATTATAAGAAAACTGTCTTTCATTTCCACAAAAAAAAACGAAATTACTTTCCGAACAACCCGATATTATATTATCAACTCGTTACTCATAAATATGTTAGATTTTATGCATTCTCCCTTTTACTTACTTGCAGCAAGCACATTAATCAATTATTAATAAAGTTAAAAATATTTTTTTTAATTTTTTTAGATTAATCAATGTGTTTTTGAAAAATAATTTCGGAATACGTACACCTAATGGAACTTGGACGGGGGTGTTAGGAGCGGTGTCAAATGGCCATGCCGATATATCAAGTGATGTAATTTTAGAAAATGATAGAAGAGAAGCAGCCGATTTTCTTAAAATAACTTTGATTGAGAAGTAAACAGAACAAAACTATACAATTTATAATACTATATAATAATAATCTTTAATTATCTTATTACAGATATATGATTTTTGTCAAACCGGTTATGTTAAGTAAAAGCCATTGGAGTTCGTATTTTGATCCATTCGACAAGGGTTTTTGGATCACGATTTGTCTAATGATATTTATTATTACAATTATTCACTTATTACAAAATTGGATTTATAATCATTTTGAAAATTTCACAATTTTGACCATTACTGACACGCTATTTTATGTTTTAAGCTGTTTTTTAATACAATGTAAGTATTTTATTTACGACTCATAAAATTTGTTTCTATGATTGTTGCCAACAATTTCATACTATTAGGCGCTTGCATAATTTTGCTTATAGAACATATACTTTGACGAGAGTCTGAAACCTTTGACAACTATTGAAGTAACAACATACCTATTTAATAGAATATACTGTTTAAGCGATTTTTGGAATTATTAAATATCCAACAATATGTTGTTTTTTCATTACAGAGTAAATATTCATCGATTTCTGAAATTATTTACTTTTTTTTTTACTATACAATTGATTATTCATTTTATATGATACGCATATCGTAGAAATCTAACCTAATACTTAATATTTAACAATTTAGCTTAGTCTGATCAAAAATAAGAACCCTTAACGGAAACTTAATCGCGGCCTATTATTCTTATTTGTTGAGTGTGCCATAACTTTCCAAGACCATTTATTTTTGAGTCCCCGTATGACCATTAGGGTGGTCCTTATTTTACGACCATGAAAATTTTTTCGTGGCACCCTCTCAAATTATAAAGTTGGTTAAGAAAATAATTCATACAAAATTTAAGATCGATCGGACAAACCTTTGAAGTGGCTCATCTCATTTGAAAATTTGAAATTTTAAGAATTTCGCTCTATTCAGCAACTCTATTTTGTTTTACGTCGTTAAATTTAAACAAAGAATAAAAACATCGATGACAATGAAATTAGTAAACATTATTTTGTGAAATCCCGCCCCTACCTTTGTCATTGAGTCATTATTAAAACACATAGAGCAAAAGAAAAAAAGTAAAAAATTCAAGTGAATTCTATATGATGGCCGCTTTGCCTACCTCTTAGGCGTACACCGAGAAAAAGATTTATTTGAGTTATATAAGTGTAATAAAAGTAAAAAATTGTTATTGGTATATATATAAAAAGAAGGGATATAGCATTCACATAGAAGTAAATTAATAGAAATTCGATTATTGTCTCAAAATAAATTTTACTTATCAAATATGGAGTTTTGAAAATCTGCTGTCAAGGTTGATTTCATACTGTCGGGGTATTTTATCTATATTCTGAAACAATTTGAAGAATACATTGTTTCTCTTCTTCGCTTCTTGAAAAGATTTTATTGTAGTTTTCCATGAGTTTCACTCCTCGTTCAGCGGTGTCGTTTACAACTTGAAGTTTTTTTACAATTTCCAGTCAAGAGTTTGTAAGAAAATATTTTCTTACCAATACTTTTATGACTTACGAAATAGAAATATAGTACGTCATATTTGGACCTAATATATAGCTGATAAATTCCACATTTCTTTTCAAGCCTGAGAATTATTCTAATATATTTCCTAAAAATAAAATAATTTTTTGTTTTTAATTTTTCAGGTAATTTAAGCGCAAATTTTTCGTTAAGTAATCCAAGTGAACGAATTGCGCGAGCTACTCTTCTTATCCTAGCTGTCTTTATATTTTATAGTTATTCATCCGCAATTATTTCTTCACTGGTGGTGGATAAAGAACATTTGGCATTTAATGATCTCGAGGGTCTCATGAATTTTGGAGGACATATTATTCACTGCCATAACAATTCTCCGGCTACGAAATTTTTCAAAGTATGACGAATTAAATTTTGATTATTTTATATTTCTTTATTTAATTTAAAGACCTTGATATCCTTTTTTAAAATTTTTTCAAAAGAAAAATTTTAATTAAAATCTCTTGATTCAAAATCATTTTTAATTGATTCAGATGTTTCATAACATAAAATTATATTTAATTCACATGTTACAGATTTAATTACAATCAAATATTAAATAGTCCTAATATTGAGCTTCTTTTTGATGGTAACCTGGTAACCCTACCTCTTATATGTTTGAGCAATAGTTCTAAATATTTTGAATTATGTGTAACCATTAAACCTATTTAATCATAGCTATAAATATTTATATTTAAAATAAATCTTAACATAATTATTTTTAATGCATTTGATTTTTTGTGAACACTACATACACTTACATATACATATCCTCCAAAGCTAATATTTTTTTTTTTTTTGTTATTTTAGCAATCAGAATTACAATATTTCAAAAATTCTATGAGCTATTGTTTTGTTAGTAATTATACAGAGGAGAAAATAAGTATGAGAAATAGTTACAAAAATCCCCCATTAGGGCTAACTGAGTATTTTGTAGAAATTTAGGTTTCTTAGAGATCTTGTGGCCATTTTCTTTTTAGTCTTCTTGCTTCAGGATACAGGCATAGAGAATTGACCGATTGATTTGGGTGAAGTGCCAGTTTTTGAAAGTGTTTTGATGCTTTTTTGTTGATGATTTCTGATACATATTGTATTTGTAGATCGTCATGGAGTGATTTGTTTGATATATACCATGGGGAATTTGTGATTTTTGTCTTAGGAATTTTGATTGAAATTTCTAGATAATATTTACATTTGCTTTACATGAATAACCCCAGAGTTCTATACCATAGGTCCATATTGTCCGGATGATGGTCTTGTATATCAAAATTTTGTTTTCTAGCCATTGTTCCAATGAACCAGTATATCTTTTTTATTTTAATGTCCATTTAATGCCCAAAGCTAATATGTACATAACTTAAAGGTTAAGATCAGTTCGCTAATCCATTATTGGACTTTTATGTTAAGTAATAGGTATATCTTTAAGAAAATCATAAGATGGTGTCATCTATTAAATCCGATGGAATGGAATATTTTTAATTATATGTCAGAGGTGTTGTTTTTCACCCCTTCGGGAATCGAACCCGAGTGGCAGTAAGAGCAATCCGGGCCATCTAGCTCACCTGCGAGATGCGAACCTCTCTGATATATGTAAACGCGTTAAATATTTTTTTCAAAGATTCTTATCTTAATTTGTAAAATTTCGCGATCTAGTGATTCTAAATTTAAACATATAACCATGCCATATAATTTAAATAAAGGTCGGTGAGTTTTTCGAATTTTGAAGAGATTCAAAATTCGAAGGGCAATGGAATGACTTTTCCTAATTGAATATGAAAGAATCACTAGATCGCGAAATTTTACAAATTAAGATAAGAATCTTTGAGTAAAATATTTAACGCGTTTACATATCTCAGAGAGGGTCGCATCCCGCAGGTGAGCCAGATGGGCCGGATTGCTGTTACAGGCACTGGTTTGATTTCCAAGGGGGTGAAAAACAACCCCTATGACATATAATTAAAAATATTCCATTCCATCGGATTTAATAGATGACTCCATCTTATGATTTTCTAAGAAAATTTGAATCTATTACCATCGGCAAATTAAAATCTTTCATATATCTTTAAGCTTAAATATAATAAAGATGCCTTTTATATTATTTACCTAAGAACATGTATACGTATACATTAATTAACAATTAAGAAAAAATGATTTTTTTAAGTTGGTTATCCATTTTTTCTCATCCGAATTTGGGTCTTTCACTTAATTTCGAAGCTATGTTACTAAACACACACATCAAAAAAATATTTTGTTTAAGTAAAATAAGTCCATGGTTGTGTAGGAAATGTGAAAAATTAAATGGGTAAATAGAATAACAAATGAAAATTTGATTTTTATTGGTATTTTGGGTTCTCCAAATATTAAATGGAGAATCCAATGATACATAGTAGTTAGAGATTTCCAAAATTATATCCTACATAGAGCTTTTTCTATTGAACATGGGCCCAATTTATTGATCCTCTAACTTTAACCTCTAGTAGATTTATTTGAATTCCTAAGGCAAAAATTGCATTAAACAGCATATTGGAAAGAGCTATTGGTATCTTTGATGATTTTGGGCAAACATTTTTAAAAAGTCCACCCACTAACTTTAGAAAATCAGCTAAGAGCTCACGATTCACACTGTTCACAGATATTTCGGCGTATGAATAGGAACCATACGGAGCTCAATTCATTTTGCTTTCTAACATAACAAAATGTATAAATTGGTATATAAAGACACTTTTGTATTGATCCATTCGCAAGTTAATTTTGAACCTTCTTGTTCATAATTAAGTAACTCGGAGGGTCAATGAAAAAATTTGGAATTTTAATCGAGGTTCCTAGAACAAACAATTTGAGCTAGTTTTTTTTGTGTTTATGAATGTGTAATCTGTACGCATTGATTTAATTTGCATATGTTTCCTCAATTAGACGATCAATTTGTTTAGAGATTAATTTATTTTTACGTTCTACTGGCTATAGCATTAAAGTAATGGCGTATTTGATTTTATGCATTGGATCTCTTAAATCTCTCACTAAATATTTGTCATTTTCAATAAGATATTCTCGTCAGAATACAGAACGTTTCGGCTTCTAATTCTAGAGTCGTCTTTTAAGTGTCTTTCAAGTGCTTGTGAAGCATTCCAAGAAGTAGAATGGAAACGTTAAGAATTTCCGAGAGTTTTCGTTGTTTCGTCTAGTAACATTCCTATGACCAGAGAAAACAACTTAGCAAATTAAAACCAACAGATTTTAAAATCTAATTATATATCTTCCAAAAATGGGGGTACAATAAGGTCGACATAGTGTCCATAATTTACCCTTACGAAAGTTTTTGTGAATCCTAAATACATATTCACAGTCTACCTTTTCTTGAAAACAACTCCAGAATTAGGTGTTGAAACCCTATGCATTCTGATAAAATTATCCCATCAAAAATATCTCGTAGTTTCAGCAGAAACGTATCTTTTAAGATGTCAACCAGCGAAGCATAAAATCTGTAATAGGAACTACTAAAATTAGAAGTTGATTTGATTTTTACATAAAATTAACAAATTAATAGGTGTTTTGGACAAATTTTATATTTTATTAATTTTGCAATTAGTGCCAAAATTAATAAAATATAAAATTTGTCCAAAACACCTATTAATTTGTTAATTTTATTTAAATAAAGAATGGACATTAACCAACTGAATTTGATTTTTACTTTCTTTTTTTTTTTAGAAATCTTCCGATATTCGATTGCAACGATTTTATAAGGAATATATATTGCCTGAGTCAAATAATTTTCCATCGATCCCTGAAGGTTTAATAAATGTCAAATTAAGAAACAAATATGGATTTGTTGCCATTAATTCATTAGGCAAATCATTTTATAAAATCCAAAAAATGTTTGTCATCACAATCCCCGTATTAGAAAATAAAATCATATTATCACCTTTGATACGAAAACATTCACCGTATCGTCGAATGATTAATCATAAGTAAGTCATTTAAAAATATTATTTATACGTTAGATTATATAACACGATTATATAATTGAAAACAAAAGATCCTTTTAGTGTGCATGTGCTGTATTATATGAGTAAAGACGCCTTTTCAACTTCTCTCTTTCCACATCCACCCTTTGCAGCGAACTCAACGAAAGAGAAACCGTAAAGATATACATAAGTAGCAAAGGGATAAAAGAATGATTATGAATTAATATGATTTTAATTTTTGTTTAATTAAAAAATATTTTTTGTCGAGACTAGCAGTTTTTAAATCAAAAAGTGAGTCTTCTGCTTAATGTAATAAAAACATAAATGTGAAAAAATATCGTATTTATCCAAATAACCTCAGCTATTTCATAAGACACTTTTAAGATTAATGTAAAAGAAAAAAATTATAACTATTCGAATATGACCCGCAGCCCGAAATTTTAAATAGGAAATCATGAGAAATGCTAGTTGGTACGGTACCGCGACATTTCATCCCCCGACAAAACATCCCCCGACAAAATATACAAAGGACAAAATATCCCAATGACAAAATATCCCCCGGTATAATATCTTCTGACAAAATATTCCCCAGAATAAGGGAGAATACAAAAGAGACACCCTGCCCGACGATTGGCTGGTTCGGTTTTCAATGTGTGTTTGATTAGAAAAAAAATGGGATCCTGAAACACACCCCGCCCGGACTAAACTTTCGGACGCCAACCGAACCGTCTAAAAACCAGCCCGAAAAGGAGCTATACAAACCCAACAGAGCCAAACTGAATATATATTAACCGAACCGGAGTCGATTTGCATTACTCATAAGATTCACGCGGAGAAGGGTTATTTTGTCATGAGATATTTTGTCTAAAGGATATTTTGTCGGGGGATGAAATGTCGCGGAATCAGTTGGTACGGCGAACAATTTTTTTTTTTTGGTGCGAGGTTCCTACGGCCTTTGCCGCATCCCGCATTTTGCACGCATCTGAAAATGTGTCAAGCTTCAGGCTAATCTCAAAATCAAAAAATGATTCTGAAACTTAAGATCTGAAATAATTCATTACAATATCAACTTTTCAGTTTTATTATACTTAGGGTTTTTCAGTTAAGTTATTTATCTATCTTAGCTTATCAGAATTGCCATGTATAAATCTGAAAACGGATATGAATTTTTTGGAGGATGTGTCTACACCGTTCCAGTCACCTTGTATCGTCTGTTTCTGGTCTGTTATTAGAAGACTTTTCATCGTTGATTCGTCTTGTTGGGTCGTTTTCATCCATCAAGAGTGATTCCACATTCTGTCCCAGGTCATTTATTCTTTTTTTAATATTTTGAACCGAGAGAGTTTCTTGATTGTTGGACATATTTCTCATCAGCTATCTCGAGCAATTCATGGTCAGACGATCTTCATTTCCTTCCATCATTTTCAGAATGAACTTCAGGCACCTTTTCATTGCTAAAGTGGCCAGCTTTCCGCTACCTGTCTTACTTCTCCATATGTAGGCTGGAGTATTTGGCTCTAGATCTAGGATCATCTTGACATATTCGCCTTGTATCATTTCGATTTTTTGTTGTTCCCTCCAACCGTATAATTCCGCTCCGTATAAACAACACAGGTGCAATTAAAGTGTCGAATAGTTTGAGTTGTCGGCTGGTGTTATTTAATTTTGATCTTTCAATTAAACCGTAAAGAGATCTAATTATTTGTTTGCCTTTATTTGCTTGTTGTTTAATGTGGGTACTGAAGTTATTACTTGAAGCGAATGTAAAATCCAAGTATTTTATTTGCTCTACCTCTTCAATTTCTTCTTTTCCATATTCACATGTCACTTTTCTTCCCTTTCTGCCCCTATTTCGGAATGTAATTATTTTTGATTTTTCAGTGTTAACGGTGAGCTCATTCTCTTTACAGTATTTGTTTAAAGATTTAAGTATACTTTTCATTTCTGCTTCACTATCGCCCACAATTGCCAAGTCATCTGCGTACTTGATACAAAAAATCTTATGTCTGCTTATCACGATTCCTCCTTCGTTTCCCCCTGATCTATATCTCCAACATATCGTTTATTTATATGTTGGAAAGGGCTGGGCTCAAGAGGCAGCCCTGTTTGACTCCCTTATGTGTGTAAAATATCTCATTATCCTCTCCTCCTATAATTTCAATTCTTATTTCTTTTATCAATTGCAGCATTTTCCCCTTTAATTCAATTTTTTTATTGTCATATTAGTTTTTACTCAATTATATAAGTAATTTTACAGAAAATGCTTCACAAACAATATTTTCTTCTTTGTAATAAAAACTAACTGTAACTAACAGTAATCGCCCCCATCCGTATTTCTTCCATCGTCAAGGGGCCATTCAAAAAATACATTCGCAAAAGGGTAGGGGGGTATTGCCTAGCGCAGTGTTTCTCAAACTATGTGTCGCGATCAAGCTTAAGGTGTATCGCAGAAAATTTTTCTAATTATTATCTCGTAATAAATTCTAATTTAGAACATTTCTGACAGAGCTATAAGAATTCAATTATAATTCTTCACCTCTTACTTGTGCGAAGCAGTATTTTCAGCATTGAACGGAATTAAACAAAAGAAAAGAGAACGATTAACATCAGTAGAAGAGGAATTAAGAGTGAGCCTGTCATCGATAAGTCCCCGAATAAAAAAACTTTGTTTTGTACATCAATCTCACCAATCGCATTAAAAATGTATATTTTTCTTTAAAAATTATAATTTTTTCATTTACATATACAGATTCAAACAAAAAGTGTTTTATTTTTTGCTGTTTCCAGATTTAATATTACATTTATAAATTATTTTTAAATTGAAAGGTTTTTATAGTCACAAACTTATAAAAGAATAATTTTATTTAATTATTATTATTTAATTTATTAATTAAATAAACAGTTTCGGTCACCACTGGTTGACCATCTTCAGCAGTACTAAAATTTGAAAAATGAAACATTTTGTAAATTTTTTTTAAACAATTACAGAAGTTTGAATTCATACATACAATTTCTTTCAAGATTCGGAAATTGTTATTTGTATACATAAATCATCCTTAACTTACAAGTATTAACATAGATATTTCACACATTTATATCATTCATACCTATATAGCAATAATTCATTAAAAACATATATCATTGACTAGAATGAATTTTGAACTGATGACCAATTGAAATATTATTTTTATTTTTTCTTAATTATCATATTACACAATCAATCCTCAATTAAACAAAATTGTCGTTACAAACAAATCTATTCAAGAAACTCATTAATAGTCAATTCATTTTTATAAAATACATATCAATATATACACCTTCATTACATTTTTCTTATATATAAATATTAATACCTGACCAAACAATACAATTAAACAAAACAAAAACATTCACAGCAATGACACTATAAGACATTTATAAACTATAGAACTATCTATACAGTAGTATTTGTACTTGTCACTTTAGTGTGTCGCGAAATTTTAGACTTACTAAAAGTGTATCGCAGCTACAAATAGTTTGAGAAACACTGGCTTAGCGTGATGAAATATGACAAGGCGGGAGGGGGTCTAAAGAAACGGCACGTTTGCAATTAATCAATTTTATTTCAATTTTTTTTCTTAACTTGTCAGCAACAAATCGTTTATAGGTGGGGATCTAACTTTTGTGACGTTATATTTGTCAGGGGGTCCCAGAAAATGTGACGCAGCGTGATGAAGGGTGGTCGAAATTGTGTGTGACGTATTTTATGAATGACCCCTAATGTGTTTCATGTTAGTATTTTTTGTTTTATAGTACTATTCATGTTATCTGATATTATTTTCAGATTTTTACAAATGAACCAATTCGGAATTTCACATTACATCAAAAGAAAATATTTATTTCAAGAAAAAGAAGAGGAAAATTTGATACAATTCAATCCTATTGAATTGAGTATGGTTGCTGTACCCTTGATCTTTTTAATTTGTGGCTATCTTATTGCAATCATTTTTATACTAATCGAAATCAACATCCGAAGAAGTCATCTCCAAGATATATGATCAAATATAAAACCGTTTATAATGTTTACAATTAACACAAATATTATTATATGGAAAATAGCGTTCAAGTGTTTTCCATAATTTTTTATTTTTGGAGAGGTCAACTCATTTTTTTACAAAAATCGTAATTTTTTAAAAATAGTTATATTTCGTATATAAAGGTAGTTCTTTCACAAATGCAAAAATTCAAAAAGTCTTCGAAACTTGGAATATAAGTCATTAAAAGCATAATAAACACTGTTATAATTTGAAGACGATTTACCACACCAAACATATGAAATAATTGCAATTAAAAATTAAATTTTTTACGTATCTTGTAGATTGGGAAATGGTGGGAAAATAATCATTATTTTATTACTTTACCATACAGCGGTATGTCTGTTAGTCTGTCTGGTTGTCCGTTAGTTAGTCTGTCTGGATGTCCATTAGTCTGTGCGTTACCAAATTTTTGTTGACGAGCTAGCTCAAAAACTAGTGGGAGTATCAAAACCAAATTTCAAGCGTAGTTTTGGTCCATTGAGATTAAGATCTGATTAGATTTTGGTGCATATTGACCAAAAATTAAGGGCGGTGGAGGGGTGGTTAAAAATTAAAAATCTAGGCCATTTGAGAAAACTCAACCAAATTTTGTATACATAATCAGTGGAACCCCAGAATTCTAAAAATGCAAAAACTAACCCCCCTTCCTTAGATGATTGATTATAAATAATTTTATTAAATATAAGTGAGGGACCAGGTTGTATGGTAAAGTCAAATGGATGGCCACATCAGAACACGTCAGCTTTTTTTTCATTTGAGGATTTTCACCATCTTGATGAAAAACTAATATTTGTTAGAATAATATATTTGGAGTAACTTAAAAAAAATTGAAATTATTTACCTCGTGGTTTTGATAAAAAATAAAAAAAAAAACATATTTGGGCGATTATTTTTAGTGGAGGGTATATAAGATTAATCGCTTGGAAACTATCCATTCATAAAGAGGATATAGTACAGTCACGTTAAAAAACATAACCTAAAATTTTAGCACCGTTCATGTGTATCTATAGAGTGGTTACGAGACTAAAACTTGTGTGAAAGAACAATCTTAATATAAAAATGATGGAATAGTAAATAAAATTATAGAAGATATTATATACTAAATTTTCTTGGATTTTTCTATAGGTACATATTGTCAGCTAGAATACTTCGGTTAGGGGAAGGAGGATGAACTTTTCATTATGTACTTGCCGGGTAGGGTGCACAGGAGAGAGGCCTTTTTACAGTACTAAGTAGAGAAAAAGTTTTCTACTATGTCGCAAACACGACGATTAAATTCATTAGCTTTGCTTTCAATAGAAACCAATCTAATGAGAGATATAGATTATTCTGATAAGTGCAAGCAATAATTAGGTATCGTAATTTTTCCCATATTTCATCCAAACCAATTATTTTATAGCATCTAAAAATACTTATTAAAAGTACTCAGTCAGAGCAACTAAGATAGAAAGGTGGACTATTTTTACTTGCCCCTGGAAATTGTCAAAGTGAAGATAGACTGTCCGCTCTGTCTTTAATATCAAATGAAAAAATCTAATGTTAAATTAAGCGGTTATTGAATTTTACGCAAAATAAAATGAAATTTTCAAAAATGAAAGGTCCATTTTTTAACAGTATCCTCTGACTAAAAAGTCATCGCCCGCTCCTGTTATACATGTACCTTGTACCTATATACATATAAACTTTTAAAAACAAAGCCTTTTTTAATGGACTAAAAAGAATATAATATTCATTTTCTGAGATGTCAATTAAAAGCCTTGGGGCTTTTAAGACTTACGCTTCATAAACATTGATGGACGCAGAATGATAACTATAAACATATACTTATATAGTAAGGATAATATAAAATTTACTTTGGGCACCTCAAAACTTTTTAGGGGCATCTCAGAAAAATATTTTTTTTAACTTTTTGTGCATTTAAATGTTTTTTAATATATATATATATATATATTATCGTGAAATATCTACAGACACTAACCTTCGATTTCTATTTAGTATCTACCTATATCTACCAGCACAAAAATTACAATGTTTTGCTTGTTCGTTCTTAGTAATGTATTAAACATTAAAAAATCATTTTTAATTATAATTTTTTTTCTGTCTGTCTATTTGTTGGGATTCTGATTAATTAAAAATTTCCCAACCTTAGGAAAATTTCTATTTTTTCATCCAATATTTTCTTTGAAAATATAAAAGTTTTTTTTTTTTATTTCATCTTCCTCTTTTGTATTAAAATCATCAATAGTTTGGATTGTTTTATAAAAATATTTTTAAAATCAAGCAAAGGTTAGTGATGTAAAAATTGGAAAATTAACTGAATAATTTCAATTTTCAATAAATCTTCTATATATCTTACTCACATTTTATGTTTCTTTGAACTTTATAATGAAAAAGCCATTTTCTTTAAACTCCCTCGTAAGAAAATGTAAATCTCGTTTCATTCATCTCTTTATAATTAGTCCATTGTGAATTTATTAAATAAATGATAAGAGTAAAAGACATAGTCAGGCATAAAGAGAGAAAGATACAGAAGAGAAACTTATCCACTGAAATTAGACGAGAAGAGAGATGTCGAAAAAGGGGGATGTAGGGGTAGAAAAGTTGGAGGTTATTCACCCTTGGTTGCCTTCAACCATCCCCTTCTTGGGGGTGCGTCTCCCCTCTTAATCACCCATTCTCCAAGGTCCTCTTTCGCAACCCCGAATCACTTCAATTGTAAATTTTCTTTTATTTTACCTTGACTCTTGAAAACATTATTCAAATGAATGAAAAAAGACTGAATGTTAAGAACCTCTATCTTGACTAGATAAGCGTCAGCTATAGCATAAAGAAGCTCATTGATAAATTTATCTCTTGGAAGACATGGGGTTGTGAGATAAGTCGGTCTTTTGGGATTTTTTTAACCGACTTCAAAAAAGGAGGAGGTTCTCTATTCGACTGAATTTTTTTTTTTTTTGTGCCTATGATACCTCATATCTCCGCCAATTGTGAACCGATTTTGAAATATTTTTTTGCATTGGGTCCAGTCTACGTTCCGATTGGTCTCATTTTTTTTGTAGGTATTAGACCTTTTTTGTTAGGTTTGTTCAGGACTAACTTCTTTGTTTATGAACTGATTTCGATGATTCTTTTTTTATTGGAAAGGGGTATCTTAGGGATGGTACAATATTAATTTGGTCAAGTTCTGATGATAGGATCACTATTAATAACATCACTAAAAAGAGAAAAATAAAAAATTTTAAGAAAAAAATAAAACCGACTTCAAAAAAATTAAATGCAACAAATAAAATACACTAAAAGGTATAAAATAATTATTATCTTATTTAGTTATAACTAAACGACGAAATATTAACATGAAATTACTTTTTTAAGTCGGTACCAAACAAACTATACCTATAAGCGAGCATACCCACCAAACGTACTAAGTAAGATCCGTCGAGTGCGATTCATAAAAGGTATATGTTTGGCACCGACTTAAAAAAGTAATTTCATGTTGATATTTCGTCGTTTGGTTGTGACTAAATAAGATAATAATTATTTTATACCTTTTAGTGTATTTTATTTGTTGCATTTAATTTTTTTGAAGTCGGTTTTATTTTTTTCTTAAAAATTTTTTATTAGATTCATGGTGACGTATTAAATATATAATTGAACGAAAACATTTTTTAAGGTAGTTGTTTCACCATATGGGTTTTCTTAGTATTTTTTTGAAATTTAGACAGATTATTATTTAAATACTTCTGCATCGATTGGTGGCAAAACGAAATTTATGAACAATAATGTTCCGGAGATATTAAATTCCAAATATATAGTTTTTCAGACTCTTATACATTTCACTATACGGGATATGGGAAAGTTTACATACATATTTAATTATAATTAAGAAACTCTTCTTATCATTGTTATAAAAAACTAAACAACCATTGAACAATAACTAATACATTTTTAAGAAAATTTTAATTAATAGTTTCTGAGATAATAATGAATAAATAATGAAAAATGTATAATTAAAAATTTACACTAAAACAAGCTGGCAATAACGCATTTATTTAACCTAAAAAGTAGGTTAACTTTAGTAATTTTTTGACGTTTATTCGCTTCAGGCATTGTCGCAACAGCTTTTAATCGTTTATGAAGAACTTTTTGTTTTATAAATCTCCCTTTATAAACATTACATTATAATGTACTTTATCTGTAATTTCTATGATAAAATATATACAAGCTCGGACAGTGTTGCCATATTTATCAAACGAGCACGGGATTGGCTAGTAGTGGTATATCAACTGCAAAAAGTTTTGGGATTATGAATTATGAATCCTTATTGTCTGTTCTATATACTCTAGCATTAACTTTTTGTAGTATTGTCGCGAAACAACTACCTAAAGGCTCGTTATACTCTTAACAAATTTTGAAAATGATTCACATTTTTGTGCAAATAAAGCTGAGCTTATAAATTAAATTAGGAAATAGGGAGAAATAAATGCTTCACAGATGTTTGGTGCCAGCTGGGAATCGAACCAGAATCTTTCGAATTGCTGATGCAACGTTCCAAACCAGTCGCGAAATTTCTATAGATACTTACCATACGTTTTAATTTAGAACGGAACCCTGAAAAACTATTATATCTTTTTTTACACCTAATATGAATTCTTTTATTTATGTCATTTTTATAAATAAAAAAACATGTTAACAGTCCATTTATCTAATCTTGGAATAAAATTCACTTTTTTTTATAATCATCGAGAAAAACATAATAACCTAATATTTAGTAATGTACAAAAAAATATAATTTATCATTATTTATTTTACATATATTATTATTAGAATTTACTAAATTAGTTATTTTATTTTTTATCAACCCCTGAAGAAAATATTTTATCATTTTTTTTAAACAATCATCATTTATTACAATGTGCTTGAACTACTAATGTTGTTACCAAGGTGAAAAATTTATTGTTCTATTTTTTCTTATCTCTATTAATCAAATAAATAAATAACCTACCCCTTTGCTCATCTAGACCTTCTAGATTATAATTTGCTGACATAAAAAACTGAAAATTTTTGATAGAGTATAATATACACATATAAAAATGGGATGAAAAAAATTAAGTCTATTAACGATTCGAGACACTTGATGTTAAATTTAAACTGGTGAAATATTTGAAGAGAAATCATTTTAGTGCTTAAAATTTTTATTGTGGTAGGTAATTAAAATAAAATTCCATTTGAGTAATTTTTTCTTAATCCCCCCCCCCCCCAAAAAAAAAAAACGTTTCACTCTGAAAATTAACCAGCCGGGTGGATTATATTTATTTATTTGTTTGATTGTTTGATTTATTAAGCGGACATATATGTCCAATTTATAAAACAAATTGAATATTCATTTATGTAAGCAGTTAGTTCATTTAACAAAGAGAAAATTTTCAAAAGATTTAACCGTTCCTCTTATTACATTATATAAATTAAACAAATCCATAGACAAATCTTTAAAAGATTTATACATTCTCTTTATCGAACTTTATTCGATCCAGCATTTTAAAAAAAATCAGTATATTTATATGCTTCCCAAATAAGTATACCTAGAAGTGTTGAGGCAAATCACAGAGTGTATGAGTTTGAAAACGTTTTAAACTACAAATCTCAAATTTGTCAAACTGTGCCTTATTTTTACCCTATAACAAGTTGTATTCTAATTTTCAGCTTCTTAGCTTAAAGAATATAAAATATACCCATTTAATGATCGGAAACAAAGTCTCTACCATAGATTGCCCTACCAAATCATGGTATGGTAAGTCTTCGAAAAATTTTAACTATAAAACTGAAGCATGACATACAGGTTCTTAATACAAACTACTTATGCCAAATTAAAAAGGGTTTACTAGAAAATCATAGATCAAAGATGGTGTCATCTATTAAATCCGATGGAGTGGAATATTTTTAATTATATGTCAGAGGGGTTGTTTTTCACCGATTTGACACCATCTTTGATCTATGATTTTCTAGTAAATTTGAATCTATTACCATCGGCAAATTAATATCTTTCATATTAAATTAGGAAAAGTCATTCCATTGCCCTTCGAATTTTGAATTTCTTCAAAATTCGAAACACTCAACCACCTTTATTTAAATTATATGGCATGGCTATATGTTTAAATTTAGAATCACTATATCGCGAAATTTTACAAATTAAGATAACAATCTTTGAGTAAAATATTTTACGCGTATACATATGTCAGAGAGGTTCGTATCCCGCAGGTGAGCCAGGTGGCCCGGATTGCTGTTACTGGCACTCGGGTTCGATTCCCGAGGGGGTGAAAAACAACCCCTCTGACATATAATTAAAAATATTCCACTCCATCGGATTTAATAGATGACACCATCTTTGATCTATGATTTTCTAGTAAATTTGAATCTATTACCATCGGCAAATTAATATCTTTCATATTAAATTAGGAAAAGTCATTCCATTGCCCTTCGAATTTTGAATTTCTTCAAAATTCGAAACACTCAACCACCTTTATTTAAATTATATGGCATGGCTATATGTTTAAATTTAGAATCACTATATCGCGAAATTTTACAAATTAAGATAACAATCTTTGAGTAAAATATTTTACGCGTATACATATGTCAGAGAGGTTCGTATCCCGCAGGTGAGCCAGGTGGCCCGGATTGCTGTTACTGGCACTCGGGTTCGATTCCCGAGGGGGTGAAAAACAACCCCTCTGACATATAATTAAAAATATTCCACTCCATCGGATTTAATAGATGACACCATCTTTGATCTATGATTTTCTAGTAAATTTGAATCTATTACCATCGGCAAATTAATATCTTTCATAAAAAGGGTTTTTATGATTTTCAGCATTTATCATTTGGAAGTACTGAAACTACTAATCCTAAATTTAATTATCAATTTAAAAATTAATAGAGATTGTGGTGTTGGTGTGAGGTGAAAAAACTTTAATAAAGATAAAAGTAAAACATAAGATTGGAGTAATTTTTGGAGACGGACTGATAAGTGAATTAATGGATATTGATGAGGCAGTCCAAGTAAATAAATATTTTATGAGAAAACCTAACTCATAGTAAATTAATATCTCATAAAATATTTATTCACTTTTATCTTTAGCAATTTAAATTTAAATTTTTTACACTCAATCAAGCTTCTTGCGAGCTTTCGTTCTCGGGTTATCACTTACAGACACATGAGAGACAGATGAACGAACATCAAAATTGTTTTCTCCAAAATTTCACCACATTTAAAAAATCATCATCATCATCGATTTACAGTTCCAAAACTGGTTTGATCCAAACACCAACCTCTATACGACTCTATCACATGGTAACTCATTCACTCTTCAAGTCTCACATCCTATATCCTTCATTATCTGAAGAAAATATTCTAAGTTTTTTCTTCTTCACTTCACCATCTAAAATTCCTTAAGTCTAACGTTTATTATTTGAGCCCCTGCTTACTCCGATTCTTCCACAATACTTCTCTATTTTCTAATAGGAAAAGAGAGAATTTTCTAATTGGAAAAGTGCCGGACCACTTCATTCGCGAATACATATATCCCCATGACTTCAAGGAACTGGAACTCTCTCCCAGCCTCTATCTTTCCCAGCACCTATGATCTTCAAACCTTCAAAACCAGGGTGCATAGACACCTGCGTCTACACCCTCTCTCTTAATCAACTTTCCCTTCTCTTCGGTAATGCAAGGGTCTTTCGAGATCCATAGGGCTACATCTTTACTGGTGCACCCTTCTTGCATTCGATTGCATTAAAAAAAAAAAAAAAAAAAAAAAAATAGGTTCTATCAAGTAATTCTTCATTTGTAATTCTATCTTCCAAAAATAAGCAAAATCAGCTGGTGAGTGCACCTACATGACTTTCACTTACAACATCTTCATCTTTGAAAACATTCTAACAATTTTCCTCTTTCAAATTAGTCCGTAACAGGGTTTCAATAGAGATAAAAATAGACCTCACAGTACTTGTAATACTTGTTAAACTCAGCATTTTTTTAAATCGTAAAAATTGTTATTGTGAGAAAAAAATAAAAACCATATCAACCTTCAAATAAGGGATACAAAGAGTATGTCAATTTGGACAAAGCTTTGCAGGCGGATTTCTAGTTTAACTTTCAATTCACTTTCATTGCTCTATGACTTACTGATGGTGAGATGTAACAGAGCTTACCCAGTTACCATTCTACCAAATTTTCTCTTCAAATTAATCTCCTCACAGAGTTTCAATCTAAATAAAAATAAAAAATAGATTAAAACATAAACCTCACAAAAATTGTCAATCATAGCGATTTTTAAAAATAACATTGTTTTTTGAGTGAATATTAACATACGGGATCTTCCTCTACTGTATAATTTAATAATACTTTTCTTTTATGATTCACTTTCTTGGATATTGTAAAATCATTCACAAAAAATAGTTCCCCGAATAGAAACCGTCTCTACTTAACATTTTATGAACAAATTCGATATGTTTTCAAGCATAGTGGAATTATTTTTAATATATTTTACACACAATTTTAAATTGACCTTCTCTTCTCTGTCTATTTTATATCTCTCAAATTTTAAAATAATCTTCTGAAAGAATGTTAATTGAACGAATCCAGGAAACAACATCTTGCTAATAAATTAATGCTAGAATGAAAATAACAAAGGTGATTTATTCCTAGTTTTTTGATTCTTATTTTCTTCTCTGGTTTGATGTATAATGCACTCTCGAAACACACATTAACTCAAACAAGCATTCACAATTAATTATAAATTTCCACTACAAAATTACTTTTTTATATATTTAGAAATATCTCTAATCATTAATAGGTATTATCAACAAGGTTCCTTTGTTATCTATGGAAATTGTAAAAACTTACTTGGTATGTTTAAAGCAGTGATTCTTAACTTTTCAGCTGCCTACACTCCTTATTTTTTCAAAATATATTCTCGCATATCGATATAATATCTAATGTCATTAATATATAGTATAGGTACTAGCTGCAAGGCCGCCTTCGGCGACCCTCTTGCTAGCCAGGGGGCTATTTCATTGGCGGTTGTTAAACCGAAAATAAATTTTCTAAAGCCACAATTAGTGAAAATAAGCTGCGCTTAAAGGCTCTAGTTAACGGGGAACAAAATTATATTTACCATAAGAATATGTTTGTTTACTTTTTTATTCCTTATTCACTAACACCTTAAGCGGTTGCTAATAGATATTAGGAAGATGGAGTGATTTTACATATAATTCTATATACCTCGAAGATGTCACACCTAGTGCAATTTTGCCAATTTCATTCATACATTTATTTCAAGAATACCTATTTATGGTAGTCTATGACTATGAAAGATAATTAGAATTAGTTTTTGAGGGGGCGAAGGGGAAAGAGATCTATCTATTTATCTTACTTTCGCTAATTAAAGGGAATTTTATTTATAAGTAGGTAATTTATGTTCTTGTTTTTCTTCTATAATTAAGAGAATATTTAATGAAGTTGTTGACACTTGTAGCTGGAGTTGATATTCAAAGTTTTCATTTGTTTTTTGCTTTATTTATTTTTGGTAGGTATAACTTTTTTTGTATTATAGCTTGGGAACAATTCCCACTTAGTTAGCTCCTAAATGAAAATATTTTTGTATTTTGTAAATTGTTTTGTATTTTTTACATGTATGTGTTTGTGTGTGTGTAAATTGGTGTAGGATTAGATTATAGCTGGTGAAATATTTGCAGAGAGTGAGCCGGGCTTGAACCCGGGCTAGTTTGATTCATAAGTCATGACTCTAACCACTCGGCCAATCTCACCCCCTTTTGGTATAAGTGATTTTAGAAAAACAAATACAGACAGTCGTGGGTCTGTCGGTAGAAGCTTTACTTCTTCGTCGTTGATATGCATTGTCCATTGATTACAAATAATAAAATAATAAAAATAAAAAATATTGAATAAAAAAAAAAATTAATAATCAATTATAATAATGAAATAAGAAGATGTCGGAAACAGAATTTTTCGCAAATAATAAATTTTTAAATAAATTATAAAAAATGTACAGAATATGTATTGAAAAATATGTAAATAATTGAGATTTATTGTGTTTGCATCATAGAAACTATTGGTTTGTGATAACTGAAATAAGACACGTAAATTTGTGATTCAATATTTTGTGAATATCTTGAATAAACTGCATCAATGGTGGTTCCATATTTAGTTTTAGATGCTGCTGGGTCATTGCTTAATTTTAAATCAAATTTATTCAATAGAAATAATTTTAAGCGATCTGATTTTGGATCTGCAAAGTTAACATTGAAATCGCCAGCCAAACTTAGTGGAAGCTGATGGAAATTTTACCAAGTAAAAGTGAACCCTCTTCAGAATATTCTAGAAGTGCACGATGAATGAAAAATTCTATGTCTTCCAATTTAGAAATCGGTGAAATATAAATGACTACCATGACTATTTAAACGTTATTGTCCATTTTGCACATACATTCACAGATATCTCCAATAATTGTCCGTCTAACGTTTATATCATTAGTATTCGACATGGTTGTTTCAATATTCGGAGTAATAATATTTGTTTTATCATTTAAATTTTTGTAAATTGCTACTCCACTTGCTCGAACATCACTTCGTTTGTATTAAACAATGCAGTCGAAATTAGGTACATCATAATGTTCATCATTACCCATCCACGTCTCAGTTAGTAGTAGTACATTAATATTTCTAATAACTGTATCTGTGAAATCATTTTTGTGACATTTAATATTGCAGTTGAAAGTTAAAATTGAAAGCCCTTTGTTATTGTGAACGAAATTATTGATAATTTGAGCTTTTGTCTGTAAGGAATTTAATGACAGCCTTTTGAATTCTTGTAATAATGACACTGCTGATCTAGCCTGTTGTCGATTATGATGGAACCTAAATGTAGTGTCATCTTTTGTAACTATATACAAGTTTTTAATATTTGTTACACGGGAAAGCGAAACGTACACAAGTTCTTGTGAATGTCCGTTACCATACTCATAAACAATTTCATCGAAAGTTGCTCCTTGCGATTTGTGTATAGTCATAGCAGAAGCCGCAACAAGAGGCGCCCCTTCACCCGCTCTCTCTCACTTCCCCTACCAGCAGCCCAGAATCGTGAGGAGTGGGAATCTTACGGGGTCGCTTTTTCCCATTTAGGCCATACCCAGCGCGCTTTAAGAAGCAAAGCTTCAAAAAATTATCACTTTTGTAAATAAAATCAATTAAATTTGTTATAATATTGAAACAAAAAGGAATACATCTTATATGTCTAGAAATACCATTGTTGTGCCCCGCAAATATCTTTCGCCGAGGCACTCTCCTCTGATATTTTTACTTTACCATACAGGGCATGGTCATGTATTGTAATCGTGAATGGAAAAAGTGTTTTTTTTTTGCTTCTACATATTTTTCGAAATATCTCAAAAACGGCTGAAACTATTTTTTTTTGGTTAAAAAAATTGGGCGAAACCATCGCATTTCGGTGTACATAATCCGTGGGCCCACAGAAGTCTAAAAATGCAAAAACTAACGACCCAAAATGGGGGAGGGGGGTTGAAAAATGAAAATATAGGCCCTTATACCAAACTTAACCAAATTTTGTATACATAATCAGTGAGCCTCCAGAAGTCTAAAAATGCGAAAACTAACCACCCAAAATGGTGAGGAGGGTGAGGGGGGGCAAAAAATGTAAATATACGTTTATGAACCAAATTCAACCAAATTTTGTATACATAATCAGTGGACACCAGAAAACAAAAAATGAAAAATCTAACCGCCCAATATTAAGATGGAGGATGAAATTCTCTTGTACCAAACTCAACCAAATGTTGTATACATAATCAGTGGGCCCCTAGAAGTCTAAAAATGCCAAAACTAACCCCCTAAAATAGGGCAGAAGGTATGTGTAAGACGCAGAAAAATTTAAAGGCTGGTGAAAAGTCTCTAGAAACTTTCTATTTTGACTGGAATACTCAAATTCTTTCTTATCTTTATATATAAAATTGTATTGTAATAAGTGCATTGAAATATGTATAAAATTGTAAAATTGTATTTTGAATTGTTACTGATTAATCCCCATTTCCGATTGTAATCTCCTTGTGTTTTATACATAATTATATGGGGAGTAATGAGCACCTCCAAATAAAAACTGTTTTCTTTTAATCTATAGTTTTTCCCTGTAGGGTAGGCAACCAGAAACGAAGCAGAAGAGAACGCTCAACTTTGCATTTAAAAGGAAGTATTGACGATGCGCTTAGTGAAAGCTATAAGATAGAAATTAAATGAATCTTATGATTACTATTTTTATTTTTCCTAATATCCATCTTTATGTTTATCTTTATCAAATAAAACAAAGTGACATACCGGTTTTAATAATTTTAGTATAGAATTACATTTTTTTATTTTATTTCAGTTAAACAAAACGCTGTACAAAGCCCAAATAGAATTTAATTCTATAAAATATTGCATTTTTACTTTCACATATATATTCTCTATATCATGTAATGGTATAGTGTATACGGTTATTTGAAGTATTGCGATCGCTTGCCTAGGTCCTAACACTTTGAGAGCTTCTATTTCCAAGGTGAAAAAAATTAATTTCACTTTGTGACTTCTGGGAGAAAGAAATCGATACCTTTAATAGTTTGACACCAGATATTGTGGTTCTCAGAGACCAAAAAGTGACCAAAAATCCATTGGACAGTGTGTACGTATTATGTATGTACCCCCTGTGTTTCGCAGCCGTAAGTCTCAGAGCTACGAAATTCAAAACTTAAGATTGATATAGGCTAGAAGGAGTACAGCAAGCTTTTGGTTAAAATCGGAACACCCGAAGTTGACATTAACATGAAAGATTTTTCGGTTTTTTTTTTCATTTTCTCAAAAACGGCTATAACGATTTTTTTTAAATCGGTATAGTTTTCAAGTGTAATAAGTTGTTAGTCATGTATAAATTTTAATTCAATTGAAATAAAGTAAGAGGTTGTAAATTAGGAGTGTCGCAAAATAAGTATTTTAATCATTCATTTCTTGGCTACGTTAAGAGGCAGAGCTTTGGGATTTGAAACTTAATCTATTACCTCAAGATTTTGCTTAAAATCGAAAAATTGGAATTATATGTTTACTTGAAGTTTTTTCGAATTTTGGAATTTCGCCCCTTTTTCGGCTTTCTCAAAACGGCTTCGCGAAACCCAAATTGTTTGAATGAAGAAATTGGTATGATTATTTCAAATAAAGGATAAATTAATGTGAAAGTCGTGTGGTGACCACACATATTGATTTATTTATTTAGTCGATATAGCAGTCTTCTTTTAATAACAAGAGGATCAGGCCTAATTAAATAAAACATTCAAACTATTTGCATATCGTTCGGTTTTAATTTAAAACCTTCTTAACTACAATGGTTTAATGTCAACAATTTAAGAAAAAGGCTGAGGTTATTTATGATTAAATAATGAAAAAGTAATAATTTTAATAAATACTATATAATAAAAAAATATATATAGCAAGGAAACTATCTATTAAATTTTATATTTTTTGGGTATAGATAAAAATAAAATTCTGGTTAAAAGCTCGGTGTAATATATTTATTCAGGCTTTCGCTAACTTTTCGGGACCTTACTGGTATCTTTCTTCAGGGCAGAAGATAGTTAATAAATATGAAATCCTCTACAAACTTTAGTCATTTAATTCGATCCTATAATTCAATTTTCCAAGGCATTTTAATCCCAAGAGCTATTTATAAATTTTATATTGAGAAATTAGTTATCAAGTTGATACTCTGAGTAATTTTTTTGAATTGAACCACTGGTGATAAAATTAGGAAATATAATAAAAAAATAATATGGAATTCAGCCTACAAATTATTATAGGGTTTTCAAATAATGAATGAATGATAAAATTAGAATATAGAATAATTTAAAAGTTTTAAGAAATAAAACATGAATGAGTCTTCTGCTTGATATAAATAAATATGCATTTATATTAAACGACTAAGATTCTAAAGATTCCTACACGTTAAATTTTAATGGATATGTTTCCGCTCCAATTAATTTGATTCTCTAGTCATTTGGGAATGTGAGTTTATTTGTATTTAAGAGTTGTATAATTTAATTATTTTCACATTTTAATTGAAAGACTTTAGGAAACTCTAATACCCGATTTTATTCTGTTTTTCTACATAAATTGAATCACAATCTTTTCAAGTTATGCTATAAATTATTAATCTATTTTTACTTCAGATTTATATTTAAAAAATAGTACCTGGCGACCGAGCTCATGCTCGGTAACTTTTAGCTTCAGTTGAAAAGCTATATACTTAATCACCGAACCCCCACCGCCTGCACCCCTACACACCCCACCTAGACCCACACCCCACCCTCGTAACCACTTACCCAAACCCCCTACCCACACCCCTCCACCATCGCACCCCCCACATCGTCCCCCCACCGTCGCCCCCGCCCCTCTCACCCAGTTTCTATAGCTTTTCAAAAGTCTTGTAGTGACCCACAGACAATGTGTATATATGTATACATGTATAGTGTATATAAATAAATACCGTATAATAATTTTTTTTAATTAAATAACAATTTTTGAGATCATCAATTAAATTGCCATAATTCTAGTACAGAAAAATACGCTTAGTGGGATTTAAAACTCGATTTTTAATCAATTAAATTTTACAGTGAATCAATGTATACATTGTATTTGAGCTTCGACCTTGAAGATTTTTTGGTATTTTTTAATAATTAGTACACTTATTAAATATCTAAGTTTTTCAAAGAGTTGATAACACATCAAGTATTTCTAATTATGAAATTGATCTATGTAACCTATGTGATTATATGTAAGGTGACCAATTGTCCACCTTTAGGGAGGACAGTCCTTCTTTTGTAAGTTCTGTCCTCCCCCGAAAAGTGTTCTCCTACAAGCCATTCTTTTCGATATTTGAAGACTAATCTGTAAATCTCCGTATTCGATCGAGATTATATATATATATATATGAAAGATAAATTCAATATGAAGACATTCCTTGTTCAGATATTTCCAATATATTGTGAAGAGATGATACATTGACAAAAAATATTCATTCAATGGAAAAGTACTAATTTAAATAAAAATTAATAGGGATGTCAACATATTTACAATATAAAATGCTACATATGTTTTTACTATGCATTTATCATATTATAGTGTAGGTATTATTGTTGAAATGAATAAAATGTTTGAGTGGATATTGATGAGGCAGTCCAAAAAAGAAGAAGATAATTTATACTATCTTTTAATTCATAAACCGACGTTTCGGAGGCTATTCCCCAAAAAAATAAATGAAATAAATGAAATGAGGTAAATAAATAAAAAAATTATAAGTTTGTATATATATGTATAAAGTGTAATTAAAACATAATACACATTGTTGTACTGTATAAATCAAATAATTATGTTGCATACCGCTAGGCGCACTTTTTATCTGGGAGGGGATTTCCCTAATTATATATATATTTAAATCAAAATTTGCAAATCATCACTATACTATAATTCTGCTGAGAATGAAATACAATATATTATTATAAATTATCTTTTTAATTTATTATTGTTACTGGCACTGAAAGAGAAGACAGAAGGGAATGTCACACTGGATTTCCTTCACTAACTTTTCAAAGTGAATAGAATATTTTTTGATTAAAAAAAATAAAATAAAAAAAATAATTATATATTAATTGTATTAATATAAAAAAAAATTGTGATGATCTTGTTTGTAATGATGGTGAAATCTCATTTTAATTGATTACAGACCCTGAAGAAAGAGGGAATAGCCTCCGAAACGTCGGTTTATGAATATATATTTTTATTAAAGATAATATAAATTATCTTCTACTTTTTTGGACTGCCTCATCAATATTCACTCAATTTCACTTATCAGTCCGTCTCCAAAAATTACTTCAATCTTAATAAAATGTTTCTTTACGATATTTTTTCTTCAATTAATTTGTGTCCTTCTTTTCATTATAAAAAAATTGGTCACCTTATTATCTGGTCCCTTCCCCCCTTGTCATATACTTATTTTATGGACCATCCCAAAGAAAATTAACTGAATACTCTGTGGTGTGCTCATTCACTTTCTCCTATTTTGTTTGAAATAGTTTCATTCAAAATTTGTATAATTCAAAACATTGTTTGTGTTTTTATTGCTTCATCGAATGACAAATATTTATTTCACTAAATGCCCCCTCCCCTCCTCACTCCCACTATTTAAAATATAGAGTGTTTCCAAAGAGTTGTTGATTGGCTGCAATTAAATATTGAAAATCGAGTGTTTTTTCTTTCTCTCGTCTTTCAAGGGATATTTCTGAACGAGAAGATGCAATTATTTGGGTCAAGATGCAGCCGCCACGCTTGGAATGTCAAAGGCAATCTAACAGCAACACCACAGTTATACTTAGATCGTCATCTACGAATCACCCACCCACACATATACATCCAGGCACTACTTACTATCTCCCTCGATCATTCTATGAATTCGATAGATCCTTTGGAAAAAACTGCAAAACAATTTAGATATTAAATTTTTTTTTATTTTTTCGTTGGTTTCCCATAAATATTTTTACTTACCATACAGGGTATGGTAAAGTCTTGTAATCGTGCATGAAAAAAAGTGGTTTTTATCCTTCTTTTTTTCGAAATATCTAAAAAACTGCTGAAACTATTTTGATTAAAAAGCGAGCGAAACCATGGCATTTCGGTCTACAAAAAAGCCCTAATAAGTAAACATCAAAAAATTGTATTTTTCGAGATAATAATTGTTTTGTCAAAATATCTGTTAGTAAGTCTGGTTGTCTGGTTGTCTGTCAGTTAGTCTGTGCGTTACCAAATTTTTGTGGACGAGCTAGCTCAAAAACTAGTGTGAATATCGAAACAAATTTCACACAAAGTTTTAGTCCATTGAGATTAAGAGCTGATTAGATTTTGGTGCATATCGACCCAAAATTAAGAGGGGTGGTGGGGGGGGGGTTAAAAATTAAAAATCTAGGCCATTTGAGCAAACTCAACCAAATTTTGTATACACAATCAGTGGGACCCCAGAAGTCTAAAAAATAAAAAAAACTAACCGCCCGAAATGGGGGGGGGGGAAGGTGTACTTGTACCAAACTCAAACAAATTTTGTATACATAATTAGTGGGCCCCAGGAGTCTAAAAATGCAAAAACTAACCTCCCAAAATGGGGGGGGGTCAAAAAATGAAAATATACGCTCTTGTACCAAACTCAACCAAATTTTGTATACATAATCAATGGGCCCCCAGGAGTCTAAAAATGCAAAAACTAACCGCCCAAAATGTGGGGTGGGGGTGTATGGTCAAAAACAGAAAATCTAGGCTCTTGTATCAAACTCAACCAAATTTTGTATACATAATCAATGGGCCCCTGTGAGTCTAAAAATGGAAAAACTAACCGCATTACATGATTATAAATAATTTATTAAATTTTAAATATAAGTGAGAGGCCAGGTTGTATGGTAAAGTCAAGTGGATGGCCACATCAGAACACGTCAGCTTATTTACTTTACCATTCAGGGTATGGTCAAGTATTGTAATCGTGCATAAAAAAGTGGGTTTTTTTTTCTTCTTTTTAAAATATAAGTAAATATATAATTAATTTTATATTTTTTTTTACTTTTACTTATATCTAAATCAGGGATGTCCAACCTTTTGGCTTACACGGGCCACTTTTGAAGGAAAAAAATTGTTCGACTGCGGAAATTTTATTGATATTTGTAATTCAAAAAAGATAGTTAATAATGTAGAAATAAGAACTTTATTATTTTTTTTAGCTCCTAGTGAGCTTCTAATTTTACTTTTTGTAAATTTTATACTTGAAAATAACTTCTGGTATAATTATGTAAATACATACTTACAAAAAGTGATATTATGTATTAGTATTTGTTTATATTTTTTCCTAGCTAGATAATTAATATAAAATTATAAAAAGAGACAATATTCAATTTTTCTTTAGATCGGTATCTAATTGTTGTTCTAGACTAGCATTCATTCAGAAAGTTCGCAAGTAGAATATTTATTTCTAATGAAAATGGAGTCGATAATAGACCAAAATGATGATTATTTTTTCGGAAATCTTGAAATCTAGTTCTAGATTCAAAATTTAAAATTAGCACTTTTTTTCGAAAAGTTCACAGTAGATTTTCAGATTTTTTATTTTAGAGCAAAAAAATTATCAGTCCAAATTGTTGTGTTTTCCAGTATATCTATATCTATCTATATATATATATATATATATATATATATATATATAAATTTAAGGTTTTGTCTGTACATTGCTCCAAATCACGCCAAATTTTGGTTGCACGCGTTTCAAGCAAAGTTATGAACGAAAATACCCTCAACAAAATTTCTGTCTGTCTGTATATATGTCTCTATGTATGTCTGTTTGTTGCTCACGATTCACGTAAAAACGGATTAAAGAATTATTATGAAATTTCATATTTGGATCAGATGACTTCTAACTTACGTTTATTGCTATATAACGTTTTGATATTTTGACCCCAATAGGGGGTTGGGGGGGGGGCGCACAAATGGAAATGATCAAATAGCTCCTAAACTAATAACTCTACGGCAAATTTTCTTATGAGCAAAGTTGTAGGGGATGTGATTTCTGACAACTTTTGTTTAAATAATTCCCTTAAAAAACAGCCAAAAAGGAGGGATTAAAAATTGAAAATTCTTGCCCTTCGACAAAACTCAACCAAATCTAATCCGTTCTGTGTTTAAGAATTTAAAAAAATAAAACATTTGGCTCCAGAACGATCTTTATTAGCATGTATTTGCAATCTAATTATATATTGTTTGAATTTGTGGGTTGGCCGTAAAACTTATGTAGATGTTGAGGAAGTATCAGATTTTCGGTCATAATAACACATTAACTGTTTATTTTTGAGCTTTCGATCTTTTATTTGATCCTCATCTTGGGTTTATAATGATAAGAAACAAATTTAAAACTTCTAATTGGAAGGATTGATTTAGTTTGCTGAGAGTAAGAGTTGTTGATACATAAGAAGAAATCAATTAGGTTGTCTTCTATTTGATGGAAATAAACATATATTTTATATAATAAATAAATAAGTACTATATATATACCTATAATATATTTGTTAGAGATTATAGTTTTGAAGGTTTAATCTTTAACATCATTCTTTTTAGTTAGCAATATTTAAACTCTATACCAAATTGGATATAAGAAAATTGGTTTTCTTGTAATATTAAGCTAGTCACTTCCTATATGATTGGTATTTAAACCCATGAGAAGTAATAAATAGTACCTATATTTGAATTTAATTGAATTCTAATTGAAAAGACTTACAATATAGTTAAAACCTCTAAAAGTATAGTCACTAACAAATAAATATACATACATAAAACTTCATTATATAATAATAATAATTATTATTATTATTTTGAATAGACTGTCAATATAAATACAGTATACAAAACGTATTTAGAATCACAAAATTGTGATTCTCATGCATTAGAAATATATCAATGAACAAACATAGACAAAAGCACACAAATATTTCTTAAGCTCATAAATTATAAATTACGCCAACAATTCTTCCTGTGTATAAAGATTTAAAGTTAAAAAATAAAAATTATCATTTCACTTTTCTTCTATAGGTATATGTTTATTTGCATCAAACAGAGGACAACCATAGTGATTTTTTTTAATTTTTAAGTTATGTGTATCAATTTTCTTCTAAATCAAAAATCGTATTAAAATTTTATTCAAATGATTTTTTTAGGGAGTGTCGATTTTTTATTAGGTACCCCTGTAAAAATCTCATAAGAAGAATTAGGGTTTTTTAATCTAATTTATTTTAAAATGATGATGCCAGTGATCCCCAAAGGGGCAATTTTCTACCTGTTAGCGTTTGTAAGCTGCTTTACTTACAATTTTAAAATACATCATTCTCATTTGGTATATCAAATATTTTAGGAGATTAAGTTACGAAACGTTGAAGTGGGAGGCCGGGGTTCGATCCTAGCTGGCGAATAAAAATTTCTACCGGCTGAAAACTCGGCTCCCTCACTAACCCTACTAACACTTTACTTATGTGCTGTCTAAATGGCCTTTGTTCCCGGTGACATTAAATAAAAAAAATAAAAAAAGTTACGAAACAGTCAACATGCAGCCGAACTTCCACTTATGGTAGTTCAATTTGATTTTTATACAAAGGAATCGAATATATCTTTTCCTAATTCAGCCGAAATCGTTAAACTTAAACACTAAAACCCTAACATAACAATTCAAAGTTAAATATGTGTTAAATACTTAGATTATCTAATATAAATTATTTATATCTTCCTAAATTGAAATTCTCGCCCCCTGCTTCATAACTGCATCCTACTGAATTAAATTCTGGTGTATTTTTTTGCCATTTTGACCCCTTTCACCTTTGCTAACAGGTTGTTGAACTTGAAAAGACAGACGGCTATTTACATATACCTCTATTAAAATTGCATCAGACGCAAACAAGTTTTATTACTGTCACGAGGGATCAAATTCATTTAGGGAATTTCCCTCAAGAGTTATTTATTTATTTTATCTCATTTGGTTGCGGAATATTCTCGAACGCGCGACTTAGTTTATCTTGTTAACAAATTTGTCCAGGGTTATTATATACAAGGTGATTCACACTAACCGTTCCAATCATTTATTCGACAAAGGAATGTAATATAAAGATGGCAAAAAATACTAACAAAATCACAGGCGGGTGTCATCTCTTAGATCCGACATGGAATAGATTATTTTTAATTATATGTCAGAAGGGTTGTTTTTATTCCTTCGGAAATCGAACCCAAGTGAGAAAAATAGCAATTCGAGCCAACTTGATAGTCAGTGAGGTGGACCCATCTGACATTTGCATCGCGCTAAATATTTCACTCAATCATTTTTGACTAGTGATTTTTACAAGCTTCGATTTTGAAGACGAATTGAATGATTATTCCCAAATTGAATGTAAAAGTTCAAATTGCCTATAGATCAGACTTTAAATTTCTAAAGATATCACGAGAGAGCTTCATCTACTAAATCCGAGTTAGGATAGACTTTTTGTTACATGCCAGAAGAGTTGTGTTCACTCTCTTGGAAATTGAACCAATGTGCTAAAAATAGCAATATAGGCCACTTGGCTAGATACCCTTTAAGATGGACCCAGTTGAGATATGTATTACAACTCTTCTGACATGTAATAAAAATTGTTAGAGCTCTATGGCTCTGATGAAACTGTATTAGATGAAGGAGGAGGTATCAGCCAAAGATGGAATCACTGGGTTCAATAAAACACCTTCAATAAAACGTTTCGGCCTGAATTTCTTTCATTCTGAAACTTTTGGTTCCAGGAACGTTATAAATTTGCATGAAGCTAAAAAAATTTTTTTTATTTTTATTTTTGACAAGGCTTGGTTCGATCACATATGTGTACCGCATTTTGTGTATAACTCCTAATTGACTGAAGATGGCCAAATAAATTCAGGCCGAAACGTTTTATTGAACCCAGTGATTCCATCACTCTTTGTTGAAATTTCTTCAGAAATCTAAAGTCTGATTCTATCAGCGATTTGAACTTTTATTCTTGTTATTTGTGATCTTAAGTTTATTTTAGGAAAAATAAGTGCAATCAAATTTTACCCCTATAAAAATTATTTATTTTTAAAAGATAACCCCAAAGTATTTTATTTTAAAATTCAAGATATAGGTTTGAGATTTTAAAGCTAGGTCTTATAGATTATATAAAGAACATACTTCCTTTTTGTTCCGGAAAACGAAAATGATAGTTCAATTAGGTTTTGGAATTGCATTTTCTCTCTATTTTCTAATTAAAGTCTGTTAGCGAAATAATTGGATGTCACGGGTAATATGGTTCACCCTATATATAGTTTTGCAAGTGTCATCTGCCCACCGTCTAACTAATCACACATAACACTCAAGTAGATTTATTTTTTAAGTTTTCTTGTTGTTTTCAACTTTGTTTGTTGGAAATTACTACTAACTTACAAGCACGATGCTCATCTTATCCCCTTCCCCCTACATCCTCCAAAGCATATCTCTTTCTTTTGTATTTTGTTAAGAAATCTTTTGATCCAACAATTTAATTTAATTATAACTAATCTTCTTGAGTAGTTCATTATGTTGCTGAGTTCTATGTGAATTAAATTCCCTTCAATCCAAATGATTTGAATGAATATTCCACAAAGCACTCTATTATAAATTGTGTTCTATTATAAAAGACATCCCTACTATTAATTTGTTACATTAAAAATAAATACCCCTTAAAAATCTAAATTTTTATTTGGAATACGGCAGTATCTAATACCAAAAATCTAAAATAATTAAATCAGATTCTTAATTTTCAGTAATACATTTGAATCGGTCATTTCAAAAACCACATAAGTCAAGATTTTTCCATACATGCTTTTTTTGTTGCAAACACTTAATTAAAGATAAACCCATAATCTGAGTAAAAACCATGCATGTCAGTACTCCTCTTCAAACAGTACCCCGAAGTTGTCGTTCATAACTTAAACGTCTTAGACGACACAAGTCATAATCTGATTGTTTTATTCAAATTTAATACCACCTAACCCTGTTTCTTGCTAAAACAACATAAATCAAGAATAAATTGTTTTTTCAATTTATTATTCATTTATAAAGTTTATTCGATATTCACAAACTTTTAAGTCCAATCACTATATTCAGCCCGAAAATTTCCTTGAAAATTTACTTGTGAATTACACAGTTTTTATTGATTCCTGAAATGATCTGATTGGATTTTGAAAGGACCGATTCATTTATAAAAAAGATAACTCTTCTATCCCGATTTGTTATAACCTTATAACTTCCCCGCATGAAAAATCAAGAGCTACAAATATGCCTTCGAAATATTTATATTTTAAATCAAATGTTTACAATATTTTACTGATAAGCATTTTCACTTTCAACATCTTCTAATCTAGTAAAATCATTAACTCGATGTATTAGGTAGACTAGACTCATCGAATTTTCAAATTTTTATGTTTCCATTAAAAAATGAAACAGGATCATGTAAGTGTCAAAACAATGTCTGTCTATTTGTCCTTCTGTCAAAGCTTTGTAGTTTATAAATTAAATAAGTTCTAAGCCCGAAATTTACAAGTATTTTATTTATTTTACCTGAAATCAAAAATTGGATTAAAATTTTAATCGAAGAATTATTCATCGGGTCAAAAATAATTTTTTATCATGGGGTGTGTAGTATTCCAGTATATATATATATATATATTTTCTTTTTATTATTATTTTGCTTTAAAATGATGACTTTAGAGAGCCCTGAATTGGCCATTTTTAGGTGATTTTTGTATCTGTGGCTTTTAGAAACGGTTTAACTTAAAATTATGAAAAGAATTTAAGAAATTCACAAATGTTTCTCTTTATTAATGACAAATAAGAATGAACAATTTTTTGCATTAAAGCAGGGCGTTGTTTTTTTTTGGCGGGGGGGGGGGGGCACTTAATAAGATTAATCAAAATGATTTTATCTTTCATGGAAAGGGGAATATAACAAAGTAGAAAAACTACATTAACTTTTTTTTGTAGTATTACATTTATTAAATATTGATTGGTTTAATTATACCTAATTGCTTATTTATTATAATGCGAGAGATGGAACTTCAGTGCATTTTGTACCTTGCTCTGAATGGATTCGTTACGTTTCTTTTTTACTGCTTTGCTTTTTTATTTCCAAGTGCATTTGATTTATGCTCGTACAGCATTTGTAGAGGAATTATGTGAGCGGCTGTATATTAAACATATTCTTTTAATTTACAAGGAACCACCTGAAACTTTATATCAAAGTATTCCATATAAATGTTTTTTTTTAATTGTTGGAGTGATTATTAATAAATTTTTTATTTTTATTCTAGCATTAGAGGGAAAAAGTTATTTTAATAAATTTAATATCCCGATTGGATTGATTTCTATCAAATCGAATCTTTTTTCTGAGGCAAGGAATATTTATCCTGGAAAACGTCTTTTCTTATTTCTAAATAATATACTATTAAAGGATATCGAAAAGGTATATTATTTGAGATTGTTATTTGGTTTATAATATTGAGATAGGTTTTCAATTAGAGTTTTTTTTTAATTTTCATATTATGATAAATTGATTAACATAATCTATTTACTTCCACTTACATACTAAAAGTTAAAATTTTGAATTCTTCTCACTATATCTTCACGATTTGATTTTTTCTAATTCCAAATCATTAAAGTTACTTTTACTTATTCAATTCTAGGTGAAAGTAAAAAAGAGAAAACAAATTTATATTTGTGCCACATGTATTAAAAAATTCCCAAAAATTCAAATGTTTGTTTGTGTAAGAGTAACATATTCATAATTTTAGAGATGGATCAGTGAAATTCGAAAATAATTATACTAAGTATTGTCTAGATTCTAGAATAATAACCTCCAGAAACTGGAACTCGCTTCCAGTCACCGTATTCCCCGCGACTTATAACCTTCAGTTGTTTAAGACCGGCATCCACAGATATACCTTCGACCCCTATCCAGTCCATAAAATCCCCCCTTCTTCTTCTTTTGGTTGGAGGGACCAACACAGGCCTTTAGGGGATGCACCTTTTTGGTCTAACTCCTTCTTACATCAATTTCATTTAAAAAATAAATTATGTGAGCCGGCAGTGTCCCATTAGGTACCTACTTCAGGAGTTTCTGATTTTATGCAATTTTCTCAAAAACGGCTCAAACTTTTATTTTCTTAACGAATATTTTAAATGGGTTAAAATTTTAATTTGAGTGAAATTCAAGGTAAGTAGCCTAGTTGATCAGACATGTAGCAAAAATCTTGGATCTTGTTCTGGATCAAATTTACAATTATATTTTTGTGGAATTTTCATAAAAAGGTAGAAAATAGTTAAAAACTCGAAAATATGTCAACGATAGTTTCATTTAAACATAACTCATTTTCTTTACAGCTAGTGAAGCTAATAGCTTGAAATTTGGTATGAATGTTAGTTTTAACACTCAAATGCTTGTTAAGAAAGGTGTGGTTTGTTTAATTCAAATTTTAAAAGGATGAAACAAAGAAAAACTTCTAAAATCACGGTTTTTTCGGAAATGCTGAAACTACAAACTTGAAGTTTGGTATGAAGATAACATTTAAAACCCGATACCTGTTGAAACCGGATGAAAAATGTGGTTTTAGAAATTTTTCCTTGTTTTTACTCATTGAAAATTTGAAATTTTATAAAAAATTTATTACTAAGCATTTACATCTTAAAATTAATATGTAGAATAGAATCTACATTTTTATTTAAACTCTTTTACTATTTGTTTCAGATTAATTACAACAATTGCGATTTAGATAGCGTTGCATTATTAATAACAACCAATTCTAATCTAAACGAATATAATAATGTACAAATTACGATGAATTGTCGTTTTATTATTGCACAATCGATCGAAAAACCATCTTTAAAAATAAGTGATAAAATTAATAGATTTATACTGTATGAAATTTTTCATATATCACCTAAAATGCCCATGCAATTTCATTATCTAGGTGAATGGAATAGGAATTCAATAACTAGGCTAGCCTTACCTAATGTCTATCAACAACGCTATCAATTGCATGGTTATGAATTACGAAATGGACTCAATCCTGTAATTTCCTTATTTTATAAATAAAATTTGATCATATATAAGAATTATTTTTGTTTTTTGTTTTTAAAGGTATCGCCGTTTATTGAAATCGTCTATGATAAAACTGATATAAAGGAGATTAATGGAATAACTTATGAAATTTGGACAACCATTGCTAAATATTTAAATATTAGGTGAGAATAAAAACAATACTTAGAATAAACCGAATGGTGAACCGCGACCTAAAATCCTGTACACCTACTTCCACTTCCATTTCCAAGTAGAAGACAATAGATGACAATAGATTATCTAATGAATTCCAAAGTTATTCCAAATAATTCCAAAGACGGTGTACACCTAATTACAATCGCGGTTCACCTCTCGGAATAAACTCTACTTTTACATATTCACATTTATCAATCAGCCATTCTGGTCCACTGCTGGACGTAGGCCTTCCATTTCGTATTCACATTGGGATTATTTAATTTCAAATTTGGGATTAATAAATTTCAAAATGGGATTAATTTATCGATGCTATATGTATAGCACACATATAAAATGTTAAGTACCATTTCTAAACTTTTATAGAAAAGGCTTCTGAAAGTTATCATTCTTATTGGAGAAAATCAGAGGTGCTAGTTAACGGGAAATAAATATATTGTTCTTGTGGGAGAATATAATTTGTTTCCCCGATAACTTTTAGATGTCAGAAGGGGTGTATTTGCTATTCCATTACTTAAATGTAATTATTAATTTTATATAAATCATGTCACCCCTATCGTGATTTTCGTCAATAATAATAAGAAACAAATAGATAGTGTCGAGGGGTGAACCGCGATTGGAATTACGTGTACACATCTTTGGAATTATGTGGAATTATTTTGGAATTTGCCCCTTCATCTATTGTCTTCTACTTGAAAATGAAAATGAAAGTGGAAATAGGTGTACACGATATTAGGTCGCTGTTCACCCCTCGAATAGTATAGATCTGTAGATACTTCAAATTGGGATTAATCAATTTCATGTTCAGACTATTCACTTTCAAAGTGGGAAACAGTCATTTTCATAGGAGGAATTTTATAAAATAGAGGTTTAAAAAACTATTAATATTAATTCTCTTTGGCTATAAAACTAAGAAAGCTGAAATGTATGCGGAAGGAAACTTATATTTATAAAGGTGAGGTAATATTCCACCGGGCCATAATTGAGACTAAGGAAGGACAATCAAAAAAATGAAAATAAGGAATTCAAACCTTAAATTTTATTTATATAAAAATAAATAATTTACTATAGAATTTGTGTTTTATTAGATTCCTCATTCGAAAATGTCTATAGGTACACAATTTTAAATGTATTCATTAATTGATTCCATTTGAATTTGATTTTCATTTTTTGTATAGTTATAATTTTTGTAAATTATTCAAAAATGACTGTTTTTTAGTCTCTATATCACATATCATCTTGATTATAAATCTTCAACTAAATAATATGTTTATGAGAAGAGTTATGTTTTTTTGAAAAAAACAAAAAACAAAACAACATATAAGTCCTGGGTTTAGTTTCCAGGTAGAGGTTTTTTTTTTGAAAAATATGTTGTTCTTTATAGCTTTTGAGTCAACTAAATGTTAATATAGTTTTAATTATTTAATTTTAAAATTAGACTTTTATTAAATCATTTAGTATGCAGAAGTCCCGCTATGTTTTTTGTTCCACAGCCACAAATCTTGCTTATATATTAGAATTTTGTGTTAAGCTATATTATATTTATTCTTCTAGTGGGCCGGGCTGGAATTGGTCCATAGTAACTTCTTGTAGAAGGGGTTGAGCATGGAGGTTGACTCCCTTAGCTCGTAAAAATCACACCCCAAGTGGCTATCGTGCCAAAGATGATGACGATGTTATATTTACATTTATTAATGAAAAGCTGACAGTGTGGCTTAGTGGCTATTCACTAATCTATTGATCGCACATGAAGACCTCTTTACGTTGAAGGGTACTAGAAACAAAATATTCTCTAGCGAGAACTTGAGCTGACCGAGGGGTTAGCGACGCTGACAGAGATCGGTATAATAAAAAAAGTTGATGATTTCTTAAATAAGACCGAACCAGGTCATTTATTCATTCTTCAAAATTTTCATTTTTATTTCATATTATATTGAGAAATAAGATAGTTAGTTATTTGTAAAAAAAGTAGCATTTAAAAATGATCCTATTTTCCAAATTCAAAAAGATTTAGTATCTAATAATTTTTTGTTTACATTCAATATTTTTTATTTATTTATTTTTTTATTTAAATAAATTGTAAATTAGTTTAAATTCATATATTAACGAATTATTGATTGTTTTAGATGAAATTTTTATTTTTCTTACTAAAACGTAATATTTATTATTATAATTTTTTTTTAATAAATGAAGTACATTTGCAGGTATTTGGACAAGAAACTATAAAATCGCAAATCAATGTGAATTCTTTGATTTTTTTTAGTTTCTTGGCCAAATTCTGCAAATGTACTCATTTATGGTATTAAATAATATGGATGCGATGGAATTCAATAATAATAATACATCTGGGGTGCTATTTTTAATGTTAGTTAATTAAGTTGACTATCTCTAAGGCGCTTTCTGAGAATAATAACTAGTTCACAGTAAAATATAGGGAACGCGGTGTTGGTTTATAGTGAAACATTGTTAAAATTAAATTAGGTTGGAGTTGGTGGTGTTTCACAAGGAGAAAAATTAAAATACAAAGATTTTTTTTAGTTTACTCTATATATTTCGAGCTCTTAACTCATCGTCAGGAGAACATTGGCTGAAGATAACATAAAATAATGAACAGAATTTATTTTAATATGATGGACAGTTATTTATGACTTAGTGTAAATATAAAAGAATTATCAGGGGATGGGATGGCCTTAAAGAGAGAGAGCCGAATGAACAGATGGAGCGGACAGAGGGCTAAACTGGGAATAAAGAAAAGATATGTATACTTGGAAGTTGCCGAAAATTATGTATGTACCATAAAGGGGGCAATAAACTATGGAATGTGATGAGGATGCATAGTGAAAATTTCCATCTCTTATTTTCTATTTAAAAATAAAAAATAAAAAAAACCCACCATACATCTTCATCACATTCCAATTCAAATTAAATATCATTGATTAAAATGTCAATTATTGGTGAAGTTTTGATGTCTGTTTGATTGTTCAAGATGTTTTGATTAAGGTGTATGGCCTTTTTAATTTCAGCTGACTCAAACAAATCCAATTTCCTGCTTTTTGAAATGAAATGAAAAGGAGGGGGTTGGTCGATGAAGGTGAATGGTTGTGGTCAAACAAATGATCTGCAAAAGCCGAGTTATAACTTAAAGGGTGGCATTTGGGTTCAAACTATTCACCTGTAGATTGCGAAGAGATCTCATATGTTCAACGTGACGTTGATTGAAAGATCTACCTGTTTGCCTGATATAAAAGGATTGACAGTCATCACATTGCAATTTATATGCACCACTTTTTGTTATCGGTTTAATTATATCGATTTTATTGTTAACCAATATGGATGAAAGATTATTCATGTTATAGAATGCGGGGTAATATTAAGTTTGCGAAACATTTTAGCTATAGGGTAGCTGAGTGGTGAATGGAAATAAAGTTTTTAAAAATTTTTCTTTTTGTTGGGATGATCATCCCATCTTCAGGGAATCAAACCCAAGTTTCAAAAATGGTATTTGTGCAATTGGCAAATCTTTAAGATAACCTTTATAAACAATAACCACAACTAAGAAATTTGAGTAAAATATCTATGTATACAACTTCATCGTAAATTCTGTTTGGGTAATATCTAAAGGGATTTAAAAAAAAAACCGAAAATTTTTTAAAATTTGAAAATCCCACAATTTTTTAATAAAATCTAGTTTTGTTTGTTTTATTTTGTTTCTAGTTTATTGAACATCATCTTGAATATTGATTATGGACACCGTCTACCGAATGGCTCATGGACCGGGTTATTAGGCGCATTGAAAGATGGCCAAGTTGATCTAATACATAATTTTCTTGTATTTAATCAACGCAAAGAGGCTGGGGATTTTTTAAAAATTAGCTTCCCTCAAAGGCAAGTTAATTAAGACTCGAATTTTGCATAATTTCTAATTATTACTAGTAACCTTCAGGAGATCAATGTCCCCGACCTCCTGAAAATCCTCTGTTTGCCACTAAATGTAAATATAAATCAATGAAAATCTAGTATAAAATATCTTTTAAAATTTTATTTGGCATAAGTAAGTTTTATTCCAATATTTTTTAATTAATAAATACCATGATTTTTTTATTAAATTTTGTATTTAAAAAAAAAATAAAATAAAATAAAAATAAGCTGACGTGTTCTGATGTGGCCATCTACTTGACTTTACCATACAACCTGGCCCCTCACTTATATTTAATATTTAATAATATTATTTATAATCATGTAGGGGAGGGGGTTAGTTTTTGCATCTTTAGACTTCTGGGATCCCACTGATTATGTATACAAAATTTGGTTGAATTTGATCAAATGGCCAAGATTTTAATTTTTTGACCATGCACCCCCTCCATTTTGGGAGGTTAGTTTTTGCATTTTTAGACTTCTGGGGGTCCACTGATGATGTATATAAAATTTGGTTGAGTTTGCTCAAACGGACTAGATTTTTAATTTTTACCCCCCCCCCCCTCCACACCCATTTTGGGCGGTTAGTTTTCCCATTTTTAGACTTCTGGGGTCCCATTGATTATGTATACAAAATTTGGTTGAGTTTCGTTTATGGCCAAGATTTTAATTTTTTTGACCCTGCACCCCCCCCCTCTATTTTGGGTGGTTAGTTTTTCCATTTTTAGACTTCTGGGGTCCCACTGAATATGTACACAAAATTTGGTTGTTTGGTCAAATGGCTTTGATTTTTAATTTTTAATCCCCCCTCCACCCCCCTTAATTTTGGGTCAATATGCACCAAAATCTAATCATCTCTTAATCTCAATGGACCAAAACTACGTGTATGGTAAAGTAAAAATATGTATAGGTGTCTTCTAACCGATAAACTTTCTATTTTTGCAGATATCTTGTCTTTTTACAAACTCCAGAAATGGTTTCGAAACAAGATTTAACCGTGTTCTTAAAACCGTTCAATTCTAGACTCTGGCTTTTCTTATGTATTGTTATAATTTTGATTTCAATAGTGAATACAATATTAAATTTTTGGATAAATAATGCAATCTCCAAATCAAGGTTTTTTTACGATTCTTTGTTACATACACTTGGATCGATGTGCCTGCAAGGTAGTTTTGGATTTTATAAAACTTTTTAATAGAAGTGAGAAGTGATTTAATCTGAAAAATCACATAATTATAGACTTTGACAATATATATATGGCAAAGTTTTCGATTATTGGAAACTTTGAGAAAAAAATGTAATTTTATAGTGGGAGTCTGTCAAGTCGTCAAATTTCAAAATTGACAAAGCTAAAACTGAAATTTTACATAAAGCTGGAGTACCATTGTCTAGGGCCGGCCCTAGACGGTAAGCAAGTGATTCGGCCGTTTCAGGTGCCGTGACCAGAGGGGCCAAGACTCGAACAAAATAAAAAATAAAATATATATGTGTGCCTCATATCCACATTAGCTTACTGAGGAAATGAAACTTCTTTAGACGTAGATGTTAAATTTTTTATGTAGACTTTTATTTTTTTGGAGGTGTTAGAAATATATATATATTAATTGAATGTAATGGAAGGCAGCCCAGAGGTAGTGAGGAAAGAAAATATTAACACATATAAAATAATGTGTAATTTATTGGAATCCTTCCTCCTTTCCTTTCAAACCGACGTTTCGGAGGATTTTTCCCTCCTTCTTCAGGGTTTCAAAGGGTCAATGAATGAAACAAATAAAATGTTTCCTTCTTCTCTCCACAGTAGTGTTCAAAAACTTTCTTCATTTTTAACAAAGGCATAGAAAAACAATTTTTTTTTCCTCCTTTTCTTAATTAGACCTCTGGACTGCCTTCCATTACACTCAATTAAAATTTCTACAAGTCCGTCTCTCTCCAGAGAAAATTTCGTTGCAAAAAAATATAAATATATATTTATGTTATGCTATTTTTAAATATATTATTATTATTATTATTAATTTTTAGTTTTATTAATTCAAGATAATGGACTTAAGTATTTTTATTTTTAGCATAGGTATGATTCTTTATTTTATTTGATAAAGATAAACATAAGGATATACGGGCCCCGTCCCATCTCAATTGGCCCACCAATATTTTTTCTTTTTAAATAAAATTATGCTAATTCACGGTAAATTTAATTTAAATATTTATTTTTATTATCATTTGGAACAACATTTCAAGCAATTTAAAATATTTTATTGTAACATTTAACTTAAAATTATTTTTTAATTGTCAAAAACATATTTTTATATAAAAAATGGTTCTTGCTTTCCACGATTTTTTTTTAAGAATCTTTGAATATGTGAAATAATTAAGTAGGCTTTGCCTTTTTCCAACAAAAGAAAGTTTGTTTTGTTTATTATTAGTAAAAATGACTCGTGGAATGGTTGTTGATGAAAAAATTCGCTCAATTATTATCAATTTATTTAAAAAGGGAAAATCAAACGCGGAAATTGGCGATCTAGTTAATTTATCAAAGTTTACTGTCAGAAATATTATTCGAGTTTATAAAACAACGGGTACAATAGCTACAAAACCTCGATATGCGTCGAAATCCAAAATATCAGATGCTGATAGACGGGCATTGAAGAAGATTATTAGAAAAAAGAGGCGTTCGAACTATGGTGAATTATCTGTTCTTTGGAGCGATGCTGTGGGGCGAAGTGTTTCAAGATCCACGTGCCATAGAGAAGCCCTTAAGTTAGGTTTTAAAACTTACAAGGTAATTTTATTGCAACTTATTCCAAATTTTTTTTTTTTTGTTATTTTACTAATTTTTTTTTAGGCGAAAGAAAAGCCAATCTTGACATTAAAACAAAAGAAAAACCGGCTTAAATGGGCTAAAAGTCACATTAATTGGACGAGTGATGAATGGAATAGTGTCCATTGGAGTGATGAGTCTCGTTTTGAAGTTTCTGTTGGGGACAATCGAGAGAGTTATTCGTCAGAAAAATGAAGCTTTCAATTCAGATTGTTTAAAAAAGAAAGTAAAATTTCCTGCTTCAGTTATGGTATGGGGTTCAATGTCTGCTAGAGGTGTTGAAAAACTTCACTTCATTGATGGAATTGTAAACACCAATAAATATTTAGAGATTTAAAAAAAATCGTTACTTCCAACAATGGTAGATGCATTGCAGAATAATAATAATTTTGTGTTCCAACAAGACGGGGCGGCCTGCCATACATCAAGAAAATCTTTAAAATGGCTTTCTGATCATAATGTTCCACTTTTGGAGTTGGTGGCAAACAGTCCCGACTTGTCACCAATAGAAACTCTTTGGAACACAATGAAAAAGCTATTACGAATACAACCAGCTAGAAACGTTGTCGAATTAAAACACAAACTTCAAAATATTTGGGATACTTTCACTCAAGATGAGTGTCAAAACTTAATAAGTACGTTGCCCAAAAAAATTCAAGCCGTAATTAAAAATAAAGGAGACGTCACACAGTGGTAAAGGTTTTGGATTTTGTATGTTTTCCTTGTTTTTAACAATTAAAAAATAATTTTAAGTTAAATGTTACAATAAAATGTTTTAAATTGTTTAAAATGTTCCATATGATAATAAAAATAAATATTTAAATTAAATTTACCGTGATTTAGCATAATTTTATTTAAAAAGAAAAAATATTGGTAGGCCAATTGAGATGGGACGGGGCTCGTATATTAGGAAAAATTTCTGATAGTAATCATATTATTATAGCTTATAGCTTTCACTCAGCGCAATGTCATTCCTTCCTTAGGGATGCAAAGTTGAGCGTCCTCTTCTTCTTCGTTTCTTGTTGCTTACCCCACAGGCAAAAGCTATAGATTAAAAGAAAACATCAGTTTTTATTTGGAGGTGCTCATTACTCACTATATAATTATGCATAAAACACAAAGGATATTACAATCAGAAATGGGGATTAATCAGTAACAATTATAAATATAATTTGGATGTTTTATTTGATATCAATTAAACTAAAATTTGTTCAAAGCCCAAATCGACTTTTATTCTAAAAAATATACTTTATTGCATTTTTTCAATTAAAATATACAACTTAATATATACCTGTTATATTTTAAGTTGTAAATGAAACATTCCATGCAAAAGAACTCACACGTAGAAAACAAATATACTATTGTATAAGAAAGATAGAAGATGAAGTTTTTAAACCTTTGAAATAATATACTCTCTATCAAATTATACATACATATATATTTATATATTGGTATATATAATAATAAAACTTGAGTAAGATGCGAGGTAGGTTTCACAAAAGAAATAAAATAAAATTTAGTTTTGAATTCGATATATTTCGGGTGTCAGCCAGCCCATCTTCATTTATTATATTAAAATGTTTCACCTAGAACCAACACCTATCTCGTTAAAAGTTATATAAGTATATGTTTATTTGTATCAAGAAGAGGACAGGTTCATTGATTTTCTGTTGAAAATAACATATTACGTCAAAATTGCTCATACATATGATTGAACCTCAATATTTTAATGAATCTCATCATCTACTTTGCAGCTCTAGCGATTCAATATGGGATTTTGTCTCGCTAGCCAATTAGTCCTTATTTCGTGTAGATATAAAAATCCCATTAAATTTGTCTAATAGTATTTTGTAAGTAGTATCTTTTATTACAAATACAAATAATTATTGTAATTACTTGTCCACGCATGCGCTGACACACAACTTAGATACCCAACACATTCTTCTTTTCTCGGACTCAAGGCTTGTCTCTTATTTTACCTCTATTGAATCATTTCCCCTTTATTGTAACACACAAATTCAAACAAATACTTCTCTAAAGAAGTTTCACTTAAAAAAATATGATTCTAAAGGTAAACTGAATAAGATTGGAGTAATTTTTGGAGACGGACTGATAAGTGAATTAAGTGGATATCGATGAGGCAATCCAAAAAAAGAATTACTACATTATAATTCTGCTGAGAATGATATACAATATATTATTGTTACTGCCACTGAAAGAGGAGACAGAGGACAATGTCATATTGGATTTCCTTCACTGACTTTTCAAAACCCTGAAGAAGGAGGGAATAGCCTCCGAAACGTCGGTTTTATGAATAAAAAGATAGTGTAAATTATCTTCTTAGTTTTTTGGACTGCCTCATCGATATCCACTTAGTACACTGAATTATCGAAGATTCTGGAAAATTATTCATTAGGTATAGGAAAAATTAATTGCTTTTACTATGCCTATAAAAGTTTCCACTTCAAAAGAATCTCAAAACATCACATAATGGAAGTAATAATTTATTTATTGAGACTGGTGTTTTACTGAGTTAATACTTGAATACACACTTTAATGTTTATTCTATTAGATGACATGACACTTAAAAACAAAAATAATCATTATAGACGGTGGGGGAGGACCAATGTGTTGATGCGATATTCAGAAAAATATCTTTATTAAAGAAATGTTATTAAATTTGTGTGGGCGGTTTAAGATGCATTCATGAATAATTTCTCAAAATTTTAATAAGTAATTAATTCTTGGTATCCCAAGAAGTTGTCAAAGATCGTTAATGAAATTGTTTCTGTCAGTGGAAAAAATCTATTATATTTAAATTTATCAATCATAAATTTAATATTATTTTTAATAATTACAAACAAGCTGTTTATACTTTTCATGTGAAATATTAATAGTTTTCTTTTCTTTCCAGCTGGCAGTTTTTATCTGGAATTTATTAATTTCTTTAGTGGTCGTCTATTAATTGTAATCTCTTTACTGTTTTCTTATATAATATTCCATAGCTATAGTTCAGGAATAATTTCCTCATTAGTAACCGATGATTTAACTTTACCGTTTAATGATTTAGTGAGTTTAATGGACAATGGTGAATACGTTATTGAATATCCAAGTTCAGTTCCGTTGGAACACGACCTCGCGGTTAGTATACAATTTAAGAATATAAAATTTCAATTTTTCTATCTAATTAATATACGTTAACTTTATAATGAAATAATAATAATCTTGTAATAGATTAGCTTATTTAAAGATTTTATTTTATTTCACTAGTCACTATTTCATGGCATTGTTACTTAAATTATTTATAAAAATGTGTAAAAATATTTTTCTTGGTTTGAATTGATATTTATATGAACAGCATAAAAGATCCTTTCATTACTGAAGAGAAGGAGAAATTGATCAAATAAAAGGGTGGTGTCATGTGTTACTGTGAGGGTTAAAAGTGTCGGGAAAGACGAAGGCTGGGAGAAAGTGCCAGTTGCTTGAAATCATCGAGAAAAACGTATTGGAGAATGAAATGACCCGGTACTTGTCCAATTCAACCGCAATAGGATGTTGGGAATTGGCAAATCGCGTGCAATGTGCTAATCAACTTTTAAAGAGAAGATCTCCTCATTAAGATATTTACCAAAATCGATGAAGGGTATAACATTCCTCTAAGTCCAAAATGCGAAATTTCCAATTTTCCGAAAAGAGATTTTAAGGCCTGGAATGATAATATTCTCCATGGGCTTCCCCAATCTAGAAACTAAGGAATTTATTATGATCAAACATGATAGAATGATAATATCCATGAATTTTGGGAAACATATTCTCAAATTAATCGTGGATGATATCTCTATGAGATGAATATATATTCATGAATCAATCAAACATCATATCAAGGCAGTTATTCTACAGACGTGTCATATATGTAGTATCTACGCAAGTTTCTCGATTAAAAAGCCTAAAAAGAACATGTTGAAAGAAAAAACAAAAAGATATGTTAAAATATGCCAGTATTCGCGCTAACTGTCACAACTCGGATTATAATAAACATTCTATTATAAATGAATTCCTTTTTACTTTATCCAATGCGAAGCATGGGGAAAGTATTGTAATCGGTCTCGCGGCAAGCGCGACTTCAAAGAGTCCTCAGATAAAGACTACGGAACCCAGGGACTCAATTAAAGTCACAAATTGTAGTATTCAATTAGGTTGAATTTTAGCACGTGACGGTTTTGCCAAAAATTACATGGGGTCTCTCGTCAAGAGGCCAAAAAGTGCGATTTTGTGCGTGCGGATGGATGGATGTATGTATGGATGGATGGATGTATGTATGGATGGATGTATAGATGGATGGATGGATGGATGTTATCGTTTTTTTGGCCCACGATTTTTTCCACACCATTACACCGATTGAAATTAAATTTAAAACCTACCATTAGTTTAACAAAATGAAGCGCTGATTAGTTTTTGGTACATATCAGCCCATAAACATTAGTACTTTATTTCAGTACTTTTTTAGTTTTTTCTAAATATCTTGAAAATGACTTAACCAATTTTGATGAAATTTAATATCCTAATTAAGTACCTTGGGGACCACAAAAAAGGTTAAATAAAGATTTTAGTAAAATTATATTTTAAAGTACTTTACTTTAGAGTAAGATAGTACCTTTTATTTAATGTTTTATTTAAAATTGTTTAAAATTTATTCATTTGATCGTTTTAATATAGCTCATTTAAACTTGCTTAAGTGAGAATGGATAGGCTTCTCTCTGAGAAATGATAAAAATTTGGGAGGAAATTTTATAAGTAACCATAGCAACTGCGTGTTTTCTTATCCGTTACCTTTGCTGAAAACATAGAGGAATCGAGTTAAAATCAAAAATAGCGATGGATTCTCATCTAGTACTTGAGGAATAACCATTCTATCTTAGATTTTTGACGTTTCGGTTTTTTTGGTAACCATTGCTGAAGACATGGAGGAATCGAGTTAAAATCAAAAATAGCGATTGATTCTCATCTATTACTTGAGGAATAATAATTCTACGTTAGATTTTGGACGCTTCGATTATTATTGTAACCATTGCTGAAGACATGGAGGAATCGGCTTAAAATCAAAAATAACGATCGATTCTTATCTAATACTAGAGGAATAACCTTATTGCATTCCATTTTTGATGTTTTGTCTATTAATGCCAACCTCTACTGAAAACGTGGAGGAATCGAATTAAAATCAAAAAGACTAAATTCTTTTTGGTAAACAACTCAAGCTGCAATTAATAGTCAAAACATCAAAAATGGAATGCAATAAGGTTATTCCTCTAGTATTAGATAAGAATCGATCGTTATTTTTGATTTTAAGTTCGATTCCTCCATGTCTTCAGCAATGGTTACCAGTAATAATCAAAGCGTCAAAAATCTAATGTAGAATTATTATTCCTCAAGTAATAGATGAGAATCAATCGCTATTTTTGATTGTAAGTCGATTCGTCCATGTCTTCATCAATGGTTACCAATAATAAACCGAAATGTCAAAAATCCAATGTAGAATTGTTATTCCTCGACTGTTAAATGAGAATCGATCATTATTTTTGAATTAAAGTCAACATGAACTGCAAATTACAAGTGATATCTGATTAATAATAAAGGAATAAACATATTAATATTTCAAATGAATTTGGATAAAGTTTAGCAACGATCCGTTGCAGTTTATTTGTAAAAGTATTTTGCCTTGAATAAAAACATCCCAGCATCTACATTTACTAAGAAAAATAAAAATAAATAATAATACTGTCAATATTGATTTGAAAGGTAAGAATTAACTTTCTGCTATCTCTTTTGCCCGGAAAGTTTTTTTTCTTTGTCATTTTTTTTTTTAAATATTTTAAAATTTTCCTTGAAATTCTTTGGTAATTCAAATATCATTTTTCCCTTGCAAATACTAAAACTTCTAATAGGTAATTCCCTTGAAACTTCGATTATAATGTTGAAAGCATCGTTTTCTTTTTCTCAAATTAAAGCATGGAGCTTGTTGTTAGATATAGGATAGCCTGAAAACAATGTGTGTTTACTCTCACTACACGTGTTTGGAGAATCTCAAAGAGATAAAAGCTGAACATGGAAATAAAATTCCGAGATTTTCATTCCATTAGGGAAGTTGATATATTTCTCTTTTTCTCCGTAATCATGATGCTAACATCACATGTTTACATTTCCAAACCATCGATTCAATCTAAATATATTATTAATTTTGATAAATTTACCTAATATCAATTAATTTTTTTTCCTCCTATAAACTGGGTACACATTAAAAAATGCTGATATTATATTACAAAGAAACATTAAATTGTTCCCAAGGCATCTATATATTTCACCAACAAAATATTCGATAATGAATTAAATAAGGAAACAATTTTCCAGCACCCTTGTATGAAGGTTTACAACATCGTATTAATATTAATTGTTTAGGTGCCTTAGAACAGTGTTACTCAACCTATGTGGCGCGAGGCATTTTGACAAATAATTAAAATTGCATGGGTTTTTAACTTTCAAATAGTATTTGTAATTACTTCAATTTTTTTTTTATTATCATACAACACTGTTCTAGCTTTAAAAGTGAAAAATGAAAAAAGGAAAAATTTTATAAGTACCTCAAAGTATCTGGCCAACACTAGTATCAGAGATCAAAAAAGCTAAGCAAAACACTCTTTTTTTTAATCATTTATATAAATTCCAAATTAGAAAATCATAAAACTTTATTTATTATTTAATACATTATTTAATTAAGAACATTTCCGTTTGTTTTAGTATTCGCCGATACCAAAATATCAACGTTTCTATCGTGAATATATTGATCCAGAAAGAACGAAAACATTACCAGTAATAATGGATGGATTGAAAAAAGTTATAAATAATAAATATTATGGATTTATATCGAGTGAATTTACGGGCCGGGCATTTTTTCAAAATTTAAATCAGAAAATCTATCATATTTCATTTTATGATAAACCATTATTTCTAGCAAGTATGATACAAAAGAATGCAACCATACAAAGATTTCTTAATCATAAGTAAATAACATATACTTTTGAATTATGGAATATACAGTGTGATTCAGAGCATCAGTTCTTTTTATCCGTTAATATACCTATAATTAACGGACCTAAATTTTTCTTAAGAGAAGAAAGAGGACTAAAACGTCCCGAAGACTTCTACCACCCCAGCCATAGCCCTGCCTCGAACCTTTCTCTGATTAGCCAATGACTTCCAATGATTTCTGTTTTTATCAAATTCTTCCTTCAAAGCTAACAAGATAAAAGAGCTGCTTGACAGATTACTGATTAAAATTAAATTAGGTTGGAGTTGGTGGTGTTTCACAAGGAGAAACACCACCAACTCCAACCTAATTTAATTTTAACAATGTTTCACTATAAACCAACACCGCGTTCCCTAAATTTTATAGATTACTGATTACTTCCCCATTAAAACTGTGTGAAAACTTTTCTTTTGAAATTAATATAGCTTTTAAATATTTGATTTTAACGTTGGTTTGTTAAATATATTAATGCGGGTTAAGTGAAGTCATGTCGCATAAATTACGCCACGATATTTTTCAAATAATTATTGTGCGGTTGAACTTGGAGGCATTTGAGGACATAAACTGGTTGTTAACGACTGATTTTATTTTATTTAGAACAAAATAAAAGTTATTTCATTATATCCTGTAAGTATATATTGTATGGTAAAGTTTATTTATTACTCATCAATGGTGTACATAATGGGATCCCAAGCTGTTTCATCAGTTTTTAAAAAGGCTTCCTCAGCACCCAGTATGGGGTATGAACAACGGCCAGTAGTATAGATATCAGTGGTTAATACAATTGCATCATAGGGAACATTAAATCGAGAACATAAAATTGCAACTGAAATTTGTATTGGCGGGTCGTTGTTCATACCCTATACAGGTGCTGAGGAACCCTTTTAAAAACTGTCGGAACAGCTTGGGATCCGCTGTAGTCCATTGCCCAGCAATAAATAAACCATATCATACAATATATTATACCTACACCATAAATGACAAATCTTTTATTTTGTTTTAAATAAAATAAAATCACTTAATATCAACGAGTTCCTGATCTCAAATGCCTCCAAGTTCACATCCACAATAATTATAAAGAGGACATTAGGATTTTGTGAAACAATTCTACTTACAAATTTCTCGATATTTTTCGTTTAAAAGTTGTTTCTTTAAAGAAAAAAAAAAAAAAAAAAAACTATCCAACAATACTTCAACCAATTAATTTCCCCATTTGCAATTTTTAATATACCTACTCCCAGTTAATTCCGGAAGACGTAAATGTCATCAAATGACTGATGATTAAATATTTTCGTCATCTTCCATTTACGTTCCGAAATAAAGTTTTAGGTGGCACTGGAGGTCTGATTCACCCTGTATATATATATATATATATATACATATACATAATAGATTTTATAATCAAATCATTATTTTTTAGAATGACAAGAATGAATGAAGTTGGACTCACATCAAGGATTATCGTTGATTATTTTGAAGATATGTGGACATTAAATGAAATTGACAACAAACACTTTAAAAATATTGATCTAAAACTTTTAATAATACCCTATTGTATTCTCTTCGGTGGTTTTATATTAGCAGTTTTCATTTTTATCATTGAGAATCTAATGTATCGAGTTAAGAAGAATAATAGCAAAAAATGAAAACAAAATAAGAAATTGGAATGAGAGAAAATAAACGAGTAAAATAAAATAAAATTCATTTGAATTATTTTAAATTTATTTTAATTTAACTTATAATAAATATATTTATATATAAAGCCTCAGGAGCTCATTTCTGATTGAGTACGTGGTTGCCGACTACGGGGCTATCCGAGCTGAGTCTGACATTGCTTCCACTTACTTGTGTCAGGCTCCTCTTTTATCTTTCCTATCCATCATCTCTTGGCTAACTCTTGTTTTTTCCGAATACGACTCTATTAGATTTTCGAGGGCTAGTGGTCTTCATTCTTCACTTTCACTCTTTTCTTTAGTCTTCAACCCTCCTGGCAAGTGTGGGGTGACTTATTGCCAACCCCTTTCACCAAATGAAATAAATGTCGAGTTTCATAATAAGTAAAATAATTGTTTGTGCCGAATCGATTCTATATAGGAACTAATAGTTTAAAAAATTCTCGTAATCAAATTTTAGTTACTTTTTAAAAATTAAAAATTTGATTATTCTATTGCCGTTTAAAAAGATTTCAAACTCAAAAAAAAAGATATAGTTGTGACGTCACAGTTCTACATTTTGCTAAATTTAGATGGATTCTCTAATGTATACATATCTTATATTATTAAACGAGCAAATCTTGTATATATATATATATATATATATATATATATATATATATATCCGGCCGGGTTCTCGAAAACGTGTCTAACGATTTGGATGAAATTCACGGGTTAGGAGGGTTTTGTGTTGGACATTCGATCTGTCACGGTTTCATCTTCGGCTAAGTTGTTTTTGATGGGGTTTTTGTTAATTGAAACAATTTTTCACAGGTGGTTGTCTCGATAAAAATGTATAATTTTATTTTAATTCAATTTCCTTTTAATAAATAATTGGTTTTTAATTTTATATCCCACAATAAGATCATTATAATTGTTACTATATATTAAAAATTGGGCAATTTAATTGATCAAAAGTCGAGTTCTAAATCCCACAAATATTAATTTGACAATTTAATTGATGAACTCAAAAATTATTTACATTTACATTTTTATTCAATTTCCTTTTAATAAATAATTGGTTTTTTAATTTTATATCCCACATTAAGATCATTATAATTATTATTATATATATTACAAGTTTGAAAATTTGATTGATTGATCGATAAGTCGGAGGATGAGGAGAGGATTACCAATCGACTTGATTGGGGAATAATGGAATTGAAATAATTATCGGAAAAGAGGTTTTTTTATCTATTTAGATTTTTCCTCTTATTAAAAACAAGGACTAAAGATTAATAAGGACACTCGATGGTGGAGAAGCAATCTCCGAAATCGAAGCTAAAATACAAGGTATACATTAATTAATGTAAAATAATTGGTTTAATAAAATTTATAAAAAAAAAAAAAAATTTAATTGATTGATTGGAATAGGATGATGGGAGGATGGAGGAGGATAGGGCAATCCAATCGATTTGATTGGGGAATAATGGAATTGGAATAATTATCGGAAAAGAGGTTTTTTTATCTAATTAGATTTTTCCTCTTATTAAAAACAAGGACTAAAGATAAATAAGGACACTCGATGGTGGAGAAGTTATCTCCGGAATCGAAGCTAAAATACAAGGTATACATTAATTAATGTAAAATAATTGGTTTAATAAAATTTAAAAAAAAAATTTAATTGATTACTACAAACACGGACTAAAAACATTATCGCAAGCACGAGAAGATCAAGAACAGTCGATGGTGGGGATGTAATCTTCGAAGTCGAAGCTCAAATAAAATGTATACGCTAATGCATGTAAAATAATTGGTTCAATAAATTTATTATTATTATTAATTTAATTGATTGGATTGAAGAGAGGAATTGGGGAGAAATATAGAATTGGAATAATTATCGGAAAAGAGGTTTTTTATCTAATTAGATTTTTCCTCTTATTAAAAACAAGGACTAAAGATAAATAAGGACACTCGATGGTGGAGAAGTTATCTCCGGAATCGAAGCTAAAATACAAGGTATACATTAATTAATGTAAAATAATTGGTTTAATAAAATTTAAAAAAAAAATGTAATTGATTACTACAAACACGGACTAAAAACATTATCGCAAGCACGAGAAGATCAAGAACAGTCGATGGTGGGGATGTAATCTTCGAAGTCGAAGCTCAAATAAAATGTATACGCTAATGCATGTAAAATAATTGGTTCAATAAATTTATTATTATTATTAATTTAATTGATTGAATTGAAGAGAGGAATTGGGGAGAAATATAGAATTGGAATAATTATCGGAAAAGAGGTTTTTTCTTTAATTAGTTTTTTCGTCTTATTAAAAACAAGGACTAAAAAGATGATCAAGGACACTCGATGGTGGAGAAGTAATCTCCGGAGTCGAAGCTAAAATACAATGTATTCATTAATTTATGTAAAATAATTGGTTTAATTTAATTGATTGAATCTGGGATTGGATTGGATTATGGAATTGAAATAATTATCGAAAAAGAGGTTTTTTATTTAATTAGTTTTTTCCTTTTATTAAAAACAAGAACTAAAAGATGATCAAGGACAGTCGATGGTGGAGAAGTAATCTCCGGAATCGAAGCTCAAAAACCATGTATGCATAAATTCATGTAAAATAATTGGTTTAATAAAATTTATTTAATGGATTAAAAATCGAGTTTTAAATCCCACAAATATTATTTGACAATTTAAAAAATTGTTATTTAATTAAAAAAATAATTATACCGTATTTATTTATATACCTATATATACATAATCTGTGGGCAACTGAAGGCTAGAAATGCAAAAACTGGGTGCGTGAGGGTAGATGTGGGGGTGCATGAGGTGGGTTGCAGTGGTGGGGTCCGGGGGGAGGTACGGGGTTTCGGGGGTGTAGGTGGGGGTGGGAGAGTGCAGAAGGTGGGGTGAAGTGGTGGGGGTCCCGGTGGCGAGGAGGGTTTTTGGGATTAATATATAGCTATTAACTGAAGCAAAAAGTTACCGAGCATCGCTCGGTGGCCAGGTACTTATTCTAATACATCGTGTAAATCTATTTACAGCTTTCAAAGCTCTACGATGATGAATTATTCTTTCAACAGACTTCTCCCACAACACATGAGAACGATTTCAGAAATAGGTGTCGAAACTTCGTGCATTCTGATGAGATTTTCTCATTAAAAATGTGCAATCTAGCTGCTTTTAGTCAAAACTTCTATTACAATAACAACTAACAACCCAACCACCAAAGCATCAAACATACAACTAAATAATAGTATAACGGGATGCAGAAGATTTCCGGCCATGATGTAATATTTCTATTAGTACAATTAAAATTGAGATACAGATCCCGATAAATAAGATAATTAACGGAAGTGAAATTGTATAAAGATCGATGGAAATAAAATCTTTCTCTTCATTAATATTTTCCATCTTCCCTATATATTCGGAAAGGATTCGATAGAGAATACCATACTCTTTGATTTGTAAAACCCTGCAACAAAAAATATTATAACTTACTTTTGATTATAATTAAATACATTAAAAAACACATGCGTAATTTAAAAATAACACTCTACTTTATAACCACCCCAATCAAATATTTGTTTTATTTTATTTTTATATTTCACAACGAATTTTATGCAAAAAATTAGTTTATTTGCTAAGTTTTTTTCGAAATATCTGAAAAATATTTTGATATACTTAGTTGGATAAAAATCACTAATCGAAATTAATGTAGTAATACCTACAAAAATTATTTTCTATAAACATCGTAAAAATGATATTTTAAAATAATTACAATTATTTTTAAACAATAAGGCTGTCTAATGCGAATCGGGATCTCATATCAAGGTTTCCGTCCGTACTTTATATCTTCCAAAATACTTGAGATATCAAATTCGTTCTTATTTATGGTTAATAATAAAGTAAAAAAAGAATAAGGAAATTCGTGGAATTTTTCCCACAATTTCTAGACGCCCACGGGTATAAAAATCAACAAAAAATGACCACTTAGGAGCCCACTCAAAAACGCGTGCCGGAGAGCATTGCTGCGAGGAGTAAGTAAGTGTGAATGTTCGCATGCAGTCAGGCATCCGGAGCCTGAACGTTTCGATCTTCATATTTCGGTACCTAGTAGCAATAAATCGCTAGTCACACAAAGAGTACTATTTCAAACTTTTAAGAGAAAATTAAAACTACTTTAATTAATTTTAATACCTAGACACTTTATCATTTTTATTTGATTATAAATCCAATGAGATGTCATCATCATCTGATAGATGATTAATAATCAAATAAGCAAAAACAAAATCAAAAACAAAATTGTAATAAATAATATTTTAAAAAATTCAATTGAAAATTGGAACTACTTAAATAGTTATTATTTACATTGGATTTCCGTGAGTACACCCACCTATCGCACCTCCTAAGTGCTACAGGGTGTGAGATAATATAGAAATTTAATAAGTTGGTGAAGAGCGAGTTTGACACGCCTACCCAAGGCTTAGCTTATAACTTCCAAAATACTTGAGTATCAAATTCGTTTGGTGATTTTGTTTAATATTTTGTTATTCAAAATACATTTTTAAGATATTTCGAAAAAAATAAGCAAAAACATCAATATTTTCTGAAAGACTACTTCATTACAATACAGACCGTTATTGTAGACTAAAAAATTAATAAAAATTGAGTTTAACTTATGATTGATGTAACGCTGATACGGTGAATGCTTCGTTATGTAGGAAGTTATATAGAATGGACTGTCAACGATAGGAAAATGGAGGACGAAACTATTGCATCTCTGGAAATAGTATCTGCCTATTAATTCACTGGTCACAAATGCATATTGATTACAAGCGATCACTCGATCTAGGCCTTCACTGATAGAAGGATATTTATTCATGTCAGAAAGAATATAATCCTTATAGAGTCGACGCAGTTTTGGATCCTGGATTTCTAGAAAAAAAAATTAAAAAAAGTGAATTTTTATTTTCTAACCTGAAGAGTATATACATAGAATAGATATGTGAAAATGTGTAATTTAATCAATATTATGGACTTGTATGGTATTAGGAAATAATTTTTAGCCATTTGACTCGAATTTGGCTGGAGCTCGAGCATTGCCCTGCTTCCAGTTAATATTAAAAATAAATAATACTTTAAATATAAATAAATTGAAGAGGCCATAAGATTTTAAATGGCACCTATATGAAATCGATCACAGAATCTAGGATTTTATTTTTTGAACCAGTCCTCGGAAAATTTTTACATTTCTTTTTAAATATCTATATGTCTCTTTTTTTAAACTTTTCGTTTTAAAACTTTTCTTTTTAAATATAAAAGTTAGCTTTTTACCATAAATATAAGTTTTTCATAGTAAATTTCTTTGTTTGAAAATTTTATAATTTTAATTTTTTAAAAGCCTTCTCTCTAATTTTGAGCTCGATTTCAACCAGAATCTAATCAGTTTCCTTTCGAACGTAAAGTCACATTGTGAAAACATTCCACATTATTTGAACACTAAAAAAGTGATTTTATTACTACCAATAATTAAATTTTTCTATGATTTTTATTAATTTATTCAATGAAGCCCTTTTTTATCCTCCTTTCTTACTTATTATATGTCTTATTTTCACCCCATTTACCCTGCAGAATTCCACAGAGTAAGTAATTGTGAAAAATATTATATAAATTAGCTAAAAATTTAATTATTTAGATTCCCCAAATTTGTATTTAATTTAATAAATTTTATTTGATTTAATAAATATATCTAAAATTAGACTTTGGAGGCCTGGTTGGTTGATAGAGTTCATGCTCTTTGTTTCAGGCGGCTCAAGCCCCGCTTACTTCGAAAAATAGACCTGGTATATATAATCTGACCCATACACCAATTTACATTGAATAAACACTTATTAATAATTAAAAATTACCTGCAACATTGTATCGGACTAAATAGATTAAAATCAAAACGAAAAAATTTCATATATATTTTTTTTAATTATATATTTTCAGATTAGAGGAATTAAAATTAAATTCTAAATTTTTGAGTGATTAGATAGCATAGTATATTCGCAATTTTTGGATTTAATCCAATATTGTTGATCGTAAATTCAACTTCAAAAATAATGTATTGTTTTATTTATATTATTATAGGAGTATGTTATATATTATAAGAAACATTAATTTATTCCTTATAAATTAACAACTTTACATAACACATTAATTTTAATTATTATTATATTAAGGATTTTAAATATGAATAGGTATATATCTTATTTCAGTATTTAGGAATCTAAAAAATTTTAATTCTCATTTCTCTGAATGAAGCCGTCAGGCTGTCGGCATTCCAATGCAGTAGACGGTATAATTGATTAACGTCGCCAGATCGTTTAATACATTAATCCTCATGCATGCTTTGCCAAATAAAGTGATTTGACCAAGTCCTTAAATGGAATTGATTTTTAGTCTCACTTCTTTAATAATAATCTCGTCCATACGAGAAAAGTGAAAACAATTTTCAAGACTCTTTCTCAATGTTCTCTGATATTTTTAAAACTGAATATATCGAATAGGCAATAAAAAAATTAATATTTTTTAGAACTTAATAGTCCGTCCGCCTTTCGGGCTGAGATGTTGCAAAAAATTATTGGCTTATTTAGCTATTTACTTCATGCTTTTTCCCCCACATTTGAACGTATATGTATGTAAATCTGTGTGTTTGTCTGGATTCCAATACCATCTATTCTAGCCTCTGAGCTTACGAATGAGAAATTCGAAATTCAGTAAAAAAATCGAATTGTTATATAGGAATTTGTAGCTAATGTGCTAAAATTTGGCAGATAAAATTGTTTTAGTAAGATAAATAATATATATATATATATATTTATTTATATACAGGGTGAGTTTTTTATCTTGAGACAGTCTTATAACTCAAAAACAGTGCATTATATGAAAAAAAGTTTCAAATAAAAGTTTATTTATATCGAGGGGGAAACTAAACTACGCTATTGTTTGTGGACCTAGAACAAGCTTTCAAGGGCATTTCAAGGTCAACTTCTGTTTTTTAAATAGAAACCTATATATTTCTTTACTGATCCCTTAATCGTCAAAAAAAACTGAACAACTTTCATAAGAACTATTTTTTTATCCGACAAGTAGGTAATAAAAAAAATATTAAATCAATTAGATCTCAAAAAAAATTTACAATAATTATTTTTAACAATTATTCAACTTAATTATCAAATAATAATGATCAAATAATTAATTATAAAATAAATAATTTAATAATAATTAATAATTTAATAATTTTTCGACACTGTTCTGTGACATTCCAGAGTGTATATTGAGAGTCTTCTGGATGGATTCCAGTTCCAATTTCTTTATTTTGGCCTGTTTCTTGGTAGCGTTTACACTTCCTGTTAAACAGATTTACAACACGATAAAATGAAGCTTGTGAGGGTGTATTCCTATCAGGAAAACGCTCGGCATACATTTCAATGGCAGCCCCTTAACACTTTTTCCACATTCACCGCATAAATTAAGACCATTTCAATTCTGTCTTCAACAAAAAAAGCTCCATTTTTATTATGGTAATACAATATAACTATCTACTGGATTGACAGGAGAAATAAACTTTTTTAAACTCAAGAATTTTAAGTAGTTCTATTAAGTAGAAAATTATCTCTTATATCTGAATATAACGAAGTTTTAATATCATTATAAACACTTATTTTCATTGTTGTGACTTTTCGAATTAATAATTATTTATTTAATAATCAATTATTTAATCATTATTATTTGATAATTAAGTTAAATAATTGTTAAGATTGTTTTGAGATCTAATTGATTCATGTATTTTGTTTATTTGATATCGTATAAAAAAATAGTTCTTATGAAAGTTGTTCAGTTTTTTGTTAAGATTAAGTAGACGTAATGAAAAATATAGAGTTCCATTTAAAAAACAGAACTTGACCTAGAAATACCCTTGAAAGCTTGTTCTACGTCGACAAACAATACCGTAGTTTAGTTTCCCCCTCGATATAAATAAACTTTTATTTGAAACTTTTTTCCATATAATGCACTGTTCTTGAGTTATAAGACTGTCTCAAAATAAAAAACTCACCCGGTATATCCCAATTTTTAGCCTCTTTTCTCAAACCATTCACTGACGAAAAATTGCGAATTTCCAAAATTTACAGAATGTATCAATTTTTGAAAAAGTTCTAATTTTTTATTTAAATGATTATAAAATACATTTTTATAAATTTATTAGATAATAATCTCAGCATAATAAAACTTTCTTCTATTTATTTAAATGTTTGAAGATATACCATAAATTGACTAGCTCGAAATTGATCATCAATATTAAATAATTTACCTGGATTTCTCCTACTAAAAATGATTTCGTATGAAAATGTATATGGTATCCTCCATATTCCATTAAACTGCTAAGATCGTTGAAAGCATAATTTTCTGCACGTGTTACCCGTGTTGAGATTATTTGTGAAGCATAACTGAAGAAGATCAACGAAAATAGATAACAACTAAATAAATATGTAAAACGACGCGTTGAATTATGAAAAATTTGACTAGAACCTAAAACATAGAAATGAAAGTACACCAAATTATATTCAACTCTGGTAAAAGATATTCATTAAAAAAAGTCATTTTAAATCAATATTATAATATAATTGAAGACTCCACGAAAAAAAGTCCCATTTCTTAAATTTTTCAGGAGAGCAAATTTAAGCTTTCAATTATATATTAATACATATAAAAAAATAAACTGCAACGGCTCGTTGTGGCCACCAGAATGCGTCATAAACTCTTTCCTCAAAAAAAATAGATTTACCCCGTCTTTCCGTGAGATCTTCAATTGACGAATTTGGAAAACTTAGTATCTTTTACGGCAATATTCTCGTTTATATTCACTTTGAAAACAAACATTCAGCTAACGTTTTTATCAAATTATCTTTTATAGCTGTCAGTGTAGTAATATTAATTATTTCAATATCTTTGATAAGTGACAAAGATTTTTTGAAATATATCTAGAAAAAAATGAATTATCTTCTCGTAGTTATACTTATTTACAAAAATTATTGTCAAAGCAACTTCTCATAAATATCAGGGATATATTTTTTACACTAGTAAATATCTCAATTTAAATATACTTTGACATGAAAGTAGGTAATTATTGATTCTTATTTCAATGTTTACAACACAATAAAAACATTTAGGTTACGTCTCATTCAAGTTTTTCATCATAAGTATACTTTCTGTTTAGACTACTGAGTAGGGATATTACGGAGGGGCGTTTACTGGAACCGGAGTTTTTGCATCCTGTCTAGAGAGATAATATGATACAAAGGGGAGACCATTGGGACCATTTTTCGATTTCGATGGTGAATTAAAATTTTATTTTCACAAGATTAATACCTACGAATTTTGAATAGTAAATCTTATAGAGGGAGTAAAAAGTATTAGAGAATTTTGTAATAATAATATCTCTGAAAAAAAATGTTTACACCCTATCTAGAGACAGATATAATATGATTCAAAGGGGGAACCAATGGGAACATTTTCTCGATTTTGATAAAGAATTAAAATTGTATTTCACAAGATTAATATAATTTTAAATTTGATTTATTTGAGTCGGAGCCGAAGCCGGAGTCGGAGTCGAAGTAGAAGAGAGATGTATTTAACTAACTGTTAAGGGCAAGCTAGCTTAATGAAATAATAGAAATATAATACGGTAATCGATTTCTTTAATCAGTCAAATATAAATAATAATACACATAATTAAGGGGCCGTCCATAAATTACGTCATGCAGTAAGAGGGGCATCTCAGATTTGTGACAAAATGTGACAGGGGGCCCGAGAATCTTAAAAATTGTGATGTCACAAAATTCAAATTAAATTTTTTTGCAACGAAATTTTCTCTGGAGAGAGACGGACTGGTAGAAATTTTAATTGAAAGTAATGGAAGGCAGCCCAGAGGTAGTGAGGAAAGAAAAAATTAACACATATAAAATAAGGTGTAATTTATTGGAATCCTTCCTCCTTTCCTTTCAAACCGACGTTTCGGAGGATTTTTCCCTCCTTCTTCAGGGTTTCAAAGGGTCAATGAATGAAACAAATAAAATGTTTCCTTCTTCTCTCCACAGTAGTGTTCAAAAACTTTCTTCATTTGTAACAAAAGGCAATTTCTATGCCTTTTGTTACAAATGAAGAAAGTTTTTGAACACTACTGTGGAGAGAAGGAGGAAACATTTTATTTGTTTCATTCATTGACCCTTTGAAACCCTGAAGAAGGAGGAAAAATCCTCCGAAACGTCGGTTTGAAAGGAAAGGAGGAAGGATTCCAATAAATTACACCTTATTTTATATGTGTTAATTTTTCTTCCTCACTACCTCTGGGCTGCCTTCCATTACTTTCAATTCAAATTAAATTTTTTTAATATTTTCAAATATATTTTTAGGTTTCAGGTTATTATTATTCCAACCTGAAAATATTAATAAAATAAATCTAGACAAAAAATTGTAAGCAAGCAATTTTTAGTAAAAACGCTTAAATTTTTTTCAAATAAATAATAAAAGTGATATTGTGGCGTCACAATACAGGGGAGGGGCTCAATGAAAATGTGACAGAATGTGACACAGTGGAAGGGAGTCTAAAAATCTTGAAATTAGTGTTACGTAATTTATCGACGGCCCCTAAGTAACATGCAACAATAGAAAATTATGTTGGCGTGAGAGATTCCCCGGCCGGCAAGTCAAAACTTGTAGGTGCGCGCACTGACTAACCGAGGTCGAATCTTTCGATCTTCGTTATAATCCGATTCAAAATTATCGGAGCCAAAGTCAGAGTTGGAAGTGTAAAATCAATCGGATGTTCCGACCTTTCGGAGTTGGAGTCGAAGCACCCTAATATCCCTACTAGTGGGTAAAGAAAAAAATATTTTTTTCTTCAAATTCTTTCAATATTTATATAATTGTACATGAACTGACATAATCAGAGAAGCTGTCACGTGAATTTCTTTTGACTATTGTATCTATTACAGTTATGTAGAATTGTAATATTTTTCTGATTTCTTTCATTGAAGTCAGAGTCAACATACTATATAGGTGTTTTATCTTGTTGGTGTAACACTTGCATCTTAAACCTTTGTTCTACTATGGTTAGTAAAATAAAATAATTAAAATACATATCTCTTTATCAATTACTAACAAATTCTTTATTGTACAATATATATTTTTTTAATATATACATTATATCTCAACGAAAACACTTGTGTAAAAAAAGGCCAAGTTCGATTAATAAAATCCGTTTGCCAAAAAAAGTAGTGAGATCTAATGTGCTGCCAAGTTCAACATCATCAATTTATTAAATGAGTCAAGAATATATTAGTAACTTCAATTAAAACGCATGTTTTTCATTTCACATGTCCCTCTATATTTTTTATTGATTTCACATTTTTAGTTGAAATTATTTTCCTAAAACTTGGCTTTTACGCATTAAATTATTATTATTATTGTTTGATAGGGCCTCCACCACTCCCCTATTATTAAGATCCCATGATATGGTAACTAGTAATTCGTGCCATACATAATAATGCGTAAAATACAAGTTTTATGAAAATAATTTCAACTAAAAATGTGAAATCAATAAAAAATATAGGACATGTGAAATGAAAAACATGTGTTTTAATTGAAGTTACTAATATATTCTCGACTCATTTAATAAATTGATGATGTTGAACTTGGCAGCACATTAGATCTCACTACTTTTTTTGGCAAACGGATTTTATTAATCCAACTTGGCCTTTTTTTACACAAGTGTTTTTGTTGAGATTTCACTTCTTTTTGTAAGTTGGATTTATCCTATAAATTTAACTCTTTCATTTCGGGACCTGGAGAAGGAAAAGTTTCGATTTTTCAATTTCGTCCTTTATTAATGTGTCAAGCTTTACCAGTATGCCAAATTTCAGCATTCTAGGTTCATTGAATTTTTAGTTTATGTTAATTAAGCCTATAACTTTTACCCCTTCATTTCGGGCCTTGAAGAAGGAACAGTTTCGATTTTTCAATTTCCTCCTTTATTATAGTGTCAAGTTATACCAGTATGCCAAATTTCAGCATTCTAGGTTCATTGAATTTTTAGTATATGTTAATTAAGTCTATAACTTTCATCCCTTCATTATAAGTCCTGAAGAATGGAAAGTTTCGATTTTTGGATTTTTCCCATTAATTGTACCCCAAACTCTACCTGCCTGCCAAATTTCAGCATTCTATGGTTAGCGGAAGTACTCTAGAATTTTGATGAGTGAGTTTGTCAGTCAGTGAGTGAGTGAGTGAGAGACGAAAAAACCTATCTTTGGCTTCTTGTAACTTGGATGGTATAAACAGTAGAAATATGAAATTTTGTAATTTAGTTAAGCTTATGGACCAGTATTCTAGAAAAAAATTTCAGGCATGTAGAGGTTTCCATTACGAAGTTACAGAGGCGTCAAAATGGCCTGAGTTGTTTCCTGTAAAGGGTAGTCTGGCAGTGCACACATCCCCGCTCGAATCGAACTTGGCTGGGGCACCGCCGTGCCACCAGATATTTTATCAATATCTCTCCTATCAACTACTATTTTTAAAATAAAATAAAAAATCTTTTCTTACCTTGTTGACAAAATAAACTTAACGTGTTTAAAAAAATTCCAGAAGTTTCATTTCCTACAATTATACCAAATTTTTTAAATATTGCACATAAAATTAAATTCCAATTAATCAGTAGAAATATGGTTATAAAAATCATTAACCATAGGTAGAAAGTAAATGGTTTCGTATACATAGACCAATTAATACTATTATCATTTTTTGACAATATTACAGGTTTTACAAATACCAGAAACCTAAAAATTATAAATTTTATTACTTAATTTAATCATAAACTTAAATAGTAATACTATGCTATGGTAGGTAAATAATTTTATTACCTTCCCTAACCAGATGAAATGTCCACAAGTTCCATGCACTTCGGCCGGGCATGCATCTGCTTAAAATTATGGATTTATTATTTTGATAAATACTTACTTTTCGCGTAAAATTGGACGTAAGAAATCAACAATTTCCCGCCGATCATTGTGCAACATGATCATATTGTTTGTCATGTCGAGTTCTCTTTTCTGAAGTGCACCAATCAGTCCAGTCCATGAACCGTTCATCGTTTGATGGCCAAATTCATTCCCGAAATTCACTTCCACAACACTATAAATAAAAAAGTAACATGAGAGGTTATAAAAACCCGTCCTGAGGAAGGTGAATGGAGTCACCAAAAATTTTCTGCACTGTGAAAAATTAAATTTTGTCAGATATATTTTAAATTTAATTAATAGGCTACTTGCACATAATTTTTTAATAGCTAATAATAACCCTTTAGAATTAAAGAGTACTTCTGCAAACTATTCTTGTACAGATAGTAATAAGTATGTATTCCAAATTTGAATGGCCACCGAAAAACCTATGAAAGGCTGCATAACGTAGAGGCCTTGTAAGCTCAGTAAAAATAACCATTGGGAATCAAATAAACGGGCCGAACGAAGGTATTGACGTCACACATCATTTTAAAAGACCATAGGCAAATTTTAAATAGTAAATTAAACTAGAAGACGAGTTCTTATAGTATATGGATTAAAGGATATACTTTTTTAGTTTTTGGATAAAAAATAAATTACCTACAGTAGCACATTAAATATCTTCCAAAAGAAAAATAAACTGGTTTGACCATCCACATGACTTTACCATTCACCTGGCCCCTCTCTTATATTTAATATTTAATAAAATAATTTAAAATTATTTACGAAATACCATCCTCCCTCTCTCTTAATTTCGGTTCCATTAGTAATTAATAATATCTCCTTTTGATTATGAGATTATTCTATTACAAATATCAGCTTTCTTCATTTATCGTTTGAAAATACCCCTCCCCGGTCTCTCTTTTTGATTTCAACCGATTTCAAATAGTGAGTCATTTTCTTAGTTCGTATAGGTTGCATGATATGCGAAATTTCGTATAAATCGATCAAAGTGTCTAGGACTTATATTGATAGTTCTATTTTTTGAACCTCCCCAATTATGGCTTCCGAAAAAAATAATAACTCTCTTTTTTATTATATATTCATTTTATAGTATTCGTATATTTCATTTTTCTTGTTTTTGTTTTTTTTTTGTTTAAACATCTTATAATTTTAATATTCTAACCCACCCCCCTTAATTTTTAGTTAGATTTCAACCAAAATCTAATCAGCTCTTAATCTCAATTCACACCAAAACTACATGTGAAATTTTGTTTTGATATTCACTCTAGTCTTTGAGCTAGAGCGTACACAAATTTAGTAACGTAGTAACAGACAAATGACAAAATAATTAATAATCTTAATCCTGATATGTGTGTCTGTCTAGATTGAAATTATTTGAAATTTTTTTTTTTTTTTTTTTTTAATAATATTCAAATACATAAGGTTTTAATATTTAACGCCTAATGATGCAACCCGCAATTCAGAGCTTTCGAATTGAATGCATAACCTAAAACACACAGGCAAAGTTCTATATTTATTATTTTTTTCTATTTTTTTAACCCTCTCCCCCACGATTTTGGCCCCCGAAAAAATCATAACTATTTTTTAATATAGGTCTCCTTTATAGTAAATTTCATTTTATTTTTGTTTTTTTGTTTTTTTTTAGTATGAAAATTTTATAATTTTAATTTTTTAAGAGCACCCCTCCCTTAATGTTTGTTTTGTTTTCAACCAAAAATATAATCAGCTCTTAATCTCAATATAAAGAATCTACATGTGAATTTCGTTTTGATATTCAAACTAGTTTTTGAACTAGAGCGTACTGGCGTACACACAATTTTGGTAATATAGTAACGTTCTAATAGACGTATTGACAAAATCATTAATATCTCGTAAAAAAGGGTTTTTTTGTAGATCAAAGCGGCATGGTTTCGCTCAATTTTTTAAACAAAATAGTTTGAGTCGTTTTTCGAGATTTCCAAAAACGAAGCAAAAAAAAACTTTTTTCATGCACGATTACTATACTTGACCATAGGCTGTAAGAGGCTGAGAGAGAGAGAGAGAGAGTAAAAAGGAAGAAAGATACAATATAGAGAAAACCATAGTATTTAAAATTTGAATGAATTATCCTTGGTTATATAGCCTCTCTACTTACGAAACAGCAGGCCCGAGTTCAAGCCCCGTTCACTTCAAAAATTCGTTCGGCTATAATCTGTCCCCTACACTAAATTGCACACACACACACACACACACACACACACACACACACACACACACACACACATTAAAAAATACACAGCTATTGCATATTCCCTTACTATATAATTTTTCACACTTTATTGAATTTTTTCAAATAGAAAAATATTTTATTACTCAAAAATCCTAGGCACATTTGCTGTGCATCTTGCTCTTGAAGTTATCTCTTCTAAAAGACGTCAAAAAATGCATAAATAATGTTAATGAACAAAAATTTTATTCAGAAAATCTAAGAATTGATCTTGCTAGTTTTTTTTCTTGTGATTCTCATGCAATTTTCAAATATGTTTTACAAAAAAATCACTATTTTTAGATATTTTGGGATAAAGATCTGAAAAAGTCGACTTTGTTGCATAGAAAAAAAGTATTTAAATTCAAAATATTTTGTTTCAAAATCGAAGTCGGATTGAGATATTTGGAAATATAAGTATTTATTCTATTAATAAAACAAAATATTTTGATTTCAAATATTGCTGTTCAAAATCAGTGTGGCCTGAAAAATAGGCTGAAAATCCAATTTTTTTTAACTATTGATCAGAAATATCTTGAAACTCTGGACTATTGTAAAAATATGAAAAAAATGCCAAGGAAATAAGTGTAAAAAACTCTTTTAGGATAATTTTTAAATTTTCTGAAGAAAATGTATATTTATGGTGGTTATTCTATAGAAAGGGAAAAATTTAGAAGAAAAATGTATCACTTTTGCACACATATAAATTATCTCTTTTAGTGGAAGTCGAGGGGTGAACCGCGACCTAATAATGCTGTACACCTACCTCCACTTGAACTTCCAAATATTTCCAAGTTCTTCCCAATAATTCCAAGTACTTCCAAATATTTCCAAGTACTTCCAAATATTTCCAAGTAATTCCAAATATTTCCAAGTACTTCCGTATATTTCCAAGCACTTTCAAATACTTCTAAGTACTTCCAAAGATTCCCAAGTACTTACAAATATTTCCAAGCACTTTCAAGTATTTCCAAGTACTTCCAAATATTTCCAAGTACTTTCAAATATTTCCAAGTAATTCCAAATATTTCCAAGTACTTCCAAATATTTCCAAGCACTTTCAAATACTTCTAAGTACTTCCAAAGATTCCCAAGTACTTCCAAATATTTCCAAGCACTTTCAAATATTTCCAAGTACTTCCAAAGATTCCCAAGAACTTCCAAATATTTCCAAGCACTTTCAAATATTTCCAAGTACTTCCGAATATTTCCAAGTACTTTCAAATATTTCCAGATGTTTCCAAGTACTTCCAAAATACTTCCAAAGTGGTGTACACCTACTTCCAATCTCGGATCACCCCTAAGTGGAAGTATAACGTCTTTCGGGGACTCAACTAATGTAACATTTGTTCTTAAAGTTACAAACTGATTTTTTTTTTAGTCATAAAAGTATCTTTCTTCGTTCTATAATTAACATTTTCACATAGATTAATTGAAGTATTTGGAGGATTAGGTAGTAGTATTAAGTTCTAATTAAATTCGAAACACCTACTTGATATTTAAGTATTCCATCGCTGTAATCCATGCCAGATACATGATGCCTTTATATATTGTCACGTTATCTTGTACAATAATTTGAGAAAATGGAGGCAGCTAATATAATCAAAAACAAATCAATATAACTATTTGTGCAAAATTACTTACTAGCACTCTGTGTAGCCTGAATGTTGAATTCAGTCGAAAATTTCCATGTTTTTTTTGTTTAATTGTATTCATAAATAAGTAAAAAAGACAAAAAATCATTTGCGAATGTGATTTGTTTTCTATTTGTTTGTCTGTATCTGTGTTTATCAGGATTCTGATAACCAATATTATTCGAGAAATCGGACTAATTGGATATACTTATTATGACTTCATCAGTCATCAGCAATATAAAACAACAAAATCTAAATTGTTGATGAATTCGAAATATATCGGCTAAATTTTCACCTCTGATTAATTTTTATTAAAATCTTATTAATAGAATTTGATATTTAGCAATTTCTACTATCTTCTTTTATCCTTTATTTTGAGAGCTTTTTCAGTGGTCTAAAAAAGCTGAGCTTTTGTGCGGATGCACCTGGTGCACCAACCTACTAGTAGTTATAGCTTCTTGGTACTAGCATTTTAATAATAAATGAAGAAAAAAGTGTTAAGACTCTAGTTTCTACAAATTTCTGTGTTTTGGTAATTTTTAGTTACTAAAGAAAAACTCGAGAGGCTATTATTATATTTTAGAATTTTATGGATTAATATTTATAGATGGGAGTTCGTCTCACAGAGTCCTTTTAATCCGGTTTGTTTTTGACGCTCCGGTTCAATTGTTTGCTTCTGACGACAATTTTTGTTCATAAGTATAACATAATGTATATAGGTGAATGCAAATCTTAAAAATTATCCACACTGCTCAGTCGAAGTCAACATTCGTAATTTTATATTTACATTTTAATAATACTGAACTGCAATTTAAACTTTAAGGAATATATTTTTTGATTGGGCTATCAAATTAAAACAGCTCAAAGGTGGAAATTTTCATTTGCTAGAGTGGTTTATAACGATTCTACCTTTTTTCTAAATTTTTCAACCTCAAGTTCTTATAGGAGTTCAAGACTGTTTATCTATCTACCTGATCATTAAAAAAATCTTTTGTATTTCTCTAGATTGACAACGTCTGCATACCAAATTTTTTAATAAAAAAATTGTTAATAATGAGATTAATTTCGAATAAAAATCTTTGTTTTGATAATATTAATAAAAAGAATATTGAGATAAATTTTTTCTCATTATAAAAACATTATTTATTTAACACAAAAACGATTTCAACAAATAGATAATCTAGTGCTTTTGTCATATTTTGTTGGCTGCAAAAAACATTTTAATTTTACATTTATGAATAATTTAACTAGACTGTCAAATCTATTGAAAAATGTATCATTCGATTCATAAAAGTTGAATTATTGATCTATATAAATTTGTTGAAAATGGTATAATTTGTATAGAAGTTACGCCCTTTTAAAAGCTTGGTCCATTTACTTCCATGTTAAAAGGTCAATTTTCAATCATTTATTTCTCGGTAATGAGACAGACGATCAACTTCAAATTTCGGTAATAAATATTTAATGCATCGATGGTAAAAATTTGAGAATTTTCTTATAAAAATGATAAACAGTCCCAAACCTCCTTAAGATAAAAAGCCCAAAATCTAAGAAGATCTTCGTTTTTAAAATTAAAACATTTTGACACTAATACATCATAGTTCTATTACTTCCCATTCTGAGTTATTTTAGATATCAGAATCAAAATAGCAGAAAATTCAAGCTTCGAAATTATTTTTCTTCTCGTGTGTAAAAACTAATAAGATTTTTTTTTTAAATTTTTTTAATTAATTCGACACTAAGGCCTTACAGGAAGATTTCATTTCTCGAGTTAAGCGAGTATTAAATTTTAATACCTCTCCAAATCCAAAACGGATTGAAACATTCTGTAAATCGTTTCTCAATTTGTATATGTTTGTTGTAACTTGTTCTAAAGTATTAATCATATCTTGCTTTCGATTCCAATAACCATAATCCGTCTGGTGATGAAACGCCGCCTGCTTATGTAGACGATACACCTCAGTTATTAAATAAGTTGAGGAAGACGTCCCGAGAGCAATTATTAAGCGACAGTTGAAGCTTATGTACGTGTTATTTAACAAGTGGTCTAGTGGGAGTTCATTGAATGTGGTTTCCACGATTACCAGGAATACATTATCCAGATCACACAATTGAAAATTTATCTGAAAAAAATATAGTATTCAATTATAAATTAACAGTAATTTTTTTCTATCTAAGGGTGTTATGATTAATTGAGGGCTGTTCACGTAAATAGTTTAATAGGTAGGTCAATCTAGGGCTGCTAAAACAAATAAAGAAAGAGTTTGAAAATAATGAAATTCCATCTTCATAAAGACATTTAGGATACCTACATATCCCTTGTTTCATATTATTTCTGAAGACAGGGTCCAATTTTTTTTCGAAATATAAAGAAATAATTAACAGGAATAGCAGGGAATTGGACAAAAATAAAAAACATAGTTTTTATTGAATGGGCCAGACTTTTCGTCGATTAATTTCGACTTCCTCAGTGGCTCATTCTATCACTCTTTGTCAAAAGACAATTCCACTACGCGACGAAACATCCTTTAATCGATTAAAGGATGTTTCGTCGCGTAGTGGAATTGTCTTTTGACAAAGAGTGATAGAATGAGCCACTGAGAAGTCGAAATTAATCGACGAAACGTCTGGCCCATTCAATAAAAACTCTGTTTTTATTTTTGTCCAATTCCTGCTATTCCTGTTAATTAATGCTTATTATGGATACGAGTGATCTACCGATAAAGAAATAATATTTTTTATTCTCTCTATATAAGATAAATATATAGGGGCTATTGAAAATATCTTTTTTTTAACAAGATGAAAATGACGTTCCAATAGATTTTATTTTTCATTATCCTTGGGCTGCTTTTTCCTATCATTCTCCATTATTATATAAAATAATTCTACAAGCCATGCAGGGTATGGTCAAGTATTGTAATCGTGCATGAAAAAAGTGGTTTATTTCCTTTTTTTTTGGAAATATCTCAAAAACGTCTGAAACTATTTTGATTAAAAAAATTGAGCAAAACCATGGCATTTCGCTCTACAAAAAGCTCTAATAAGTGAACATCGAAAAAATTATATTTTTTGAGATAACAATTGTTTTGTCAAAATGTTTGTTAGTTAGCCTGTCTGTGCGTTACCAAAATTTTGTGGACGAGCTAGCTCAAAAACTAGTTTGAATATCGAAACCAAATTTCACACGTAGTTTTGGTCCATTGAGATTAAGAGTTGATTAGATTTTGGTGCATATCGACCCAAAATTAAGGGCGGTGGAGGGGGGTTAAAAATTAAAAATCTAGGCCATTTGAGCAAACTCAACCAAATTTTGTGTACATAATCATTAGGTCCCCAGAAGTCTAAAAATGCAAAAACTAAACGCCCAAAATGGGTGGGGGGGGTTGAAAGAGTCAAAAAATGAAAATAGAGGCTCTAGTGCCAAACTCAACCAAATTTTGTATACATAATCAGTGGGCCCCCAGGAATCTAAAAATTTAAAAACTAACCCCCCTATATGATTATACATAATTTTATTAAATATTAAATGTAAGTGAGGGGCCAGGTTGTATGGTAAATTCAAGTGGGTGGCCACATCAGAACAAGTCAGCTTATTTATAAATCTTATTAAATTTTCATATTTAAATTCATACATGCTAATATTGTAACTTCTAGAAGTTTCAGTAGGAATTCTGTTTTCTGAAAAATTGAGATCTGAACAAAATTGGGATTTTATAACTTGGTTAATTTAAATCCAAAGCTTGAGAATGTCTCAATAAATTGACAAAAGGTTAAAGTGAATTTGTGAAGGTTTCGTGGGAGACGGGGATGTAATCAGGGAATTAGTGAGTGTGGAATGAAAAGGCCAATTTCATTTTTAAAATTTATAATTTATTATAACGATTTTATTTGTTTAGAATCAAATCAAATCAATTATTTAATCATTATTATTTAATAATTAAGTTAAATAATTGTTTAACCTCAGTTTATACCTCAGGAACTCGCCCCTCGTTCGGATCTCCGGGAAGGGGCTACCCGAGGAGAGACCATCAGAAAGGATTGTTATGATTACAGTGGATTCGAAACCGAAAGATACTGTGATAATCCAGGTATACATGCCTACTACATCATATGAGGACCAAGATATAGAAGAAATGTACGAACAAATTGAAAACCTGATGAAGCGCGTTAAAGGGGATGAAAATTTAATAATTATGGGGGATTGGAATGCAAAGAGTAGGAAAAGGCAAAGAAGGAAAAGTGGTGGGCGAACACGGTCTAGGAAATAGGAATGAAAGGGGCGAAAGATTAATTGAATTTTGCAGTAAGCACAGTCTAGTAGTAGCAAACACACTCTTCCAACACCATCCAAGAAGGATCTACACGTGGAAAATGCCGTTAGACAAGGGAGATTTCAAATAGATTACATATTAGTCAGACAAAGATTCAGAAATCAATTAAAGGACTGCAAAAGTTATCCTGGGGCTGGCGTCGATCACAATCACTGCTTAAAATTTAAAAAACTAATAAAAAAGGGGCGGTCGCGAAAAAACTGGGATATATCTAAATTAAAAAATAAGGAAACCCAAAAACTCCTCGTAAAACGTAATGAATAAGAAACTGGAAGAAAAAAACACACACAAATAATAAAGAAGATGAAATCGAACAAGAATGGAATGACATGAAATCAAGCCTGACCGAAACAGCCAGCGAAGTCCTTCAATCAAAGAAAAACGAAATTAAAAAAGCCATGGGTAACAGACGAAATACTGCAACTGATTGACGAACAGAAGAAAATTTAAGAACAGAAAAGACGAAGAAGGGAAAGAAACATATAAAAAATTAAGATGGAAAGTTATAAGAGAATGTAGAAAAGCAAAAGAAAAAATGATTCAAGAAAAATGTAAAGAAGTCAACAGGCAAATAGATGGAAGGAACACACTAGAAGGAACTCTATGGAGAAGAAAAAACAATACCCGGAATAGACAATATACAAGCTGAAATCCTAAAGAACTCTGGAGAAAAGGCACGTGACAAACTTTTGAACTAATTAGCAAAATCTATAAATTGGGAATCATCTCAAAAGATTTCCAAAAAAACAAAATAGTCACACTTCCCAAAAAGACAGGCGCGGATAAATGTGAAAATTTCAGGACCATTAGCCTAACCTCACATGCCTCCAAAATCCTAACCAAAATAATCCAAAGAAGAATAGAACAAAGAGTTGAAGAAAATCTGGGGGAAGACCAGTTCGGCTTTAGAAGAAACAGAGGCACCCGAGAAGCAATTCTCTCTCTTAGACTAATAATAGAAAGGGCTTTTATCAGGGAAGAATCTGTCTACATCGGATTCATAGACCTAGAAAAAGCATTCGATAACGTCAATTGGGAAATTATGTTTAAAATATTAAAACAGGCGGGAATAAAATTCAGAGAGAAGACTAATCTACAATCTATATCAAAACCAGACGGCAATTATAAATATTGGTGATGAACAAAGAGAAGCCAAAATAAAAAAAGGTGTAAGACAAGGATGTGTGCTGTCACCCATGATTTTCAACTTATACATAGAAGAAGCGATTAAAGAATTCAAAGACAAAATTGATACAGGTATAGAAATCCAAGGTCAAAAGATCGCTATGTTAAGATTTGCCGATGACATTGCCCTTCTAGGAAGCAATAAAAAAGAATTAGAGGACGCCTTGAATGGAATTAACCAAATCCTAATAGAAGAAATCAAAATGAAAGTAAACAAGAATAAAACCAAGGTCCTAGTATGTACAAAAAAAGAACAAACGAGACAGGAATGCATCAAAATTAACCAAGAAAACCTAGAAGGAGTTAAGGAATTCCGCTACCTAGGAAGTAAAATAACATGGGATGGGAGGAGCAAAAACGAAATTAAATCAAGAATTGCCCAAGCAAAAATGGGGTTTAATTCAAAACAAAAACTACTATGCTCCTCCTCAATCAGCTTAGCAAACAGAAAGTTGCTATTGAAGACATATGTATGGAGCATAGCCATGTACGGGTGTGAAACCTGGACAATTGGAAAAGCGGAGAGAAAGAGATTGGAGGCTTTCGAAATGTGGTGCTACAGAAGAATGATGAATATCAAATGGATGGATAAAATTACAAATGAAGAAGTTCTTGGAAAAATCGGAGAAAGAAGAACCTTGTGGAAGAGTCTGAAGAAGAGAAGAGGTCAGATGATGGGGCACACACTGAGACATGGGGGACTGCTTAGGGATATCTTGGAGGGGAGGTGGGAAAGAAAAGGGGAAGGGGAAGACCCAGATTAGAATATTTCAACCAAATAATTGGGGATATGGGATGCCAGACATTTAGAGAGGTTAAACAGCTGGCGGAGGACAGAGTCGAGTGGAGACGGATTGTTGCATCAAACCAGTCTATTAATCTATTAATATTGTCAAAATAATTTTTTTAATCCTGTCTACAGAGATAATATGATACAAAGGGGGGACCATTGGGAACATTTTCTGATTTCGATAGTGAATTGAAATTTTATTTACATAAGATTGATACCTACGAATTTTGAATAGTAAATCTTATAGAGGAAATAAAAAATATTAGAGTATTTCGTAATAATAATATCTCGGAAAATAAAAAATTTTGCAGCACCTGTCTAGAGACAAATATAATATGATTCAAAGGGAGAACCCTTGGGAACATTTTCTCGATTTTGATAAAGAATTAAAATTGTATTTCACAAGATTAATATAAAGTTGATACAATTTTGATGGCTGTCTTCTTCGAGTGCCATACCCGAAACGGGTGTCGGCTCCTCTCCACAAATACCTGTGCTGAGTGTGTTTAGTTGTTTTACACAGATATACTGGACCTACTTTTTAACGCCGGTTCAGAACGGCTAATTTGGAGAGGTTACTAGGCAATTATACTCTTGGTAGGTTGCCATTACTTTCCAAGAGGAGGCGGCTGCAAATATCTATCTGCCGAGACTCGGTCTCGAACCAGCGATCTTCGAGTCAGCGACCCAACACTCTAGCCACTGACCCACAGTCGCCTCTTTGATGGCTGTATATGTATATAATTAAGTAATGGAGAGGGATTCAGCCAATGGGTAGCCTCTGCTGAATAAAAACTCCCAATTATGGAAAACGTTTCGGCTTTACTGATGATGGCATTATTTAATTAAAGCCGAAACGTTTTCCATAATTGGGAGTTTTTATTCAACAGAAGCTACCCATTGGCTGAATCTCTCCATTACTTAATTATATAGATTAATATAATTTTTAATAGTATATCTTTAGAAAAATATTATTTTATTAAAATATCTTGAAAAATTTTTTTTGCATTTGTCTACAGGGATAATATGATACAAAGAGGGGACTATTGGGAACATTTTTTGATTTTGATGGTGAATTAAAATTTTATTTTCACAAGGTTAATACATATTTTGAATAATAAATATTAAAAGAGGGAATAAAAAATATTATTTCGTTATAAAAAATTAATTTATCCATCGTGTCCATACAAGGATAAAAATATTATACATAGGGGAGACCATTGGGAAGATTCTTTCGATTTTGAAAAAATAATAAAATTTTTACAAGATTAATACATATTTTGAATAGTAAATGTTATAGATGGAATAAAAAATATGATTTCGTTAAAATATCTAACAAAATGAACGCTGACTACAGAGATAATATTATGATATGGTAGGACCATTGGGAATTTTATATTCAGAAGACCGATACATATTTTGAATAGTACTTATATCCGATAGAGGGAATTGAAAATTAATATCTATGAAAATTTCAAAACTGACTAACCGTCTGGTGACGTCCGTATTTCGATTTGATAAAAATCATAGAATCTATTTTATTATAATTGAAAGTAATGGAAGGCAGCCCAGGTGTTGTGAGGAAAGAAAAAATTAACACATATCCAAATAAGGTGTAATTTATTGGATTCCTTCCTCCTTTCCTCTCAAACCGATGTTTCGGAGGATTCTTCCCTCCTTCTTCAGGGTTTCAAAGGGTCAATGAAGAAAACAAATAAAATGCTTCGTTCCTCTCTCCACAGCAGTGTTTAAAACTTTTTTCTTCCTTATCAGAAGCATAGAAAAAAGTTTTAAACACTGCTGTAGAGAGGAAGGAAGCATTTTATTTGTTTCCTCCATTGACCCCTTGAATCCATGAGAAGGAGGGAAGAATCCTCCGAAACGTCGATTTGAAAGGAAAAGGTGAAGGAATCCAATAAATAACACCTTATTTGGATATGTGTAAATTTTCTTTCCTCACTACCCTGGGCTGCCTTCCATTACTTTCAATTAAAAGTTCTACCAGTCCGTCTCTCTCCAGAGAAAATTTCGTGCAAATATATTTTATTATAATCATTAATTTCATAAATTCAGGTTAGGTTTTATACTAATATGTGTTCGTGTAAACCGAAACCATGAATTTCCAGAGCTAGGTTTATTAAAATGTTGATTTCTAATTAAGGGGAAAATGTTATGTTACTATCAGCTGATATTTCTGTTACCTTAGATAATAATTGGATTGGTATTTGCGGTGGAATAATTAAAAGTCGTCGATTATTCGGACATCTGTTAACTGCTTGAATGCAAATTTCGTTCTGTAATAGAATCCAACCGCGCATTCCTCGGAAGTGATGTAGCTTAACCAATTTCTGAGCTGGGATGATAACATCCAAATGACAAGTGACATGAAATCGTTCACTGATTGATGATATCAGACGATAATAAGGATCATCAACAGAGCCGCTAATGAGAACCCAAAACAGTGAAAAAAGGATTATTGAAACGTTTGTCATGGCTGCCAATCAGCTTGTCCTTAAAAACTGAAGAAAAAATTGAATGTCATATTTATTGATTTTATATTAATGATTAGCCTAATGAGAGGGAGAAATATCGTTTAATTTAATTTAAGACATTGGACAATTGAATTCCATAAATTATTTGATTGGAAATTTTCCGAATATTAATCAATTATTAACATTCTGACCTTTTCTTGAAAAGTAATATTAAAATAAATTAGAATTCATTTTTTTTAATATGCAAATGATGATGGGAAATTTATTAACACTTTACGCCTTCTGACGTTTTCCCACCTTTTAAATATAAGACCACGGAAAACATTAGATTTCAAAGCTACGTAATGAGTCCTTCAGAAGCGAATATAGAATATAGTGAAGTCCACATTTAGAAAATTTCAAATTTTATAAATTAGGTTCATTTTTAGTACAAAAGGTTTTATTCTTTGCTTTGACTTTGCACAGTTGGACCTAATATTATTCTTTCTTCTTTAAGTGTCATATATAGTATGTCTCCCTGACGTTTTGGCTCCTCACCACATATACCTGTGATGAGTGTGTTTAGCTGTTTTTACACAGATATACGGGACCTACTTTTTAACGCCGGTTCCGAACGGCTAGTTTAGAGAGGTTAATAGGCAATTATATACTCTTAGTAGGTTGCCATTGCTTTCCAAGAGGAGGCGACTGCAAATATCTACCAAGACTCGGTCTCGATCCAGCGTATTTCAGGTCAAGGGCCCGACACTCTAGTCACTGACCCACAGTCGCCTCACGGACCTAATATGTACTTTTTATTTTTATTCTAAATATACTTTCTTATGGAAATGGGATTTAAATAACGTCAATTTTTATGGATTATTATTATTATTTTATGGACTTACCAGCAAAAATAAATTTGGATTCCTTAAATTTTTCATTTTAGGTACTATCCAAACTAATAATTTTATAGCAACTAATATAATTACAATAAAAAAAAGTCAGTTTTTCGTACCTTTGAAAAATTTAGTATTTTTTCCGAAATTCGATCATCCCGCGTAACTCTGCGATATTTTTTTAATGAAATAAATTATTTTTTTAAGGAAAATTTCTTTTGATAGTAATTCAAGTCGAAATAAATCGGAAATCAAAGAGAAAGAGATAGAAACTATGCTACTAGAGTGAGAGAGAGTGGATCATATATGCCAAAGAAACATGTGCGTAAAGTGTGCGCCTAGTATATTCTCTCCAGACACCCAGGGGCATTTTGTTATAACGAAAACCCTAGCGAGTTTTTTCTTTGAGTCTAAGATAATTATTTTATACCTTTTAGTGGATTTTATTTTATTTTTAAGTTATTATTATTTTATTTGTTGCATTTAAGGTTTTTGAAGTCGGTTTTATTTTTTTTTTTATAAAAATTATTATTTTTTTCTCTTTTTAGTGATGTTATTAATAGTGACTTAATATAATACCTTGCATGCATCTCGTAAGAGAAAGCGACGAGGCGAATGAATCAAAAAATGATAATTTATTAAACCAATTATTTTACATGAATTAATGTATACCTACATTGTATTTGAGCTTCGACTCCGGGTATTACTTCTCCACCATCGACTGTCCTTGATCATCTTTTTAGTCCTTGTTTTTAATAAGAGGAAAAAACTAATTAAATAAAAAAACCTCTTTTCCGATAATTATTCCAATTCCATTATTTATGTTCTCAATCAAAAAATGATAATAAAATTCAATTCATAAATATAGAAATTATCTCGAAACGTTTGCGGGCTTTAAATGAATGTTATAAGATTTTTTTATAAAAGATTTTATTTATCATAATTTCGATTATTTGCTCATAAGAATTGAAGATTTACGTTATTTCGTCGTTGATCATATCATCAGAACTTGACCAAATTAATATGACACCATCCCTAAGATACCCCCTTTCCAATAAAAAAAGAATCATCGAAATCGGTTCATAAGCAAAGAAGTTAGGGCCTGAACAAACCTAACAAAAAAGGTCTAATACCAATGAAAAAACAACGGGACTAATCGAAAGCTAGGCTGAGCCCAATTCAAAGCAACATACACATATAAACATTTTTCGTTTGTTCATTTGTTAATTGCTCTGAACATTTCAAATAGGATTAAAGAGTCCAAGCAGACCCTAAACTAGCTACTATAATAGATTGCTTGCAGATGGATGAATTAATTCTGAAATGGGGCAAAATCTTTATTCGCCAGACTATACGCTTATTATTCTTGATGGAGCCGCAATTTTGCATAATGAACCCTATTTCAATATTTTATCAACCAGTAATGAGGTTAGTATATAACACATATAATTACTTCAATCTGTTATGGATTAACTTAAACATAAATAAAGAAAATGGAAGTTAAAACAAAATTAAAAGCTCAAGTGAAAGAGAAAGCTGTTTATTTCGAAATGCAATTCATTTTATATTTGTTTTTTCTATTTCTTCCCTTACAACTCTGTTTTTCTTTTTCTTTTTTTCGATCTTTATTTTCTATTTATTTTGGTAATGTTTTTTCTTCGTCAATTGACCCAATAATTTGAATAGCTTTTATTCTTTTTGTGTTTATGTATATAAACATACGCAACATATTTACCTGTATTCAGAATTTTATAAGTATCAATTTTATTTGAGTTAGTTGTTTTGATAAATTTCATTTTTAGTATCAATATGTTTTATTGGTCTTTGCACCCACTCTCTCTAGGGGCTGCGGAGGCGTTATTTACTCCTGAAATTACGGATACAGGAAACTAATTTCTTGATTTCATAATACACACAGCACAGGGCATTTTCGATTTGGAAGCAGATCCAGGAAATTCCTAGTGACCTAGAGAGTCATTTTTTTAACATTTTAATGTTTTGTTTATTACATTTTCTTTTATCAAAGAAAAATGATGAATGTGTTTTTCTTAAAAAAATATTTATATTTTCTAGACATACCCAATTTTTTTCTTTATCCTCAAGACTGACGCTATGTTTTCGATACAGGGGTATATATATTTCTCAACAGCATTTTTATTATATATAGGTATATATTAAAAAATAATGAACATTGAACTGTCAACATTTTGAGTGAAAAATTTCCCGATGATAGAGGTAGGTGGTGAGAATCAATTCTACTTGATAAATATCAATTTTTTAAATTTTCTTTTATTGTCATTAAAATGAGAATTTAATATAATAATAGATTTAATTATATATATAACAGGATATAAAACAATGATAGCCATATTAGACAAGCAGCTATGAAAAAAGATCAAAATCTTTTAAATAGTGTAAGAGACTATGATTTTAAAATTGTAGAAAATATTTATGAAAAGTGTCTGTGAAGTGAGTGTTTGTAGCGAGACGTACCTAGGTTTAGGTTATCAATGTTCAAAAGAATCTCATGAGAAATGTATTTTGTAGGTATTTCTATTTAATATCGTTTTATTTTACTCTAAGTGCCTTGTGATTTATGAATGGTTATTGCATATGCCAAGCAAATAGGAAGTTGTTTCTGAACATAAGCATTATTCATTATCTGAAAATTAGTGTTGACGCGTTCTAACTCGTGTGCTATAGGTATTATATGGCTGAATTTAATTTTAATTTTTCTTGCTTTGCTATGGTTTCATCCCTTCATTTTATGTCCAGAAGAAGGAAAGCTTCGATTTTTCTATTTCACGCTCTATTAATGTATCAAGCTTTACGTGTATGCCAAATTTCAGCATTCGGGGGTCGTTGTATTTTCACTATATGTTAATTAAGCCTTTAAATTTCACCCTTTCATTTTACGTCCTGAAACAGGGGAAGTTTTGCTTTTTCGATTTTTACCTTTAATTGTACCCCAAACTCTACCAGTATGCAGAATTTCAGCATTCTAGGATGAGCGGAAGTCCTATAGATTTTTGATGAGTGAGTCAGTCAGTCAGAGATAAAAATGGCACTTTTCAAACCTTAATAACGAACTAAAATAGGTTTATTCGTGAAATTTTAGATTCTAGGCATTCAAGGGGCCCTAATTAGACAGGCAGAATTGCAACTGTATAGGTCTAATAGTTTTTGAGTTATGGGGGAGGGTGGGCTCGAAATTAGCTCGAAAATGGTTCGCGTAATATACCTACACACTGCCGAATTTGACTGACACACTGCATTGTGCTAGATTCCCACCACCTATGCCATCAAGAAATTTATCACTCAAAATGTTAAGAGTACAAAAATAAATAATTTCTCAGTAGCAGGAAGAAAGGTTAAAATAAATATGACTTTGTGCAGGGGGATTCATACACACACACCTGTATACATATATATCATTGGCGGTTGGTGACTTTTCAACCAGGGAATGCTGTCCAAAAAAGTATCCTTCATTTTTTTGAAATTTTATTTTAATCTTCGCTTTTTGCAAATTTCATCAAATACGTCATCATTTTCGTTATTTTTCAAATTTAACATTAGATTTTTAAAAAGTATATTTTGGGACCTTCGCCCCAAACGGATACTGCTTTGTGTGAGTGAGGGTAGGAGTCAGAAATTAAATCTTTGACTTAACTCCACAGTCCTGAGATGGAAATCGACCAATTTCCACAATGACTCAGCCTGTCCTTTAAGAAAATCTTAAATTTCTCCTAATTCTATTGCTATAAACAAGCTATGACTTGTCTCTATAACACTCTTAGTTATTTCTGATCTTATATATTGAGAGTTCTTTGAAATGGATTAGTCCAGAGATTCTCCAATCATCTTTATTTATTCCTTTTTTTGTATTATTTCTATTTTAATAGTTCCTCAGCGAAAACAATAATTTTATTCGACTAAAACTCGTCTGAACTTGTCTTTGACATGCTTGAACTGGAAAATATATCCAGGCAGGGACTTCAAACCTTCTATCGGCGAACCTTTTCGGAAAATCATTCATTTTAATTGCCCCTTGAAACTATGCAACAATTTATTATAATTTTTGAGAACCAATATACTTTACAAAATAAAAAATGTTTTTTATAGAAATATTTGAAATAACGGATAATAATTTGAAAATTTAAAGATCCTCCTGGAATTTTGAAATCAATATTTATGAAAGTACTCAAAATGTTTGAAATTTTTAGGGATTCACCGCATCCATGGACCCCACGCCACTGTTATATATGTACATGGTAATATTCTGTTTTATTATTTCATAGTTACGGCTAATGGATTGGAGTGTGTGTCTATGTTTATATATTATCTCTGGGGTGTAGGCGTCTAAGATTACAAATAATACAAATGTTATATCATCACCATCGATCAATCGAATACCAAATGATTGATTTCAAGGATGAAACCGATCAAATTCAGATTATTTTTCCTATTGAAATTTTGAAAATCAATCAAGGTTAAAAAAGAAGTAAATTATTTATCTTTTTATTTTTATGCAAGATTTCAAAGACATCCCGAAGTTTAGTGGAACCTTGACATACTTGATTTCAAATCATTTAGTGCTGGATATACAAATAAATGCACATGGATTATAAGGATCTTTTTCAAAGGAAATGAAAAACTTAAAAATAATTAAAGACATTTTAATATCTCTTTGGAGATTAATCTGGATTAGCTAAACCCATATAAAAATAGATACTATGGTAAATAATAGTTAAAAACTTAAGAGGATGATGGTGACCTAGTCCCAATACAATACAAGAATCTATCTAAAACACCAAATATATTAATGTATATTTTTTTTATTTATATATGGGCAAGGGAACAACCATCATTTAGCCATATCTGAAATGCAGTATTATTATTATTTTTTGAAATCTTCAAATAGACAGCAGCTTCACTTCACTTGCTAAAATATGGAGCTACACCATGTTTGAGATATGAATCTTAGAAAATTCGGTAAGTTAGATTTACTTTAAAGTCAAAAATTTAAAATACACTTTCCCGAATCATCTGAGTCCTCAAGGGTATAAATTCAGAGTATCTGAGCCGAGCCTCAAACAACTCGCAGACATAAAAGTGATAATATCGGTGAGTTTTTTGATAAAATTTATTTTCTTGTCTCTTGTTCCCTAAAATGCTTAAGGTTAATATTTTGATTTAAAGGTAATTCTAACTATTCAGAGCTAATACTAATTAAAGTAAATATGATTTTTCAGTGGCGATAATTAAGTTACTAAAATTTAGTTAAAAATCACTTACCTGACAAATAATCCAACAGATACATTCTTCCATTAATAATAAGAAATTCAAAAACACTGATGCTCACGATTATATACCAGTGAGACCCAGAAAAGTTTAAATGATTTCGGCGTACACCTTCTTTAAAACAATGACGTTATAGTACGCTTATTCATCAGGGCTGCAAAGTAAGCTAGTAAAATATTAATTATAAAAACATTTAGAATGACAAAATACAACCAGAAGACACGTTCTTCTGCTAATAAGATGAAATTTTGTCAAAACAGTCACCGAAAATATCAATCCGAAATTCTGCACGAAGACTGAGGATCCGACCCTCTCCCCTCCATGATACAATTATATCCCAGTGTGGCCCTAAAGGCAAAAGTTAATTGTCAAAAGCATTTCAGTATTGACTTTAAAGTAATTCGAATTAATTAAGGAGAATAATTAACTTTGTAAAATTATAATTAGAAATCACTTGGTCTGACAATCACACAAACAGTCGCATTCTTCCATTAATAGGAAAAAATTTCTTTATACACTTACCATAATTATGACATTCAAGTCTGAAAGAAGAATGAGGATCGACCATGGTGCACTCAATATATATATTATATATTGTATATTTGAATATACAGGCCATTGAGACCGGAAAGATTTAGGTGATTCAGAGAAAAGTATTTAAAATTTTACTTTCAAGATTCTAATTAATTAGGGAGAATAATTAAGATGGTAAAACATAATTAGAAATCACTTGAGGTTGACAAACAGATCAACAGAAATATTCTAGTATTTTAGGCGTCTATAGATTTAAGTGTTCAAATAGTTGGTTTTACTTTTTAACCGACTTCAAAAAGGGAGGAGGTTCTCTATTCGATTGATTTTTTTTTGTGTCTATGTTACCTCATATCTCCGCCAATTGTGAACCGATTTTGAAAAAAATTTGCATTGGGTTCAGTCTAGCTTCCGATTGGTCCCATTTTTTTATTGGTATTAGACCTAACTTCTTTGTTTTATGAACCGATTTAGATGATTATTTTTTATTGGAAAGGGGGTATCTTAGGGATGGTGCCATATTAATTTGGTTAAGTTCTGATGATATTATCACAATTAATAACATCACTAAAAGAGAAAAAATAATAATTTTATAAAAAAAAAATAAAACCGACTTCAAAAAATTAAATGCAACAAATAAAATACACTAAAAGGTATAAAATAATTATTATCTAATTTAGTTACAACTAAACGACGAAATTTTAACATTAAATTACTTTTTGATGTCGGTACCAAACAAACTATACCTATAAGCGAGCATACCCTCCAAACGTACTAAGTAAGATCCGTCGAGTGCGATTCATAAAAGGTATATGTTTAGCACCGACTTCAAAAGTAATTTCATGTTAATATTTCGTCGTTTAGTTGTAACTAAATAAGATAATAATTATTTTATACCTTTTAGTGTATTTTATTTGTTGCATTTGATTTTTAGTCGGTTTTATTTTTTTCTTAAAATTATTTTTATTGCATTTCTATTAGCCTAACCACATGTGGCCCTCGATGAGCTTACTTGCGGCCCGTACTCATATTTGACAAATTGGTTTTTATCGGGTATTTTAAAATATATTTTAAATCGAATTAAAGTAATTAAAAGAATTAAGGTTCCCTATAATTACATGAAGAATAACATATTAAATAATAATAGTAAATTTCAACTAATGATATAGTTTTAGAAAAATTAAGTAAACGAAAAGAATCGCAAATATTAGACAGAAAAACGAATAAGCCATTCAAATTTGTTTGTTATTTTAAAATAAAATTTGAAATATTGTTTGGTTTATGCGACTTGACTAATAATTTTGATATTTTATGTTTATTGTACCATTCAAATATATTTTGTCAATGGGGATCAATGTGTGTTTTCATTTCATATCTTCTTGTATTAGTATTGTTTTTTCCACATTTACACTAATTGAACACTATCAGTGTATTGCCTACATTGCAGATTTCAAAAAAAAAAAAAAATTGAAAAAATAGTAATTATTCCTCGTATATTTTTTTTTTACAATGATATTGATGTGAGAAGGAGATACACCAGAAGGTCCATCCCCTAAAGGCCTGTATGGGCTGGGCCCTTCCATCATAAAAAGAACAGAGTAGAAGGAAAGAAGCCGGGATCACGAGCCAAATCTCAGAAAATTAGATACAATCCAATATCCAATTTACTAGTTTTTAGGGGCTTCGAGCAGTGGTAAATTCTCCGATCGATAAATTAGGTTTTTAAATGTATCTCCCACTTAATAGATTTTTTAATCGATCCTCAGTCTTCGTGCAGGATTCTGATACGACCAATTCCTGAGAGGGATGAATCGCGATTGGAATTAGGTGTACCATCTTGGAATTATGTGGAATTATTTGGGAATTCTTTAGATAATCCCCCTTCATCTAATGTCTTCTAGTTGGAAATGAAAGTGGAAGTATGCGTACACGATATTAGAATACGGTTCACCCCTCGACCTTACCTATACTAGATATTCTGACAGGAATGTTAACAGAACTTGGGGTCTTAAAGAGAAACAAAGAGGTTGTCCTCCTGCTTGATGCAAATAAACTTACACATATATATACAAATATATAACATCTTTGTTTCTCTTTGTGAATCAACAAACTCTGCTACTCTCGACAAAATAAAAACTTTTCAATTAGAACTTGGGTGGATGCATCAGATAAAGAAAAGAAATTTAGAAAATTTGGACTTTTGAAATTTGTCGTCGGGGTCACGTGCCCCCTTGCCCCCTCCCCTAGATCTGACCCTGAATCCTCGTACTCAACCTATTATTAATAACGAGCAGTACCTGGCGTGCCTACGGCACGCCCGAAACTCTCGCCCCACCGAGCTGGAGGCCCTGGCAGGCTGCGTCTCGAGATGTGATTATTAGCTCGTCGTAATTATATGTTTTGAAAAAAATATTTTTTGAATAATGAATATTGATCAAAGAAAGATGAAAAAATATCATTAAATGATTTATAAATACTTTATTAGAGCATGCAACCATTTCTCTCGAAATTCCCAATCGATTGGAAACTTATTTCTTTTTTAATAATACATTTCTATATTTAAATTTATCTAAAGTGTCATAATGTTTATGTTGTTAAGTTTATGTTGTCACAGTTGGCTGCCCTGACATGGCTGTGCAGGGCAAGCTTAACACTGATGCCATGAGCAGTGTTGAATCAGCCATCTTAATGTAATCATCATCTTTTGTTATAATAAACCTTACTGTTAAAATGTTACCTGTCTTAATATATTATTAACCTGAAGTCCATACATATTATTACATGGCGCAGTCGTGGATTAACCAGAAGAAAATAAATTAAAGAAAAAAGAACAAAAAGAAAAATGGACGGACTCAAGTTACCGCAGCCGATGTCGTTCACCGGTGATGTAGGTCAGACATTCAAGGAATTTTTGCAAGCCTTTGAAATATACATGATTGCATCAGAAAAGGATCAGAAGCCGGATAAAATAAAAATTGCTTTGTTTCTAAATTGCATCGGTACTGATGGAGTACAGGTATTTAACAATCTAAAACTTACTCCTGAACAAAAAGGTAAATATGAATTACTCATAAAGGAATTCACCACCTATTTCACGCCCAAGAGAAACAAAACCTATGAAAGGTTTATATTCAACTTGAGGAATCAGGAGGAACAAGAGTCGTTTGATGAATATCTAAACATGTTAAAAACTTTAATAAAAACATGTGAGTATGAAAAACAAGAAGAGTCAATTCTTGTTGATCGAATCATACTGGGAATAAATGATAAACGGATTCAAGAAAAACTCCTAGCCACCTCAGACTTAAATCTAGACACAGCCGTGAATATATGCAAAAGCGCTGAGATCACTAAAAAGCATATAAGTGTAATTCAGGATGGAATTTGTAAAATTGACATTCTAAAGAAGAAAGAAGAGAGAACATATGGGAGGAGGAAGAATGAAGAATCAACGCAGCAGTCAGGACCAGGTGATATCAAGTGCCAGAAATGTTTACGTGTACATGCCCCAAGAGAGTGTCCTGCGTACGGAAGAAGATGTTGGAAGTGCAACAGGCCTAATCATTTTGCCAATGTATGCAGGGTAAGGGAAGTGGAAGCAGTGTCTAGAACACAGGGTGGAGATGCATCATTGGATATATATGAAGTCAAGAAGATGGAATCGGTGGAGAAAAATGCGTGGCAACAGGAAGTAAAAGTGGCGGATGCGAAAGTCAATTTCAAGATTGACACCGGAGCAGAGGTGAACATTATCCCCAAGACCATCTTTGATAAAATTATTAAAGACAGACAATTTAAATTAAATAAGACTCCAATTTTACTTGAAGCATATGGAGGGACAAAATTGAAACCTTTAGGTAGTGCTAATTTAAAATGTGAAGTGAAAGACAAGGTAACTGTTTTAAACTTTTTAATCATAGATTTAAGTGTAAAGCCGATATTAGGGCTGGAAGCAAGTGTTAACTTAGGCCTAATATCTAGAATTAATAGCATAGAAACGGAAGAATTGAACCAGTTCTGCAAAGAATATACTGATATTTTTGAAGGAATGGGCAAGTTCGATGAAAAATGTCAAATTCATTTAAAAGACAATAGTGAGCCCGTGGCAAATCCGCCAAGGAGAGTGCCACTGGCAATAAAAAATAAATTAAAACTGAGGTTGGATGAAATGGTTAGTCAGGAAATAATTAGCAGGGTGGATGGCCCATCAGATTGGGTCAATAATTTGGTAATATTGGAAAAAAAGGACGGAAAATTAAGACTATGTCTTGACCCGAAAGAATTAAATAAAAATATTAAAAGAGAATTTTTTGAAATTCCTACGTTAGAGGATATAAGTTCAAAATTAGTTGGAAATGAATATTTCTCAGTATTAGATCTCAAGGAGGGCTTCTATCAAATAGAACTAGATGAGGCATCAAGTAGCCTTTGCACATTTTCAACACCATTTGGATGTTATAAATTTGATCGGTTGCCATTTGGATTAAACATAGCGCCTGAGATATTTCAAAAAATTAATACTAAACATTTCTCAGATATTCCTAATGTAATTATATATATTGATGACTTGTTAATATATGCCAAAAACAAAGAGGAACATGATAAAACCTTAAGAGCTGTAGCTAATAGAGCTAGAAAAATAAATGTCAAATTTAATAGGAACAAGCTTCAATTCTGTTTAAAAGAGGTAAAATACTTAGGCTACTTATTTAGTAAAGAAGGGAGACGAATTGATCCTGAAAGAATGCAAATTATACAGAACCTAAAGGAACCAAAAAATAAGAAAGAGCTACAAAGCCTCTTAGGAATAATTAATTATCTAAGAAGCTTTGTTCCTGGGCTTTCTGAACTGTCAACGCCATTAAGGAAGCTTTTAAAGAAAAATGTAGAATGGATGTGGATGGAGGTGCACAATAAGGCGTTAGGTCAAATTAAAAGTGAAATTATAAAGGCGCAAACGCTAGTAAACTTTGACAGTTCCAAAGAAATTACTCTACAAACCGATGCAAGTAATAATGGTCTAGGTTGTTGCTTGATGCAGGAAGGACGTCCAGTGAGTTATGCGTCAAGATCATTGACAGACGCTGAAAAGCAGTATGCTGTGATTGAAAAGGAATTACTGGCCATAGTATTTGCAACAAAGAAATTTCATAATTATATTTATGGTAGAACCATAAAAGTAGTGACTGACCACAGACCTAATGTCTCAGTCATAAATAAAGATATTTGCAAAATAAATTCGAGTAGACTTCAGAGGCTGAGACTGAAACTACTTAGATATGAAGTAACTGTGCAATATAAGCCGGGAAAAGATCTTCATATTGCTGATTACTTGTCGCGACATATAAACAATGAAAAGACAATAGACGAAGAACTGGATAGAGAATTGAGTGAAACAGTCCATACAGTTGCCAAATACCTAAGAATAAGCGAAGAAATGAGAGAAAAGTTCAAAATAGGCACGAGGGAAGACGAAACACTGCAAAATGTTGTGAAATATCATTTGGAGGGTTGGCCAAAAAACTACAGTAGTAATTTAGAACCATATTTTAAGTTGAGAAATGAATTAGGCTTCATTGACAATTTACTATTTTATAATGACAGAATCGTAGTGCCGACTACACTAAGGACACGGATGCTCGAATTAATACATGAGGGCCACTTTGGAGTCAACAGGTCCAGGGACCGAGCCAGAGAGATTATGTACTGGCCGGGACTATCCAAAGACATTGAAAAAATGGTAAACCAATGCAAAAGCTGTGAGATGTATAGATCAGTAAATACCAGAGAACCGCTTATTGTACATGAAATGTCTGAGCTTCCGTTCCAAAAAGTGGCCACGGATATCATGGAATATGGCAATAAATATTATTTAGTATTGATAGATTATCTAACAAAATGGCTAGAAATTATACAATTAAAATCAAAACACTCGTGTGAGGTGATTGCAGCACTGAAACAAATTTTTAGCACACACGGCGTACCCAATGAGGTAATTTGTGACAATAATCCATATTCATCTTGGGAATGTAAAAAATTCGCTAGAGAATGGGGTTTTGAGTTCAAGCATAGCAGCCCTAGATATCCACAATCAAATGGCATGGCAGAAAGGGCCGTACAAATCGGAAAGAACATTCTTAGGAAATGTAACGATTTGAATTTAGGACTTATGGAGTATAGGAACACTCCGATTACAGGGCTGAAAAGATCGCCAGCTCAACTCGTGTTTCGCACCCCAGTGAAAACAAGGCTCCCAGGGGTGGTGAGGGTTGAGGAAGGAAACGATGCTCAATATAAAGAAAATTTGGAAAATAAAAGGCACTTATACAAATATTACTACGATAGGAAGGCTAAGAAAAGTAATACAACGTTTAAAAAAGGGGACAATTTGGTTTATCGAAACGGAAAAACATGGCAGCCGGCCCTGCTAGTTAAAGAGCATGAGGCACCGCGGTCGTTTATAATTAAAAATGAATATGGATCGGAGATAAGGAGAAACTCTAGACACTTAAGAAAATCGTCTAGGAGATATTCAGAAAGAAACGATCATGACATGTCTGAAACTAGTGAAAATTCTAATATCAATAATCATGCCATGTCTGAAACTAGTGAAAACTCTAATAATAATAACAATGTAAATAATAATGTAAGCCTCACTAGACCTAGGAGAACAATTGCAAAACCAGCTAGGTTTAATGATTTTGTCATGTCGTAAAGAGGGAGGTGTCATAATGTTTATGTTGTTAAGTTTATGTTGTCACAGTTGGCTGCCCTGACATGGCTGTGCAGGGCAAGCTTAACACTGATGCCATGAGCAGTGTTGAATCAGCCATCTTAATGTAATCATCATCTTTTGTTATAATAAACCTTACTGTTAAAATGTTACCTGTCTTAATATATTATTAACCTGAAGTCCATACATATTATTACAAAAAGTGTCTCTAAATTAATTATATATAATAATTTTAAAATTAATTTATCTACTAAAATTTCAAATGACCCGCGCAGTAATAAATTAAGAATTAATCTCATTATCCCATTAAATCATATCTCATGAAAACTTATATTATAAATTAAATATATATATATATATAATATATATATATTTTAAAATTAATTTGTTTACTAAAATTTTAAGAATTTATATTTTTCTTAAATTCAAAAAAAAGAATTAATTTTCGCGGTATGAATACTTCCAAAAAATTAAATAAATATTAATATATAATATATTTAAAATTAATAAATTTGTCTACTAAAATTTCAAATGAGACACGCCGTAAATCTAATATTCTAAGCTATATAGAAGAATATATTAATATATAGAGATATTATAGATATATATAATATAGAGAATAGAGATGTTTTATTTGTAAAATTTGACAATATAACAACTGTCATTGAATATTAGTTGCTTTTTCTCCCACATGTTCCTTGCTGCGCCACGGGTACTGTCTGACAATGGCTTTTATATATATAGATAATAATGAAAAAAAACTACAATTATTGGAAAGTCATTTTTCATCCTCTTAAAAACCAAAACCAACGTTTCGGAGTAAAATGACTTTACAACAAATGTATTTTATTCAAAATTGTATTTTTCATTATCCTTGGGCTGGCTTCTCCATTAAAGTTCTACCACTTCGTCTCTCCAAAGAGGAAATACTTCTAATACATAATATCTACATGAATTTGGAATTGCATTTATTTAATCTTGAATCCTTTCTTCATTCAGGTGATCTATAGTGACCTGACTTATTATTAAACTATATTCAAAAATAATCATTTAATTTTTACCAAGCGTACCCGGCACGAGTGATTCATCTTTTGAGATGGTTATTTTCGAAGTAACATTTAATCATAATATAATTTTATAGGATTCCTTATATTCTGTGTACTTAATTAAAGCCAATTATGTGTTGAAATTGATTCATACTTGTTCTATTAAATAGTCGTCAGCTTTAAAAGGAGGTTGGCACTCCATCGTGGTCACGTGGCCTGTACTCGTGGATCGCTGTTGCTCTGACAGCCACCCCCTAACCACCTTAATTAGCCCACCCTTCCTGATCAAACCCTCTGTCTGTTCTCTCCCTCTCGTCAATTATTTAAAACAAAAATATGAACCATTCATTCTCTCCCAACTGTCATGTCAGTCCGTCGACATTTAGGCGACCTATATAAAGACAAAAAAAAAAAAGAAAAAGAAAAAAAACACGGAAAGTGAATTAAAATTATGTTAGGTAATATAATTTATTATATAATAAAAGGTAAATCAAATATATTATCAAGGCTTTATGTATCATTGGCCAGATGTATGTGACCTGCGAAAATATTTTTATTATGCCCGGGCCACTAATTATTTTCTAGAGAGGGTCTGTCGTCTTCCTTTAGTTGCCCCAAATCTGAATTACTTCACAAGCTTCCTTTTTTTTTTTTTAATGCAATCGAATGCAAGAAGGGGTGCACCAGTGAAAGATGCAGCCCCTATGGATCTCGAAAGACCCTTGCATTACCGAAGAGAAGGGAAAGTTGATTAAGGCCCGTTTGCATGTCGCAAAGTAAATGCTTTTTACCTCTAACCAAGGTAGATGGTAAATGGAGTGACTGCGATGGCCAATCAGATGACAGGCACTGAAAGTTCCTGTCATCTGATTGCCATCCCAGTCACTCCATTTACCATCTACCTGGTTAGTGGTAAAAGCATTTACTTTGCGACATGCAACCGGTCCTAAGTGAGAGGGTGGAGACGTAGGTGTTTATGCACTCGGGTTTTGAAGGTTTGAAGATTATAAGTGCTGGGAAAGATGGAGGCTGGGAGAGAGTTCCAGTTCCTTGAAGTCATGGGGATATACGTATTGGAGAATGAAGTAGTCCGGCACTTTTCCAATTTGACCGCGAAAGAGTGTTGGAAGTCGGCTCGTTGTTTGATCTTTAATATTTTGTTTGTCATATTCAGAGCACCAGGCCCCAAAGGCCATCCAAGTCAAGTAATATGTGGAGCAGTTTTACCTCTACTTACACTCTATGATGTTGGTTTTTTATAGCCTTTCTAATCCCACTCCGCATCCTATTGGATGGGAAGGCTTAAGGATGTTCGGGACTGTTTATCATTTTTATAAGAAAATTCTCAAATTTTTACCATCGAATCATAGATGTATTACATATATTCCCGAAATTTGAAGTTGATCGTCTGTCCCATTACCGAGAAATAAATTATTGAAAATTTTCCTTTTAACATGGAAGTAAATGGAGCTAGATTTTAAAAGGGCTATAACTTTTATACAAATTATACCATTTTCAACAAATTTATACAGATCAATAATTAGCTTTTATGAATCGAATGATACATTTTTCAATAGATTTGACAATCTAGTTAATTAGTTACTCATAAATGTAAAAATAAAAAGTTATTTGCTGCCAATAGAATATGACAAAAGCACTAGTGTAGAATTCCAACTATTTTTCTTGAAATCGTTTTTGTGTTAAATAAATGTTTTTATAATGAGAAAAAATTTATCTCAATATTCTTTTTATCAATATTATAAAAACAAAAATTTTTATTCGAAATTAACCTCATTATTAACAATTTTTTTTAATTAAAAAATTTACTAGGTAGAAGTTGTCACTCTGGAGAAAAACAAAAGATTTTTTCGAAGATCAACAAGATAGATAAGCTGTCTCGAACTCCCTTAAAGAGAAATAGTAAGAGTTAAGATAGCAGATAGATATTCACTCGAAACTTAAGAGTATTATGGCTTTACCAGTATAGGGCAATATTTGTAAGATTTTGAACATTTTTTCCAACCAGTTCAAAAAAATCAAATTTTTCACAAAATTCAAAATTTTTAAAAAATTTGAATATTTTTTTATAAAATAAAAATTTTGAAAATTTTTCAAAAAAATAAAGCATGATGACTTTAACGATGCTGGAATTCTATTCGTTTAAAGAAGTTTTTTCCTTTTTTAACCGACTTCAAAAAAAGGAGGAGGTTCTCTATTCGACAGAATTTTTTTTTGTGTCTATGATACCTCATATCTCCGCCAATTGTGAAACGATTTTGAAATTTTTTTGCGATGGGTTCAGTCTATCTTCCGGATTGGTCCCGTTTTTTTCATTGCTATTAGACCTTTTTTGTTAGGTTTGTATAGACCTAACTTCTTTGTTTAAGAACCGATTTCGATGATTCTTTTTTTATTGGAAAGGGAGTATCTTATGGATGGTGCCATATTAATTTGGTCAAGTTCTGATGATAGGATCACTATTAATAACGTAAATCTCTAATTCTTATGACCAAATAATCTAAATTATAATAAATAAAATATTTTATAAAAAATATATATTAAGTCACTATTAATAACATCACTAAAAGAGAAAATAAAAATAATTTTTAAGAAAAAATAAAACCGACTTCAAAAAAATTAAATGCAACAAATAAAATACACTAAAAGGTATAAAATAATTATTATCTTATTTAGTTACAACTAAATGACGAAATATGAACATGAAATTACTTTTTGAAGACGGTGCCAAACAAACTATAAGCGAGCGTACCCGACAAACGTACTAAGTAAGAACCGTCGAGTGCGATTCATAAAAGGTATATGTTTGGCACCGACTTCAAAAGTAATTTCATGTTAACATTTCGTCGTTTAGTTGTAACTAAATAATATAATAATTATTTTATACCTTTTAGTGTATTTTATTTGTTGCATTTAATTTCTTTGAAGTCGGTTTTATTTTTCTTAAAAATTATGGTAGAGATGATTCTACAACAAAAACAAATAGATAAGCAAACGACAATTCATTTTTTATTCAAAATATGTTTGTCAGTATTTTCATGTTCTATGTAAATAACTTTTAGTTCAGGTAAATCATTTTTAAGGTCTCAAAAAATACATGGCTTCTGATCCTTGCTGAAGGTCCGGGCTGCTAGCCAAAAATTACACATTCGAACCCCGTAGGAGGTCATAATTATAAATCTTTTCCTTAATAATAAATTATGATTTTTAATTTGTTTTATATTTCATTCGCGTCTTACTGCCTATTGAGGGCTGATGGTCAACCTCATGCTTTAGTCTGCTTTAAACTCTGACGTTTAGCATTTATATAATGTTATAAATATATTATGACACATTTATTGCTTGAATAAACAGGACATAACGTCAATTAGATCCGTTTTCATTTACTTGAGTCTAATTCATTTATAGTAAATGTTATTATTTTCTAAAGCAAAACTTATTAAGTCCATTGAAATTTTCACTTCCGATATGACGTCAAAACTAAATATTTTAACATATAAATGAATAATGGTATTTTTAAATAAATGAATAAATAAAAAAACAAAGCCTATATAACTAGAAAGATTTAGAAAAGACAAAATATTGAAATTCGATGAAAAATAGTCAAATCTAATAACATCTACGAAATTATTTGATTTTAGCTGAAAATTTAAATTGAATTTTTTTCAAAGAATTTTAATTTTTCTAAAAAAAATAGGTTATCGATTTTATAAATCATGAAAAAAATGTGAAATAATTTCAGTAAAAAATCTAGAAAACATTTAACTTTGAAAATTCTACGAAAAAAAGACAAATTTGAAAAGTAGAAGCCTTTTCGAAATTGTTCGATTAAATTTAATTTTACTTTAAAATTATAATTTCCGTAAGTAAATAAATATTATAAATAATGATGAACAAATAGATGGATGAGTGATCAGTAAAGAGTCGATCTGTGTCGTAGGACACACCGGATAGAACAGGAGTTCCTTATTACTCAAAAATATTGAACTTTGAGTTCTGTTTCTGGTATAAAGAAAAATAATTATTCGGGTATACATTTTTTATTATGAGTTTTTTTATCGATAAAAAGCAAAGAAACTGCTATATAAACCATCTTAACACCTTGTTTATTTTATTCTGATTTATAAAAATATATAATATAATGTAATAATATACAAAAAGAAACAGGTATTTATATATGAATAATAATAATTAAAGCCTAATTACGTTCTATCATGAAAACTATGGCTTTATGGTAACTAGAATAAGATATATATTTGCTGATTCGATTTTTTGCACAAACCTCCATCCAGAAAACAGCATCGATATTGTAGTAAATATGCTCGATGAGTGGATTCATCTTCATTGTTGTTTCATATTTAAATCCGATGTATTTGGAGAAAAGGTTTTAAAATGACTCCTGATTGCTTATCTTTGAAGTTAATGTTGAAGTCACCTGCCGGAAAAATTAGTGTGAAGTTGGTCCTGGTCCGAAGCTGCCATAACTCATCAAGTAATGCTGTAGAGTGCTGCTAAGAATAACTCCAGCAGTCATTCGTATGTATGAATCCTTGCATGTCTATGTAGCTTCACGACTGCATATGCCAATGTATAGCGCCTTCGCCATTGCGATTTTCAACGCCGTTTTCCATCTTGCAAGTAGCAGATACAAATATCTCCACCACCAGGTGAATGTCCAAAACCAAAGTCATTAGCGCATTTCTCATTATTATGTCCATTTGGTACGAGACAAATATTAGCGAGTGGCGTCATTCGATTGGTAAAATCGCAGCTCCACCTGATCGAACGTTGCCTCTTTTATAATGGACGCGATACAATTCACGTCGATGGCTGCATATAGCTGATCATGTTGTCCATATTTGTCTCAGATAGTAATAAAATGTTTTGTTTTTGAGTAACAGATGATTCAGTGAAATCAAGCGATGACTGCTTTTAAACTTGCTTTGAACGTTAAATGTTAAAGTTGAAACACCTTTTTTATTACTAATGAAATCTACGATTGTTCTGCGCTCTTCGTATGTAAAGATTCCTAATGATAACCTTTTTGGTGGAGGGAGGAGGAATTTCTGTGCATGCAACCAACACACCGTCGATCCAGTCCGGCACTCGATATGATAAAACTTAAACTTGGTTTTCATCGTCATAGGAGTGTCACTATGTACAAACCTTCGATGCTTGATATTCGGGAAAGTGCTACATATACAATATACGCTGTAATCGAGTTTACTAGCACTCGTAAACGGTTTCATCGTAGGTTCCACCTGAGACAGTTAAAATTTTTTCTATCTCGTTTTAATTTTGCTTGGTATGCGCTTTTAATTTAGTTTTTAGGTCATTGATTTGCTCTAATAGAAAATGTTCATTGGATGTTAACTCACCCTTTTTTCCTGTTGTACAATCAGTTTCCTGATATTCCTCCAAAACATAATCCTTCACGCAAAAATTTTCTTCTTCATCCAGATAAATTTTTTTAATTCTGGTTTAAATGTTACTCCTATTTTCCTGTATCCTCCGTTCTTTGTAATAGATTGCAGAGTATTACTAACCGCCCTCAAAGTTAGCAGTTCGGGATGGTTTTCAACATTCTTCAATTCTTCTGGAATTCGATACCATACCCTCTTGTCCAAAGATATTCCGATCAAGATGTTCTCCCTTTCATTCATCTTCATCAGATGTAAATGCAGTTTTGGTTGAGTCATTATTGTATCTTCTTATAATCTTTTTGTAATCTTTAAATCGATTAGGTTATAAATGATTTAATTTAGCTGGAACAATAAATGGTTTTATTAACAAATATACAATACAATTTATACAATAAATAATTAGAGGGTAATCTTACCTATAAATGAAAAGATTATAAGACCTTTATCACGTATTTAAAGATGTACAATTTATTCTTATTATCTTATATTTATATTAAATTACAAGTTCATATTATTTTATATCTTAACCGAAGTGACATGTTCATAACAAGCTACTTGGCTGGTCTCGAGCTACTACCAACATAATATTTAATAAATCCCTAGAGGTTATAATAAGAGCGCTAAATTAGGAATAAGATATTATTATCTAATTTACAAATATATATAATATACGGTATATAAATTATATACCGTACCTTGTTTTTTTTTCCCCGCTCCCGATACCTTTTTTGGTACTCGGCTTTTTTTTCGTATTTCTTCCTTCAAAGAAAATAAAATAAAAAATGTTAAAATTAAATCCATGAGTGCTAATCGAGGGAGGGGATGGAGAGGTGGGTACTGAACAAACTTGTATGGAAATATTTTTGAATTTGAGAAAAAACAGTATATGAATTTATACAATGTTTTACTCAGTATATTATATAAATATCTAACTAATAGATACTCTAATAATAAATAAATAAATAATCTTAGATATTTTAATAATAATTCATCAAATCCTCGTTGGAAATCAAATTCCAAGGAATTTTTTCTTCTTCTTTAATTTTTATTTCCTTAAATAGAATAAATAAATAATAAAATTCAATTAATTAAATAAATAAATAAATTATAGGAATTAGTTATGAAATCAATTAGGGATTCACGGGGATTTTACACATACACCCACGATTAATATATAACGCTTACCTTTAGTAGATTTTTTTTAATTGATTATTTTCTTCTATTAGCTGGAAATATAATAAATAAATTAGTAGAATTATTGCAATATTCTTTTATTTATTTTCATTTCATTTTCATTTATTTATTAATTAAATCGAAAGATTCAACATCGAACAGCATCGATTCCCGACCAGATCACAAGCCAGAGGCCCCGCCCCCAGAGTGGCTGAGTGGATGCGCGCGCATGAGCATTGGCTCGCTTGTTTTTATTTAACGTTACGGACACTTTTCACAGACTAGGGTACCACCCCGAGGCGTCCCATAAGTTCAAACTGCCATCCCTAAATCTTAATCTTTTTAGAATAGGTATTTTCATAAATATATATATATGGTCGACTTCAAAATTTCAGGAGGATCTTTAAATATTCAAATTATTGTCCGTTATTGCAAAAATTTCTATAGAAAACATTTTTTATTTTGAAAAGTATGTTGATTTTCGAAATGAAATAAAATTGTTGCATAGTTTCAAGGAGCAATTAAAATGAATGATTTTTCCTAAAATGGTGCCGATAGGTTTGAAATCCCTGCCTGAATTATTTTCCAATTCAAGCATGTCAAAACGAGTCCAGAGTAGTTTTACTAGAATAAAAATTGTTCTCGCTGAGGAACTGTTAATGAAAAAAAGGAATAAATAAAGATGATTCGAGAATTTTTAGACTAATACATTTCAAAGAACTCTCAATGTATAGGATAAGAAATAACTAAGAATGCTATATAGAGACAAGTCATAGTTTGCTTATAGCAATAGAATTAGGAGAAATTTAAGATTTTCTTAAAGACAGACAGACTGATTCATTGTAGAAGATGGTCGATTTCCATCTCAGGGACTGTGGAGTTTAAGTCACAAAAATTAATTTCTGTCTCCTACCTTCACAAAGCAGTACTATCCGTTTGGGGCGAAAGTCCCAAAATATATTTTAAAAAATCTAATTTTAAATTTGACAAATAACGAAAATGATGCCATATCGATGAAATTTGCAAAAAAAGATTAAAATAAAATTTCAAAAAATGAAGGATACTTTTTTGGACAGCATCTCCTGGTTGAAGAGTCACCAACCGCCACTGATATATATATATATAATATTTGAATAAAAAAGAGATTTTGAAGTAGGTAAGATATTATTTTCTAAAAAAACAAATAATATAATACTAATAGTTTAATATCTTTTAATTATTTTATTTTATTATAGGTTTCTTCATAAAGCGATTGTTAGTGAAAGTCATGTGGTTCGCAAATAATATTTGAATATTTGTTGTTGTAGCATCAAGTAGTGCATCTTCATAGATTTCCCTCCATCAAATTGCTTTTGTGTATTTTTAAAGACAAATGAATTATCTTTTCTTTCTATAAATCTTTAAATATCGTTTCCCACTCCCCCTCATGAATCTTATTTTTCATTCAGGTTTGCCTGTCTACTATTTTTTCTAGAAAAACAGACGGAAATGAATAAACTTCAAATAACTCAAAGTTTTCTTTATTTTTAATTATCAGGTGATAACTTAACGACTTCCTATGTATCGCGAAAAATCTTAGCTAACCGAATGCCTTCTCCACTAGAATCCTTATAATCATCGTATTCTATTAATAAGGCAATTGCAATTGTACACTAGCAGTGAAATATTAATATTTCTTGGAAGAAAATTAAGTTCATCGGTTCAGTAAATAAAATCGAAATTTATAGGCGGATATAAAAAGAAACTACAGATGAAAAAACAGAGTTACTCAAAGGATTGTTGAGATTCTAGAAAATTCTCTTCCATCGTACATTTTTGATAGATGACTTGTTTTTGGGGTTTCCTTTAAAAGTAAAACAGGACTTTTTTAGTGTCGTACAATGTCTGTCTGTCCAGGTGTTTTAGCTTATAAAGGAAATAAGACACAAACTTGAAATTGAATCAGTCATTTCAAAAACCACCCAAGTCACATAATCACAATTTTTCAGGAATCAATAAAAACTGTGCAATTCACAAGTAAAAGAATTTTCAAGAATTTTTTTGGGCTGAATATAGTGTTTGGACTTAAAAGTTTGTGAATATCGAATAATCTTGATGAATAAATAATAAATTTAAACAATAAAACAGAAAAACTATTCTTGACTTATGTTGTTTTAGCAAGAAACAGGGTTGGGTGGTATTAAATTTGAACAAAACATATTGACAATTGACTTGTGTCGTTTAAGTAATGAACGACGACTTCGGGGTACTGTTTGAAGAGGAAAGAATGTACTGACGTGCATGGTTTTTACTCATATTATGGGTTTACCTTTAAGAAAATGTTCGCGACAAAAAAATAATGTTTGGAAAAATCTTGACTTATGTGGTTTTTAAAATGACCAATTCAATTAAAAATCATATCAAAATTTTATTCGAATTATTATTTTTGGAAGGGGCGAATTTTATGATGGGACCAAAAAAAAATCATGGGGGGGGGTTTAAAATATCCTTCTAAAGGTCTCTCTCTCTTTAAGTAGCTTTAGTTTCATTTGTTTATATTCAATTAACTTTAAAATGACAGTGTGGGAAGGTCCAAAATCATTTGTACTTAAAGGGAATTTTAAACCACTTATCTAAAAATTGCTAATAATCCCTTTAAATTCGTTTTTTCCTTATGAAAGTCAAACAGGAACAATAAATAGAAATCAATGAAGTTATCAACATTCCTAGATATTATAATTATACAGTATATACCACTCATAAATATGTACATATATAATTTATTTATTTGGGACTATAATTTCGAAAGTTTGACCTTGATCATCAATCTTTTTAATTAGAAATATTTTATCTTTCGCCTCTCTTGGGGTCGAATGGATAGAGAAAATTCGTTTTGTTGTCTTAGCAAGCTAGCCACACAAACGATTGGCCATTTGTTGCAGAGGACAACCTCATTGATTTCTCTTTATGAATCCACAACTCTGTACCTCTCGCCAAAACAAAAGCTTTTCAATTAAAACAACAATTTTAACGTCTATTTTAGAAGATATTGAGAGCTTATGTTTTTCAAAAAAACTAAAATTATTAAATCTCTAAGACAAGAAAAATGAATCAGTGAATATGAAATTTTGAAAAAATTCTCCAAATAAGTACATTTTCTTCTTATAAACATAAGTAAGAATGAAATCGATAACTCTAGTATTTTGAAAGATATAAGTTAGGTATGGAGGTCTACATAATGAAGATAGCATTTTTTTTTTTTTTAATTCAACTCAAAGTTATTCTTACTATATTTTTGTCAAATAATATTAAATCAGTACGAAACAAACAACATCAAAGATTAACATAAATATGCATTTTAACTTTCATTTTTGTTTGTTTCATGGTAAATAAACTTCCAAGGATGAGAATAATATCAACAAAAACAAAATTAAAAAGAAAAATAATTCAATAATCATATCTGATAATTATTATAATGAAGATTTTTGATTTCATTATTTCATCTTAAATTAAAAACCCTTTTTCGTTAATGATTCAGATATCCGACTTTATTTCTGGCCCCAAATTTGTTTTCTACATTTCATGACCAAATTATAGTAGGTATTTATAATGAATTTTCATTTTTTTTTCATTAATTTATTCAAAATAAAAGAAATGCATCATATAAATAAATGTATCTTAACTCTTTTAACTTTACGGAAGGTTTAAAAATCAGAATTAAAAAAAATAATGATTTGATAAATTATGTGTGCTTTTATATTCATTTACTAAACAGTTTCGGTCACTGGTTGATGATCTTCAGAAGTAAATGTCGCTTTAGTTTGGGAGATAAGGCATTCATTTGTGAAGTGAGCAGCTAATTACAAAACGAATTTACCTAGAATCGGGTCTTTGAACCCATGAGAAATAACGGATATAATATTTATAATTAAAAAGAATGATGGCGAAGGGTCGAAAACTATAGCCTATGTTTATTTGTATTAAGCAGAGTATAAACTCATTGATTTCTAGTTTAGTAGAGTCCATTATTAATTTTGTACGAAACCCTGAAAAAAAAATTTTCCCTTCAAAACGACCGCTTGGTGAGTTTTCATCTCTCCGATAGATAAACAGAATCAAACATAGAAATAAAAATATGAAATCCAAAATATGTGAGTTATTCAAAGTTTAAATAGAAAATACCCTTTCTGGTCAGAGCATTATCGCGGACTTATTTTACTTCACACTGAATAAATACCAAGGCGTTTGTTTTAACGAGATAAAGTCGAAAATCCCTCTTTAAGTCTCATTTGTGCAAAACGAATGATTTTCAAACATTCGAGAATCCTATGCCGTTAAATTGGATTTAAATTAAACAAACGCATCCGCCAACTCGTTTATCCATATATAGAGACTGGAATCTCTTCCTGCCTCGAACTATAATCTGCAATCAAAAGACCCACGTTCCCAGGTAGTACCAACAAATACAACCTAACTCTTAAAAATACTTCGTTATTTTTTCTCATTGCAAGAGTGCTTGACTTATAGATGTTTCACCTTCTCGTGTAATATCTTTTTGAACCAATGTCATTAAAAAAGACCTTAATATGGAAAGCTCTTAAACAATGAGTGAACTAAAATTTGGTTTAAAAGTTTGTAAAAAATCACAAGAAGATTCGAGTTGCCATGGATAATTTTTATTACATGTTAGAAGGATTGTGTTCACTGTTCATCCCCTTGGTAATCGAACTCGAGGGCCAAAACTATCACTCGGGCCAGATGGCTAGCCTGAGAGATGAACCTTTCTGACATAAGTATGGCACTAAATATTTCGCGCGAATATTTAATCTTCATTTGTAAAATTTCACGAAATAGCGATTATAAATATAGCCATGCCATTTAGTTTATTAAATATAGATTGTTAAATGATTCAAATTTCGAATTTCTTCATATATCGAAGTGCAATCGAATGTCTAACCCAAATTGCATAGAGTTCTAATTGCTGATAGTAGTAGACTTTAAATTTCCAAGAAATCATGTACAAGTTCCGAGATGAATTGGATAATTTAAATAACAATCCGGACCGATTGAAGAGTTGAGCAGTTGAGCACAACCCTTCTATAATTAAAAATTATTCATTTCATCTCGGATCTAGTACAGGATTTCTTGGAAATTTAAAGTCTACTACTATCAGCAATTTAAACTCTTATACTTGTAAGTTTGTATTAATTAGATGTACATTTTTACTTTACCATGCAGGTCAAGTATTGTAATCGTGAATGAAAAAAGTGTTTTTTTTGCTTCTTTTTTTGAAATATCTCAAAAACGGTTCAAAATATTTTGGTTAAAAAATTGGGAGAAAACCATGGCATTTCGGTCTACAAAAAAGCTCAAATAAGTGAACTTCGAAAAAATTATATTTTTCGAGATAATAATTCTGTTAGTCTGTTAGTTGTACGTGCGTTACCAAATTTTTGTGGATGAGCTAACTCAAAAACTAGTGTGAATATCAAAACCAAATTTCACACGTAGTTTTGGTGCATTAAGATTAAGAGCTGATTAGATTTTGGTGCATATCGACATAAATTAAGGGGGTGGAGTGGAGTGGATGGGGGGTTTCAAAATTAAAAATCTAGGCCATTTGAGCAAACTCAATCAAATTTTGTATACATAATCCGTGGGCCCTCAGAAGTCTAAAAATGCAAAAACTAACAGCCCAAAATGGGAGGGGGTGTAGGTTCAAAAAATGAAAATATAGGCCCTTATATCAAACTCAACCAAATTTTGTATTTATAATCCGTGGGCCCACAGAAAACTAAAAATGCAAAAACTAAACCCAAAATCTGAGGGGGGAGGTGTAGGGTCAAAAAATAAAAATATAGAGCCTTATACCAAACTCAACCAAATTTTGTATTCATAATTCGTGGGCCCCCAGAAGTCTAAAAATGCGAAAACTAACCATACATATTGTAGAGCCAAAAAATGAAATTATAGGTCTATTAACCAAATTCAACCAAATTTTGTATACATAATCAGTGGGCCCCAGAAAACTAAAAATCTAACCGCCCAAAATGGGGTTGGGGATGAAATTCTAGGCTCTTGTACCAAACTCACCAAAATGTTGTATACATAATCAGTGGGCCCCCAGAAATCTAAAAATTCAAAAACTAACCCCCCCCCCCATACATGACTATAAATAATTTTATTAAATATTAAATATAAGTGAGAGACCAGGTTGTATGGTAAAGTCAAGTGGATGGCCACATCAGAACGTGTCAGTTTATTTACTGAAATTATCGATTTTTGTTTCTTTATCCAATATAAAGCTTAGCCCTTCTTTCCTCCGAAAAAATTTGCTACGTGCTTGATTCGTATATTATTGTCTAACAGATAATAAAATATTTATTCTCACTTTCTTTTAAAGTGTTTGTTTGTTTGTTTTTCTCTCTGCTCTTTTCTTCAAGTACAAATCTAATGAAATACAATCAATCAGCCCCATTGCCTGCCGAATAAACGTACCATTTAATTAAATCAGAAAGAGAGAGAAAGGGGGATGCTTCTCCATTAAGAAACCAAATAAAAGTTCGGGCGATGAACCCTGGCAGGAAAATTTCAAGGACATTCATTACTTACCTGATAATTCTTTTAATAAGAAAAAGAAAATTCAAGGATATACTTACCTTGTAATTTAATTTGATTGCTTTGTAATTTAATTTCCCATTTGCGAATAATATTGATAATCAAATCAAATTAGAGAATAATGAAAAAATTGTTTTCTCGACAAAAGAACCGGGATTGAACCGCAGAACTTCTGCCCATTGTTCTAATCCACTAAGCCAGGACTGGCCAATCCAAATCACCCCGTGGGCCGCATTGAAGCCCTCAATATTTCCGCGGGCCAGACTTAATTAATAATAAATAAGAAATATAAAATAAAAATATTTTTATTAATCAAAAATATTATAAATTTTATTTAAATAACAAATAAATATACAATATGGCTACTTCTTTAATTATGATATTTGCGTTAGTAAATTCACTTACTTAATTTTTCTAAGTTGAAGTTAACTGGTATTCCAGTTCGTCGGTTATTGACGCTTTATTTTTGTTTTTGTTATGTTTCATTTTAGTAAAAAAATCTTCACAAATGTATCTAGATCCAATGACATATTTTTTGATCAAAACGTCTGATAATTTGCTTGTTAGATACGTGAGCGGAATTTTGCAACTGAATTTTAAACCAGTTTTAAATTTTTTCTGGTGACAATACAATCTATTGAGGTGCGTGCAAAAGTTCGTGCTAAACGAACTGTGGAAAAATGGTTTGCTAAATTTCGGCGCGGAGAATTTAACCTTGAAGACGAGCCACGCTCTGGTCGACCTTCTGACATTGATGACGATGTTTTGCGTACTTTAGTGCTCAATAACCCGCGAATTTCAACAGAAGAAGTTGCTAAAGCACTAAACGTTGACAGCTCAATCGCTTTTCGGCGTTTAAAAAAGATGGGATTCGATTTGAAGCTCGATATATGGGTGCCCCATTTGCTGACCGAGAAGAGCAAAATCAAACGAATTTCTGCTGCCGTTTCTTTACTCGGGCGGCTCAATAACGAGTCGTTTTTGGATCGATTAGTGACGGGCGATGAGAAATGGGTCCTCTACAACAATGTTCAGCGTAAACGGACATGGAAACATCCAGGTGAGCATGGTGACGCAATGCCAAAGGCCAGTTTACACCCGATGAAGGTGATGCTCTCAGTTTGGTGGGATTGCAAGGGCATAATCTATTTTGAGCTTCTCCCTACTGGCGAAACGATTGATTCGGACAAGTACTGTCGCCAATTAACCAATTTGAATCGAGAAATCAAAGAGAAACGTCCGATTTTGTCAAATCGAAAGGGAGTCATCTTTCATCAGAACAAGGCCAGAACACAAGTATCGAAAAAGACGCTGTGCAAGCTGAAGAGCCTGAAATGGGATGTCCTAACGCATCCACCGTATTCTCCTGATATCGCACCATCTGACTATCACTTGTTCCGGTCATTGCAAAATTATTTAAATGGAAAAAACTTTGACTCTTTGGAGGCCTTAAAAAACGGCTTGTCTTCGTTCTTCGAATCTAAACTGCGCAGTTTTTATGATCGAGGCATCCGTCTGCTGCCAGAACGTTGGAAAAAGATTATAGAAAACGATGAAGAATATATCATTGATTGAATAAAGATTTTTGTTTGCCTAATCGCTGTGTGACTTTTACACACAAACTCCGCACGAACTTTCGCACGCACCCAATAGTTTACTCATTTATGTGTTTTTTTGTAATTTACTTGTACTTTTAACATCTTACATTTTACTTTAACCATCTTACATTTTGCGCCTAGTGCTTCTACAACATTTTGTATTCTGAAGCACAGAAGAGGAATACCCTACATGCGGAATCCATCTATTAAGATCGGAATAGCGATTAGTTAAGATACATTAAAAACAATAATTATATTTTTTGACATGATGGGAATCAAATGAAAGGGTTTTTGACCAGCAGAACAACGTTAATAATATTTCTAAATGAAATTAAGATGTATTAACTAAAAATAAAACAAAATAAAATTATGTATATATATATATATAGCTTTTATTTAATCAATGTACCTAGTAAAACGAATAAAATAACTTTAGGTTTTCGTTAAGTTAATTTCACATCACTAGATACCTATAAATAAACGTACCTACTTACTATCTTAAATCGAAAAGAAAGTTTTTTCCCGAGGATAGCAGAATTTTTATATATTGAAGGAGACAATAAAAGAGTGTGTCTTCTTCTGGAATTATAAATTTTATTTATAACGAGACTATAGTTTCGAGAGCTTTGTCCTCTTCATCAGTCTATTACAATTGATTCACAGGAATTAATGTATGAATAAAATTATAATTCCAGCAGAAGACACTGTTTTATTGACCTCTTCAACACTTACTATCTTTTACACTAAAAATTATTTTATATTTTATGTTCAATTATTCGATTTCAAAAAGATTGTCGCTCAAATTTTAAGGAAAATTTATACTTTGGCAAGTACTTGTTTATCAACCAATCACTGTCCAATGAAATTAATTAGTACATACTTTTATTAACATTTCGCGACAAACTTTTTGAAATCGAATAATTCAACAAAAATATAATTCATTTTTAATATATTTGAATAACCCTTTTATGTATGGGAAATAGATGTATCTTAAATTTTCCTTATTATTGTTTTGATTAGTATTCACTTTTTTATTAAAGAGTAGAGAAAGAATTATTTATAACTTTTTAACGAATGTATTTTTTTTTTTTTTTTTTTTTAATAAACCTATATTAGTGATATAAAATTTCTCTTTTGATAATAATAAATAATAATTCTCTTTTGATAATAATAAATAATAATCTTAAAGCCCTTTTCATTTGTTTTTCCATTTCTTTTATTTTTTTTTCAAATACATCTATTTTAATGTACTCAGCTCTGCCTAGGATAAAGTTAAAATTAGTAAGTAAAAGCTATTATTATTTCGCTCTTTTTCGGTATACTATATTATATATAAACAATATTTCTTTATTCATTAATAAATCTTCCATCTGATTTAACAAAGTATCTATCTGTTAAAAAAATCACGTTTGACATTTGAATCAAAGACTTTTTCAACCCTATAATCTAACTTATGCCTTCTTTCGTTTTTTCCTTTGTGACACCATTTATAGTACAATTCTTGTTGACTCATTTGCTCAAAATAGGCAAATAGATCTGGCGCACAGAGGGCTCACATTTTGCCTCTAGATTTATTAGATTTAATCTGAATTGAAATTTTAAGTAAATCTTATTTAACACTTCATTAAATTAATTCTTTATAATACTGAATTACTTTAAATAAAATTCAAGTTTTTTTTGTTTTGTTTTTTTAATTCGGTATGCTCTCCGCAAATGATGATAATCATTATACATTGAATCTCAGGATTGGATGAAGGCAGTCCGGGAATAAACAAGAGACTACTTCCAACAAATAATATTTATTGGAAATATTTTTTCCTTTTAATTTCGTTTCAAGACCGACGTTTCGGAGGATCTTCCCTCCTTCCTCACGTTTCAAAGGGATCAATGAAGAAAGCAGATTGTACTCTTCCATCTTGAAGAGTACAATCTGCTTTCTTCATTGATCCCTTGAACCGTGAGGAAAGAGGAAGATCCTCCGAAACGTCGGTTTCAAAACCAAATTATAATGGAAAAATATTTCCAATAAATATTATTTGTTGGAAGTTGTCTAGTCTATTGTTTGTTTATTTCTGGACTGCCTTCCTCCAATTCTGAGATATATATCAGTCAGACTCCAAATGTTAGTTTTTAATTTAGTTTTTTAAGTAAATGAACCTCGCAAGTCAAATAATTTATTCAATAATTCTTGCTGTTAATTTTCCAAATCTATATATTATTTTATTAACATTAGGGTAATTTTTGGACACGGACTGATAAGTGAAATTGAGTGGATATTGATGAGGCAGTCCAAAAAAGAAGATAATTTATCCTATCTTTTTATTCATAAACCGACGTTTCGGAGGTTATTCCTTCTTCTTCAGGGTTTGAACTGACATTTCATAACCCTATGAATAAAAAGATAGTATAAATTATCTTCTTTTTTTACTGCCTCATCAATATCCACTCAATTATTTTATTATTTTTGAAAAAGGTGAAAATAAAAAAATCCTATTGGTTGCTCAATTTTATTTTCTCATTTTTTCAAAAATAATAAAATAATATCTAGATTTGTAGAATTAACAGTCAGGATTATTGAATAAATTATTTGACTTGCGAGGTTCATTTACTTCAAAAAAAAATTAATTAAAACTAACTAGTAATGAAGCTGTTGAAGCTTTTATTTTTGTGATTAATTTGATTAAAGTTTAAATTTTTATTTAAATCACATGATTACTTTATAATTATTTATTGAAACAAATAATTACAATTTTAATACAACGTTTCGATCGACTTATTCTGCGATCGTTCTCAAGTATGAGCACCCACTCCGATTATAGGTTAACTGAGTCAATCATGTTTATCTGGGCTCAAAGCCCAAATATACCGACGGGCCCCTGTCGGATTGAGCATTACATGTTTTTAAAGATGATAAAAAGCAAAAAAATTATATTGACAAATCAAATGATAATAATAGCAATATAATTTGATTTGTCAATATAATTTTTTTGCTTTTTATAATCTTTAAAAACATGTAATGCTCAATCCGACAGGGGGCGCTGATGCCGTCGGTATATTTGGGCTTTGAGCCCAGATAAACATGATTGACTCAGTTAACCTATAATCGGAGTGGGTGCTCATACTTGAGAACGATCGCAGAATAAGTCGATCGAAACGTTGTATTAAAATTGTAATTATTTGTTTCAATAAATAATTATAAAGTAATCATGTGTGATTTAAATAAAAATTTAAACTTTAATTAAAACTAACCTTTGAAAAAGTAAATAATCTAATCACAGTTTGTTTAAATACAAATAGTTTGGCACTAAAAAGATCTTTATACGATTTTTGGTACTTTATTGGTCGTGACGAGTATTGGATTTCAGACACACAGACAGAAAATAAAAATTTCTCCATGTTTCAGACATTAAAACCAAATAAACGAGTGAATATAGTAGTGTAACGAGAGATTTTTCATGACACACTTTCTTTACCTTTTCAGATTCACTGGTGTGTGTGTCTCACCTCAATCATATTTGGAAAAACTGATCAAACGATATCATTTTATTTCCTGTTACTTTTCTTGAAAATCGAACGCGGAAATTGAACTCCGCCTGTCCATCTGCATTGTAAAGAAGAAAATATTTTTAATGCAAAGAAATGTTTACTGTATACACTGTATACAAATCTCTTTAGAATTTTCGTTCTAAATTCCATTTTAGTTCCGGGTAGATAAATCAAAATTTGATCGGCTGACCTGATAAGACTGTCAGTCAGGGAGGCCAATGAACTTTACATTGCGGTTCAGACCTAATGACCTCCTGGCCAACAAAACAACTCTCGATTACAATTTCTACCCCAAATAGCGCTATTTACCAGTATCATCACACGCACAAATACAGGCGTATGCTAATGTCTGCACATCATTCAGGGCAGAAAACGTCAACATGAGATTCATCTTTCATTTACCTATATTAATTTTATAAAGTGGGAAAGTTTGTTTATACATGGGTAAGTGAATAAGTAAGAGGAAATTTCAGAAACTACTCAACTATCCCAGATAGCAAGTGGACTTGCCGCAAACTTAACTTTTGTCTGAATTTAAATTGTCACGTCAAATATGACCAGATAAGTTTGTGGTAATTTTGCAGCAATCTTGAATGTTTCAAGGGTGAATTATTAAGTTTTTTTCTAACTTGATACAAACTTGCTTACTTGCTTGTTCGTTGGCACCATCTAGCCACAAATATATTAATCATGTAGAAAATGTTTATTTAACTGCCAAACTGTCAATGTATTTTTTTAATATAATTATATGAATTTCCTCAAAATAGTAACTACTTTTTAATCCAGAATTCAAACGGGCGGAATACTTGAGGTATTTTCAAAATTATTATTAATTAAAATTAAAATTATTTTTATTTAATTATAGAATGTGGTTATTCTATTTTTATGAACAGCCTAAACAACATGTCTCGAAAACCTTTATTGCAAATGACCAGACAAGGGGAGTTTAAAAAGAATAAAAAGGGAAATGTCACAAACACATGAAAATATTAGAACCAATGATGACAACCACTCTGCACAGGAAATTTCGCCTTCTTACCAAGAAACTTTTTGGCCAGCTGACGCAGATAAGTTGGAAAATATTGACCAAAGTTCATTACCTCATAATTCTAAATCCCCTCCAATCCAACAACTTTGCCCGTCCAATGACAATTATTCTATTTACCATAATATCATTGACGAAATTTAATTCAATGATATTTTTTCAGAAATCTGCAAAAAAGTCTATGGAGATGTAACTGAAAATACTCTCAAAGAAATAATTGGCGATTGGCTGAATCAAGCAAAAGTTAGGATAACAAGAAGGTAAGTTTTAGATTACATATGAGTGCTCCATGCAGCATCTTGTTTGACAAAACTCTTTAATTCACTAATAATTTTATGTCTTAAGTATTATATAGTAGTCTTGTTTATTTGTTTCAGACTAGAGAGAGAAAAGTAAGGTGAAATACAAAATAAGATTTAAGAAATGACAAAGAGAAAGGGTTTTTTACATTTTATTATTTGATTTTTTATAATTTTAATAAAATAAAAAGGATTAAAAAAAGATTAAATCAATGGTTTGTTTTTTGTTAGTTTTTTCCCTTGTATTTTCCTGGCCAATATTTACTTCTTTCTAATTTAACAAAGAATCAGCAAGTAAGGTAGAAGCACCTATCGTCTATTGATGACATTCACCTAAAAATGACATTCTCCAAGGAACAATAAGTAAATACCTGATTTTCAAAATTATAGTCGATTTTCTTTTAGTAGGTTAAACTTACATATGTCAATGTAGCATATACTTTACAAAAACAAACACCCTGCAAGTATGTTAAGCCAAAGTTGCATATGCTTTGGAAAAACAAACAACGTGCAAGCTTGTCGCTGGGAAACTCTGGAGGTTTAATTTAAACTTGCCTCAAGTGTATGTACTTGCTGAGACAAACTTACCACAAGCTTTCACTTTTGACATATCAAACTTCTTGCAAGTAGGATTCAAGTTTAAATTGCTATCTGGGATATAATTCGGATAATTATTTTACCATTGAAAAGTATATTGTCTTTTGATGTTATAGGGATCAGATATTAATTTGACATCTCCCTCCCTCTATGTCCCAGGTTTCACATTCGACTGACTTCTCCTGACCTGTTGTGATGCATATATTTTGCAAATTATAATTTAGAGCTAATTTTAATTAAAATAACATTACGATTATTAGATAAATTTACTTTAAGCATTAGTTTTTTTATTTTTAAGTAATATAATGGAACAGCGAAAGTTTCAGTTATTTCTGACTGTTAATTCTACAGATCTAAAAATTATTTATTATTTTTGAAAAAGAAAAATGAATTGAACACCCGACAAGATTCGAACTCCAACTACGCCACGAGTTCTCATCCTGTCGAGATTGGTCTAAAATAAATTGTTGATAAACACATTCCTGGACTATAGGGGAAAGACACAGGTTCGAATCCTGTCGGGTGTTCAATTTCATTTTTTATTTCTCAAAAATAATAAATCATTTATAGTCCAGTCAAATTGTGCTCAAATGGGCCCCTATGGGAAAAGTTTTGAGGTAGCTCTGATTTTTTGCATATATATGTTTTTTAAGGCTCTGAGTCCAAATCTGAGGTCTCCCAACAACATTTCGTGACGCAATATTGTAGAAAATTCAAAAAAAGGTGAAAAATTCAATTTTTTGGCGGCAATGAGGTTGAAGATTTGAAAAACTGCAATTTTTTGAAAAAAATCACAATTTTTCCTTTTTTGGATTCAGCGTCCCAAAAAACATATACTGGTATATGCAAAAAATCAGAACTACCCCAAAACTTTCCTGATAAAAACACAATTTGACTGGACTATTATAGATCTGTAGAATTGGTTAAATGTCCCGCTGTTCGTCAGCTAAACTAAGGCATGTTACTAAGGCTAACTAACATTGGTATATGCGGCCCACCTGAAAATGTTACTTACTGTCAGTGACGTAACTATATCATTGAGGCCCGTGGCAAATTCATCGAATACTCTCTCAATGTAAAGAAGCTAAACCAACGTTATAGTAAAGTAGGTACAAAAGTTATATTTTTCGTTGATTTTGATAGTAACTTTTAATTTAAAGAGCGTATTGGATTGAAATAACAATTTTATATTTCGTCAAAATTTTAATTATTAAAATTCATTTTTTCAGACTTTCTGTACAGCAAAAGTGTTAATCACAACATCAAAGTTCAAATTTCAGGTCATGGAATGTTCGAGGGATAGAATAGCTAAGTTGCGTAACTTATCTTGTCCTATAAAATTTCTTAAATAAGTTTTTATCAATTTTAATTTTGAAAATTATCACTTGGCACTAGCGGTAGTCACAGAGTGGTTACAAATAACAGAAATGCAGTGGACATTTCAGGGAAGCATGAAGACATAAAATGATTTTTTATGATTAATAAATAATCAAGTTCTCCTTTAGAAGATGACTTTTTTATTTCGTGTCTAAAAGTGGATCCAAAACTGAGAATTTCCTTGACAAACGAGACGAATTTTGTAATAATAAATGTTAGGATCCTCCTGTGCTCTCGGGCCGGGACGAGGGCCCCCGGCATTTTGCCCGACATGCCACCCTATTGTTACGCAACTGCTTACTGTATAATTTGGTTCTCATCTAAAAAAAGATTGCCGACCAAAAAAGAAATTTTACGCAAGGATTCAGGAACTCTCATATTTGGTAAATCTATATTTCAAAATTTAATATGATCTTGTTTGGCTGTCCTTTATTTCTTGAATGTTTTATTTGATTGATTTCTTTGTAGCAGTCAGACGCATGTGTTTTTCTTTTTTCATTCAACCTTCAAAAGACAGCTGCACCTGATGCTACTAAGAAACCTCTCAAATTAAACATTCATCTATATTGTTTCAATTTGACACAATTTCGATATAATCGAACTTTACTTTGGTTTATTTTGCATTTACTTTTCGTTTATATATTTTAAATGTGAAATTGAGTTTCATTTATTATTTATTTTAAGTTTGCAATGATCCATTTCTCTTTGCTTCTGGCTTTTGTTCGTGTCTTTTCTTTTGTCTAGGTCAATGGGTTAACCTGCAAGGGGGAAAGAATGAGAGACATAAGAGGACAAGGTCTTGTTTTTTTCTTCTTTGAGGGGGGAGACAAGAAATCATCAAACATAAGACAAATAGAAGAGACAGATACGAATCCGGGGGATAAAATGCATTAACCTAGTTTTCTCGTATTTTGAGATCAAATAAAAATTGAAAATTGATAGACACGAACTAGAGAAACGAAGAAATGTCAAGGAGACAGAGAAATACGAACTTCTACAGATAAAACATTTATATACATAAATAACATATAAGAAAAACTACTTCAATAGAATTGAACGTTAACAAGCTATCGGATATATTTTTGATCCAACGGAAAAATTGACAGTTGCCTACACTAATGATATGACTTAAAATGAATATTTGCCCCAGATTATAAATTGATAATTTACTTGAATTCGCTTGCTCGATTTTACATATTTTCTCATCGAATTAACCATAATTGGTGTTCAGGTGGGTGTCTTTTTTTGTTATTTATGACAAGAATGCGAGATGTTGTTATACCACATAGAAATAGCATTTTAATTCAAGATCGACTTGAAGAGAATGAAGATGGAAATTCCGGGTCTGGATCAGAGGGTTAAAGTAAAAAAATAAAATTTAAATTTAAATTTAAAAATATAAATTAGTAGGTAGAAATCACCAATAAAAGACAAATTGCTCATGACCAAGACTCTATATATATTTCGGGTTACAAGCCCATCTTCAGAAGTTCACAAAGAAGAGAGAGTTTTTTATGTAAACTCCTGAAAGATGAGCTCATAACGAAATATATATAGAGTCTTGGTCATAAGCAATTTGTCTTTTATTGATGAATTCTACCTACTAATTTATATTTTTAAATTTTAATTTTATTAATTATGTTTCACTTAGAACCTACACCATTCTCCCTTAACAAAACAGAGTTAAAGTTACTTGTGGACCTGAATTATGGTATTAAATAATCGTGTGAAAATTAATTTATTTGTAATCAATGTATTTATAAGTTTTTCTGATCTTCCTGTTTCATCATTATAGCATCTGAAAAAGTCAGTAATAAATCGACAAAACGTCTGGCAATTTAATAAAAGCACTGTTTTTAATTATTTGTCCAATTCCCTACTATTCCACTTTTAATTGTTTTTTATTATGGATGCGAGTGAAGTAAAAGTATAAGTCATAGTTTTAATTTGAGGCCCCGATACTTGCATTGCCTAGTGGACTCTACGTGGCTTAATTCGGCCCTGCCTTTGATTTCTAATGTTTTCAAATATATATTTATATAATTTATTTCCCTTCTTTTTTATAATTATCTTTAAAATTACTAATCAAGAGATTTATTAAATACGATTATTTTTGGACTTTTCTTCGATATTAATACTATATCATTAGCATATGATATAGTTTTATATGGATATCAACTTTTATGTATAGCTTAATATTAAGCTGAGACTATAAGTATATTGATATATTTTTATTTTTTTTTTTTTGCTTATTATGTTTAGAAATATCTGAAACATTTCAAGCAAAAGGATGGTGAAATTTGCAAAAAAAATATTTATATATTAATATCTTTTTAAATAGAATTAGATTTAATTTTTAGGCTTCTTTTTAAAAATTAAAAAGAAACCATATTACTGAGTGCTACAATGTCAGTATGTCAGTATGTCAGTATGTCAGAGCATTATATGAATTCATTTACCTACTTAACTTTTTAAATATGATGTTTTTATTCTTTTGATACAAGGGTCCCCCCTTAACTCTCAATTTCGGATTTTTTTAAGAAAATAAAGTTTTAGTTTTCAACAAATTTCAATTTATTTTTATAGTATATTTTATAGAGAGCTCGAATATAATATTTAATTTTAAATCTCTCCTAAAAATTAAATTTATTAACCACTCCAAAAATATTGAAATGATACAAAGGGTCCCCCTTACCTCTCATTTTTTGATTTTTTTAAGAAAATAAAGTTTTACTTTTCAAGAAATTTTAATTTATTTTTATAGTATATTTTATAGAGTGCTCGAATATAACATTTATTTTTATATATCTGCCAAAAAGCGGGACGTCTGGTCACCTTCATTTGTAGTAAGACCACAAATCAAAAATCGTATTAAATTTTCCATCGAATGATTATTTTAATTAAAGAAGCTTTATTTTATCTAACAAATATTTTTTTATCATAGAGTGTTGAGTATTCCTTTAAAGATTTCTTTTCTCTTAAAATTGTATTAAATTTTTTTTTAATTTATTTCTATTTAAATGGACGGTGCTAGAGACCTGTGTTTTTTTACCTGTAGACGTTAGAAACAGTTTAAAATTATGAGAAAATTTCGTTGAACGATAAATAAGAACGAATTTGATGTCTCAAGCATCAGTGGCGTAGCCAGAAAAGTTTCATGGGGGTGGGGGTCTATCCACAAAGCAAAATATTTATTGGGAATTTTTTTTTATTAAAACAAATAAGTAGTTACTTCAAGATTAATTAAACATATGAAATATATTTAATTATGCTTAGTTTGCCATAAGAAACGGCTTGTCGTTGTCATTACTCATTCCATGAGCTCCATGGGGGGGGGGGGGGGGGGGGGTTCTGACCACCGTGGCTACGCCTCTGGTCTCAAGTATTTTGGGATTTTTAAGGATCGGAACCCTCACTCTCTCACTTGGCCGGCTTTGTAAAACATATTTCACTTTATAATGACGGCGTGAGAGGGTACGAAAGTGACCATTTTTAGGTGATTTTTGTATCTGTCGGCTTATAAAAACGGCTTAAAAATTATAAAAAGATTTGACAAATTCACTCATTTTACTCTTATCAGAGGCAAATAAGAATGAATTTGATATGTCAAATATTTAGGAAGTTATAAAGTAGAAGTAGAAGCTTCAGTATGCAGTCTGACTCGCACTTGAATAGTTTATATAATATGTAGTATATTTGCTAATGGCCATTATACCTTGTTGTTTCCAAACCAAATAAAAAAGGAATAATGCATGTAAGAAAGTGGCTGATAAACCACGCACAAACATCGCAAACATTTATCCTAAAATCAATAAAAAATAAAAATAAAGAAATAGACAAAAAAACGAATTGAGGTCAGTCATGGAATATTTCATAAGAATAAAGAAAACGCGCTGATTTATTCACATGGATGTTCCGATGCGGCTGGCCAAATGTTATTCCAACAGAATCCTTAGATGTCGGAATTCTAATAGAAAGAAATTATTTTCAGAATCTTAAAGTCACACATACACCCCCCCCCTCCCTTCTTTAACCTCACCTAGCTTCTGTGCCATGAAATTTAGGTTTTTAGGTTGTGTGTCTGTCTATCTGTCAAGACCAACAATTTATTAAGAATTGCGACAAGTGTGTGTGTGTGTGTTCTCTCTCTGATTCCTTTTTTATTTTTTGTTAAATTAATAATGAGATTTAATTCAAGCAGGGGTTCCGACAGAGGGGTTAAGAAGCATAAAGCGTCATTGAAATTTCTGTGGGGAGGGGGGGGGTTGAAAATTATTGAATTTTAGCAATATATGCTTAAAAATAAAAACGGTCAAGTGATATAACTTATAGCTAACATCCTCTCAGTCTTCAATTTGAAGACAGAATCAGGAGTTACTGTTAAAATCAAAATCATCCACGCAATAAGTGCGTTGATTGTAGTTAGTCAATACAATTTGATGAATTATTATTTTTAAAAAGATATTATTTCTATCAGGCCCGCCGGGATGTTGCCCTATCTATATATAGGGGGGGGGGTCCCGAGGTGGGGGGGTCGGGTGGGGGGGTGCGGGTCGGAGTGTTGGGGTGGTGGTGTGGGGGCAGGGGTTGGGAACGGGTGCATGGTTCGGGGGGGGTCCGAGGTGGGTGGGGTGCGGGATGGAGTGTTGGTGTGGTGGTGTGGGTTCGGCACGGGTGCATGGTTCGGGGGGGGGTATGAGGGTGGGGTTCGTGGTTTTGGGGTCCATGGGGCGTTCCCCCTGGCTAGTAAGAGGGCCGCCGAAGGCGGGCCTTGCAGCTAGTATAAATCTAAAACGGTGTCTGTTCTTAAAACTTTATGTGTGATCTCCATGAACATTAAAATTTTGTTTTTGTGTTGCCTAATGGAAGTAACATAGTCCGGCCAGATTTCCATAAAATATTCTGGGACAACAGTCTAAAATAAAATTTGTAATTAATTTGATTTATTGATATATATATAATTAAAAACAAAATCTCCTAACTTTTACAACAGCGTCAAAGAAATTACGACCGATGAGATTTAAATTCAAAAGGCCCATGGCTTGTCTCATCAGTATATTAAATAACTGTATATAATGGTGATCGCCAAGGGCCAAATCAGTCACCAGTTTCAAGTTGATATGCTTTTAGTTTCATCCTCATCCCTGGTTGAAAACAATTCTAAACACTAAAAAACATAGACAAAAATATATAGTTTTAAATTATTTTCAAGTAATGAAGAACGATTTTTTAATGTTATTAATTTATAAAAGCAAAAACTTACATCAGGGGCGAGACGAACACTTGTAAAAAGAGAACTTCCATAAAAAATGTAACCTCCGATTGTATCTTTGTGTATGTACACGCACAAGCTCAAGTGAGTTTTTCATTTTTAAAAAGAAAAAATCTATCGTCACTATAGGGGGTTTATTTTCGCCAAAATTGTTACCAGGAAATTTAAAATCGAGAATCAAAGATCTCATTAAATATACACTAAAGTGCAAAAAAATCGAGCCACCAATAAAAACTTTATTAAATAGTAAATTATTTTTAATTTTTTAACAAGTAACCATACATTTTTGAAATTATTGCTTATTGCAAGTGTACTTGACACTTGTCGTTGACTTAGCCTTTGATTAACTAGGCACACAATTTGAACTGCTTGAACTTCAGAAATATTCATTTTGTATATTTTATGTTTCTATCAATGATGCTTATTTTTTTATTGATATTTCAAATGGAATTTGACCTATTTTAAAATTTTATTTAAATTTAAAGTGATATTGAGAAAATATGATAATTTGTAATTGTATCTTTTAATTTAATTTAACTTATTTTTCATAAAATTCAAAAATTATAAACAATATTTATTGAATATGTTAGTTTAAGAGTTAATGGAACAATTTATATGAAAATTTGTAAAAATGTTAAAAATAATTTGCTATTTAATCAAGTTTTTTATTGGTGGCTCGATTTTTTTGCGCCGTAGTGTAGCATGTTTTATTCATGTCAGAAAAGATCACCTCCAGGGTTGCACTGTGGCCGTGCGAACACTTTTTTCAAAGTGCCAAACTTGCTTTCCAGACACTCGAGCTTTAAAGGCGATATCCTTCTAACAGTGGTCAAATTAGAAAAGTGCCGGGCCACTTCATTCGCCAATACGTATATCCCCATTCTTCAAGGAACTTCAAGGAACTGGAACTCTCTTCCAGCCTCCATCTTTCCCAACCATCCACTCCCAACAATTTTTCGCGGTCAAATTAGAAAAGTGCCGGACCACTTCATTCGCCAATATGTATATCCCCATAACTTCAAGGAACTGGAACTCTCTCCCAGCCTCCATCTTATATTTATCATCTTCAAACCTTCAAAACCCGAGTGCATAAACACCTACGTCTCCACCCTCTCACTTAATCAACTTTCCCTTCTCTTCGGTAATTCAAGGGTCTTTCGAGATCCATAGGAGCTGCATCTTTACTGGTGCTCACCTTCTTGCATTCGATTGCATTAAAAAAAAATATATTCATCTCTGCTATGCAAGAAAATTTTATTTACCTAACTTATAAGTCTTTCATTACTTTTGAAAATCATGGAAAGATTATCTCTTTTTTTCAAACTGCAAGAATAATTGTCAAAAATCAAAAAGGAAAATATTAATAAAAAATTAATATTAGTAAATTTAAAAATTTTAACTAAAAAAAACAACGTTCTGGCACTTCTTTTTTTAGCATTTATAGGAGTCGAATCCAAGTTCCAAACTTGCTTTCCTAACACTCTAACTCTAAAGGCAATATCCTTCTGACATCTAGATATGTGCTATGCAAGAAAATGTTACTTACCTAAGCTCTAAAAAATTCAAATGTGAAATTCTCCATTTAGGCTGTCGGGTTGGTCGAGTGGATAAAGTCACAAGCTTACTGAACAGGAGACCGGGGTTTAAGTTCGGCCCGCAGGAAATATTTGGCCGGCTATAATCTGACCCCTACACTAATTTACACGCTTATACACACACACACAGACACACTATTTTTCTATATATTGAACCCACAGTCCTAGTATAAAGCCTAAATCTAAGAAGGTATTCGTTTTAGAAATACAAATGTTTTGTCACCAGAATACCAGAATGAATATTCTACCGATTTGGATATTAGAATAAAATTATCAAGTCCCAGAGAGAACAAATAATGTTTGAAAATGATTTTCTTTCATATTTCAAACATTTTTAAAATAGGATAAAAAAAATACAAATGAATTCAATACTTTGGCAAGAAGGCAGATTTTCGGACCAAATAAAAATCTTTAGGGTAGGCTATGTGTTATGTATTGTTAGCATATTAAAAAATAAACAAGTCACGCTTTAATTTGGGAGATTCAGTGACGCCTTGACAATCCTAGAATATGCATTCGAAATGAAAGTTTTGAGTTGAAGGTTGCGTTTTAAGGCGCTAAAAAGAATTTGGTAGACCAACAAATCGTGTAAAACAAGCCGTAAAAATTAGTTAAAATCTTAAAATGATAGGTATTATAGTGATTTAATATACTAATTTACTAATATTTATGATAATTCATTTGTTGAGGAGTTTAGAAGCCAAGCAGCCGGAGTTTCATTTTTTCAAAAATGTTCACTTTTTTATACTTATAAATTTAAAGAGTGAAGAAAATAATTTTTTCTATTTGTCTCCCTGGATTACAATATACCCGTGAAATTCAGAGGGGAGGGTCCTAAAAAGTTAAAAGTTTCCTTTGTTGACCCTTTTAAACTCTGAAAAAAGGAGTTCTCCCAAATGTTGGGATTTACATGGTTTATATTAGCTTCACCTGTATCTTTCTATCTATCTATGTATCAATGTGACTTTTGTTCTATTAAATTCCGCAAACATTTCTCTATAAAAATAAATATTTACCTACTTGGGGGGAGGGGGTCGGGTAGGCTAGGGGGTTAGCGTGTCAGCCTGCTAACCAAGTGGACCCGGGTTCGAATCCGACTCGAGGCATCCGGCTAAAACCTGACCCCGGGGTAGAGACAAATTTAAAAAAAATAATTAGTATCATAAATTGGCTTATGGCTAGAAAGGCCGAAAAGCCAAAATAAAAAAAAAAACCTACCCAATTTAAATGAAATTATATATTATTTTATTATTTTGTACTTTTTAGAAGGATGTTTTTTAGTTTTTTTTTAAATATAATTTTAATGAATGAAAAATGATGTTCCAATAAAAAAATTTTATTCGGAATTTGTAGGTATCGTTATCTTTGTGATGCCTTTTCATTAATTTTCTATAGAAGTCTCCAGACCGTCTTCAAAAGAAATTACTTCTAAATATTAAATAAAAAAAAAAAAAAATATGGTCTCTAACACAAGTGAAAATTTTCACTTACTACAAAAATGCTTAATGTAATGGAAATTCGTCCTTTGTGTTAGAGACCACGTTTTTTTTTAATGTTTAGCACAATATCTCTCATGAGTAAAAAATAATTCTAATGGATTTTATTGAAATTCGTATTGATAAGCTCCACCTTTATACCAAATTTCAGCTTTCTAATTTCTAAGTCGTTTGAAAGTTAATAATTATCTTATAATATTAAAATTTTCAAAACGTATATTTTGAGCTGATTTATAGCTTAAGAATTTTAAAATTACTTTCAGTTCTAAATTTTTATGGAATTGATAAGTATATTTCTATATGTTTTTAAAAATAAAATTTTTTGACTCAGTGCTTAAACATGGAACTATTTTCTTCCAGAATCCTTTTGAAAAGTTAGTATTATTCTATATAATCTCTATTAAATATTAATGGTGTTTGATTTTTGATATGCGTAATGCGTATGTATGAATTCTTGAAAGAGAGTGTAAAAATTTAATTTAAATGTGAAAATGACGTAAATGTAATTTAGTCCGTAAGCTTTCACATTAAATAATAAGCTTGCATATATCAACATTACCTTATCATTTAAACATTTAGAGGATCCCGGAAGAGATGAAATTTCGCAAATTGAACAAATAACAGGGATGGATGGGGATTTGTAGTTTCGTGCGTGAGGACGCATTCGAATGCTTTTGCAATTTAACACATACATAAATATATAATGACCTACAAACTGAAAACAAGGGAAATATTTACTCCTAAGGACGTCAACCCTACATCAATTGATTTTTGGAATAGAGTATAAAATAAAGTAGAGGTTATTAAAAAATTAACGGTCAGATTTAATTATATACACATTTTTTGCTCAATAAGTTATAATGTAATTGAAAAGATTTGGCTGCCGAGAGTAGCAGAATTGTTGATTCACAAGGAAAATCAATGAGGTTGCCCTCTGCTAAATCCAAATAAACATATTTATAATGAATATATATATAATTTATTTATTAGAGACTATAGTTTCAAAGGTTTGACCTTCATCATCAGTCTTTTCTATTAGAAATGTTCTTCAATCTGTTTGTTTTTCTCATCGGTTCAAATAACCGATTGCATATAGGTAAATTCCTTTTGTTTGAATAGAATTCTACTCACTTAACGTATATATATACAGGGTGCATAGGAAAGTCCCTTTAATCTGAAAATACTTGCGAACGGAGAGTGCTACAGCCACGCAAGTGAGGTAACGGTATAGTAAAGCGACTATGCCCGACCTAATGCAAACCACACCAGCGCGGTGTGCGAAATGTAGAAGTTAACCATTGCAAATCGAAAACGAAAAGAGATAGAGCAAAATTTCCAATTAGAATGTTTTAGAGCATCAATTAATTAGTACGAAACGATATTTGGTTTACACGGAAAGGATAAATTACTGCCTGTATCCAAAAATGTCCGTAATCTATGCACTCCATTTTGTGTAAATATTTGAAAGGAATAGCCAGAGGAAAGAAGAAATATGCACAATTTAATGAATAAATACTAGTATGTACTTACATCAATACATTAGGAATCAAATCATCGTCTGCCATCAATAATTTTATGCTATGAGATTATGTTGTTTGTATCAAGCGAGCGCCAACACCTTTTAAACTAAAATTTTAAATGCATTGGAAATTAAAGTTTTCAGACATTACAGTACAGTACAAAGTCACAAACTGCATTTGCACACTGCTACATTTCCGAAATGTAAATATGTAGAGTAGAACAGTCGCGCATAGATTACGGACATTTTTGGATACAGGCAGTAATTTATCCTTTCCGTGTAAACCAAATATCGTTTCGTACTAATTAATTGATGCTCTAAAACTTTCTAATTGGAAATTTTGCTCTATCTCTTTTCGTTTTCGATTTGCAATGGCTAACTTCCACATTTCGCCACTAGGGGCGCTGGTGTCGTTTGCATTAGGTCGGGCATAGTCGCTTTACTATACCGTTACCTCACTTGCGTGGCTGTAGCACTCTCCGTTGGCAAGTATTTTCAGGTTAAAGGGACTTTCCTATGCACCCTGTATACTACTCTATAACAAAACCAGGCACTTGATAATTTTTAGATAAGAATAAAAACAATAATATATATATATATATACGAGCTGCTCCAGGCGTGGCTTCGGCGTGCCGCCCTCTACAGCTCGGCTCTCCGGGCTGGTGGCCCTGGCGGGCAGTGTCTCGGCATGAGATTATTAGGTCTGTAATATATATTTGTAATATTTTGCCCCCCTCTTTCGCCCCACGCACTCAATTTTGGTTATTGATTTTTACACGAATACATTTTATATAGTCTTAAAGAACTAACATTACAAAAATTTGATCTATATCGGAGATAGTATTAATTTTTTGCCTTACACACATTTTGGGAGGTTGAAATTATTTTTTAGATATTTGCAAATAAATAACTCTCAGTTTTCTAAAGAGTAAATGTACAAAAAAGATAAAAATTTCTATAATTTGCCCCCCCACCCTCCACCTTCGCCCCCATACAGTCAATTTTGATAGTTGATTTTTATAGGAATAGTTTTTTAAAGTAATAAAGAATAATTCTACAAAATTTGATCAAGATAGGAGAGAGTTTTAATTTTTGCCCCCACTCACATTTTGGATAGTTGGGAGTCGAATTTCAAAAAATCCTGAAATTACTTTTTAGATATTTGTATTTAGAATTTTATTCAGTAAAAATCAAGTAGATATCTTATCGTCCTTAATTGAAAATGCATATATTTGCCCCTTTTGACCCCTTTAGGGATCGAATTTCAAAAAATCCTGAAATATCTTTTTAGATATTTTAATTTAGTATTTTTATAAGTAAAAATCAAGTAGATATTTTATCGTCCTTAAGAGATATCGCATAATCAGTGGAAACACACTTTGGCCCCTTTGACCCCCTTAGGAGTCGAATTTCAAAATATCCTTTCTTAGTGAGCCCCTATATTATATATGTAATATCCTCTCCAAATTTCATGTTTCTATGTTCAGTGGTTCTGGCTGTTTTGATGATGAGTGAGTGAGTGAATGAGTGTATCGGGCAAAGAATTTTATATATATATTCAAATTTTGACTAAATAGCTAATTAAAAAAAATATTTTTAAAGCTAAAATGGCATTTTAATTTTTTCTGGCTTAATAAATATGATATTTATTTTAAAAAAAATTAAGACCTAAAAGCGATTGTAACAGCGATCTTGAAAAATAAATAAAACTTTATTACTCGACCTGCTTAGAGGCACAAGTCCTCGGTGGCTAGGGCAACAAAACATCAATACAAATTAATTACAGAAATTAATAAAACATCAATACAAATCAAATACAAGAAATTAACAATTAATAAACAAGAAAAAAATTGAAATGTTTGCTCATTATCAAATAATATGATCATAGATTTCTATCAAAAGAAAAAACTTAATTTAAATAATTCGGCGTAAAATCCGATATTATATATTAAATTTCATCAAAATTGGTGAAGTCATTTTCAAGAAATTTAGAAAAAACTATAAAAAGTACTAAAATAACGAAATAATGTTTGTGGGCCGATATGTACCAAATACTAATCAGCGCTTCATTTTGCAAAAATAATGGTAGGTTTTAAATTTCATTTCAATCGGTTGTACGGTGTAGAAAAAATTGTGGACGAAAAAAACAATTACATTCATCCTTAGGCACTAAAAATGGGGGTCTAGTCAAGAGCCCAAAAAGAGCGATTTTTTCATTTAGTCCGTGGGGTTGGATGGATGGATGGATAGATTTGAATTCATTTTTTTCAATCAATGGCGAGTATTATGCGAACTTATTGCATCGTTTGATAATAAAAGGACCGCATTTAATGAAGAGAAAGTGTTGTTTCATCAAGACAATGCATTAGTTCACACATCTGTTTTTGCGTTGGCCAAAATCAATGAGTTAAAGTTCGAGTTGCTTCCTCATGCACTCTATTCGCCAGATTTTGACACTTTGGATTATTTTCTCTTTCCAAACTTTATAAAAATGGTTCATTTGCCAACAATGAAGAGGTAGAATCTGCGGTTGATGGTTATTTTAAGGAGCTCTACGGTTCCCAGTATAAACAAAGTATTAAACTTCGCTGGGAAAAGTGTATCGAGCTAAAAGGAGACTATTTTGAAATAAAGATATTTTTTTTTAATTTTTTTGTTTTTTATTTGTTAGGTCGGACAATTCTGGCACTTCCCTCATATATCAGCCTACAAACATATATAGAGAAAAGTTTGCCAACTTCCGTACCCCCAGATACAGGTGGCTGTGGTAAAATAATTGATTATGGTTCATGGTCAGGTGCATCGTAGAAAGGGTCAATAAAAGGGATGGGAGTGATGACGTTATTATCACACGTGTCAACCGCACGTGGATGAAAACACGAGTCTGTTAATTCACATGTCCAATGAATGAGAATATTCTATAAATTTCGAATCCGACTATAGGCAACCGGCTAAAAATCTGATCCCTACATAGAAGACTAAATTTAATAATGGTATCGTAAATTGGCTGATGGCAAAAAACGGCCCGAAAAGCAAAAAAAAAAACTACAAATTAAAATAAATATTGAAATCCTAATAATTCCATATAGAAGATTAAGGTAGTAAAAAAACTAAAAAACTTGCAAAAAGTAAATGCTAGAGTAAATAGAACAGACAATAAGTTTTCATAATTCATAAGCCCAAAACTTTTGCTCTTTATGTACCACTACTAGCCAATCCCGTGCTCGTTTGACAAATCTGGCAACACTGTCCGTGCTTGTATATATTTTATAATAGAAATGAAGTACATTATAAAGGAAGATTTATAAAACAAAAAGTTCTTAATAAGCGATTGAACGCTGTTGCGACAATGGCTGAAGCAAAAAAAGGTCAAAAAAGTACTATAGATAACCCACTTTTTAGGTTAATTAAATGCGTTGTTGCCAGCTTGTTTTTAGTGTAAATTTTTCATTATACATTTTTCATTATTTATTCATTATTATCTCAGAAACTGTGTTGTAACTATGAATTAAAATTTTCTTAAAAATGTATTAGTTATTGTTTAATGTTGGTTTAGTTAGTAAAAAAAAAAAAAATCAGAAATGTTTAAAAAAATCTTATAAATTCGATTGTTTTAAGGCTCTCGGACAATTATTTATGGAGATAGAGACGTTTAAAGATTTTAAAGAGGAAAAAAATTTTCAGAAATTTTTTAAAAATCTTATAAATTCGATTGTTTTAAGGCTCTCAGGCAATTATTTACGGAGATAGAGACGTTTAAAGATTTTAAAGACAAAAAATTCAGAAATTTATAAAGAAAATCTTAGAAATTCAATTGTGTTAAGGCTCTCAGACCATTATTTACGGAGATAGAGAATTTGTATCAGGGTACCAGGAGCGAGCAAGAATATACTTTTCTTCCCGTCAATGAAGCCAGTATTAGAGCTAACCAATTGGAGCCTTGAAATCAAGCGTTAAGCATTGATTTTCTTAAATTTTTAAAAATTTATATCCTGATATCAGGAGCGAACAGGAGCGTACTCCCCCGCCAATTTAATTTTCATCCACTTTTTGTGATAATTTTTAAAAAATGTTTCAATAGTTGCTAAATCTAATTTTTGTCTTTATTTATTAATTTTCACTCTATGTGGATGTTTCATGACACCTTAGCATTAAGGTAGTTCTTTCACAAATGCAAAAATTCAAGAAGTCTTTGAAACTTGGAATATAAGTCATTAAAAGCACAATACACATACTGTTAAAATTTGAAGACGATTTACCACACCAAACATGAAATAATTGCAATTAAAAATGACATTTTTTGCATAGGGTAGATAGAGAAAAAGTGGGGATATGATCATTATTTTATTTTATTTTCATTGAAGGACTTTCACCATCTTGATGAAAAACTAATATTTGTTAGAATAATATATTCGGAGTAATTTAAAAAAAAAATGAAATTATTTACCACGTAGCTTTGATAAAAAACAAAAAAACAAACATATTTGGGCGATTATTTTTAGTGGAAAAAATATAAGCATCAATGACTTGGAAACGATCCGACTAGTATGTGTGTGTCCATATAGAGATTTCGTAGTGTGAGTGGACAGTCACGTCAAAAAAACATAACCTAAAATTTTAGTTCTGTTCATATTTATAGAGTGGTTACGAGGCCAAAACTTTTTGTATGGATTGTCGCGAAAGAACCTCCTTAACACATCAAAAATATAGAAATTATCGTAGCGACATGGCGCCCCTTCGATGAAGCGCCCGTGTGCGGGGCACAATCTGCACACCTACACGCGGCGGCCCTGGCTATATGTCTCTTTGACCTAAACTTGCCTATCCTTAGAAGTTTCGCTACAAAAAATAAACTGCAACGGATCGTTATTGCTAAACTTCATCCAAATTCATTTGAAATATTAATATGTTTATTCCTTTATTATTAATCAGATATCACTTGCAATTTGCAGTTCATGTTGACTTTGATTAAAAAATAATGATCGATTCTCATTTAATACTCGAGGAATAACCATTCTACATTCGCATTGGACAAAGTAAAAAATCAGGGCAAGGGTAAATATTTTGAGAGGCATTAACAGGCCAAAAATTTGCAATTACTATTAAGAATAAACCCGTTGAGTTTCTACAGTAAAGTTAGTAGTAACACTCTGAATCATTCATTTTATTCGGATGCAAGCAACATGATTGAATATGGATATTTAAAGAAGCACTTTAATATTTCGAGATTTCCCTCATAGATGGCTCTGTGTTAGCCTTGAGTTTGACAGCATCCATCCATTTATTTACATTTATATCTATTGTTATTTTTGTTCCTATTATTTTTTTTATATACTGCTATCATTTGGATCTATATGAGAAATACAGGTAAGGCATCAATTTTTCTATATTTATTTTCATTTCAAGTGTAAATTTCTAAATAAATCTTTGTTTATTATTATTTTTTTAAGATCCGACCATCATCCCCAATGACAAATCCGGATAATAATGATCGAGAGGATTCGTTCCGAGTTGGCCGAAGAATCATTTGCGATGGTTATCGGGGTACAATTCAATATATAGGACCAGTTGGCTCCTCTTCAACAGACTTATGGTATGGAATTGATTGGGATGATCGCAAAAGAGGAAAACATGATGGCACTTACAATGGGGTCAATTATTTCAAAACAAGGTACACATATTATACTTAAACAAAACATTTTTATCTAATCAATAACTATATTAATTAATCATGTAAAGGTTGTCTTTAAATATGTTGCTTCTTTTCAAAGCCAGCTAGATTCTGTCAATCCATTTTAATTCTTTTTCGAAAAGCCAAAAAAAAAACTTCGAATTGGGATTAAACAAATTCAAATTGTTTCAAATAGAAATTTTATTGGCAAAAATTCGTAACGACCAAACCCAGATAGCATTAAGATATCTTCTAGACATGTTGCTGGTGGCCTGGATCTAGAAGTGCCTTGAATGTCAGCCTCTTCTACATTTTATAGAGCTCTAGAAGATGCACTTCTAATCATTTCTCATCGGCAAGGGAGGAGCTTATCTCAAATTTTTACAACAATTTAAACTCTTTTAATTATAGCCTTTTCAGAGATAAGTACCTACCAATAAAGCTTGGATTGACTATGTCAGAATTCGAAGGGGCAATTTTGGGAGTGATGTCAAGTAAAATTTGAAATGTAATTTGAAATAAATGTAGGTAAAATTTCAAGAAAATCTTCCCTGTGAAAGTGGGTCGAAAATTGATGATGATTAACAACATCCGAGTTAAATATTTAAAAAAAAAAATAATAATAAAAACTAAATTTCTAATTTTTTGAATGATTTAAGATAGCTTGTAGAACAATCTTAAAGACATCTCATCAAGAGCTCTAAAAACCAGAGTAGAGCTGAATAAGACTTCTTCTAGATCGAGCGTGCTATACTGGTAGACGTGTGAATAACAAATAAAAGGTGTAGTAAGACTCGCTAGCTCATCGAAGAAATGTCTCTGCCCTTTCCCTTTTCTATAGATACTATCACGGCAGATGCTCTGATGAGATAAAATCAATAATTTCTCCCAAAGCATGCTTTGCGCGTAGCACGCTTTTTGCCCACTCCCAACACTTTTTCGCGGTCAAATTAGAAAAGTGCCGGACCACTTCATTCGCCAATATGTATATCTCCATAACTTCAAGAAACTGGAACTCTCTTCCAGCCTCCATCTTATATTTATAATCTTCAAACCTTCAAAACCCAAGTGCATAAACACCTAAGTCTCCACCCTCTCACTTAATCAACTTTCCCTTCTCTTCGGTAATGCAAGGGTCTTTCGAGATCCATAGGGGCTGCATCTTTACTGGTGCGCCCTTTCTTGCATTCGATTGCATAAAAAAGAAATCCATTATTTTTGCATGAAATTGAAGATTTTATTTAACATACATACATAGAATGATCTTATTTAGGTCAAATATGCGCCGTTTTGTTCGATAACTTGTTGCCATTTTGAAGATAATTCCATTATGCCTCTCTCATAGAAGCTCTTGTCCCTATTGCCAAAAAACTGGGACAGTCGATTTGATTTCGAATTGATGCCTGCGATTCTTCGCTGAAGCGATGGCGATGGTGACTGGTGATGAAAAATGGGTCACATACGAGAACAACAAGAAAAAAATATCGTGGTCCAAGTGCGGTGAGCCACCCCAAACGATCTCCAAGCCCAGTTACTGTGTGTTTGGTGGGATCGGAAGGGAATCATCCACTATGAGCTGCTTCCATGGGGTCAATCACTCAATTCGAACCTATACTGTCAACAACTGACCACATTGAAACAGGCGATCGACGAGAGGCGGTCAGAATCGGCCACTAAGGGTGTAGTGTTCCATCAAGACAACACCAGGCCTCACACATCTTTAACAACGCGCCAGAAGCTCAGAGAGCTTGGATGGGAGGTTATATCGCAACCGGCGTATAGCCCAGACTTGGCACCAAGCGATTATCACCTTTTCAAGCATTTGCAAAATTTTCTTGATTGTACAAAACAGGCCTCAAGAGAGGATTGTAAAAATCGCCTGTCCCAGTTGTTAGGGACAAGGGCTTCTATATAGAGAGGCATAATGGAATTACCATCAAAATGATAACAAGTTATTGAACAAAACGGCGCATTTTGACCTAAATCGGATCATTCTAAGTATGTTAAATAAAACCTTAAATTTCATGCAAAACTAATGAATTTCTTTTTTACTACACTTAATAATATATTCTTACAGGGAGAAAAGTTGTTGTTCACCCATAATGCCCATAACTGTTTGTCAATAGATGTCGGAGGGTGAATTCGCGCTACCTTATTAATTTTATATATATATATATCTTGAATATCTGTCATCTCTATCGTGATTTTCGCCAATAAAACACTTTGTTTTAAGTCACTTATTCTTTTGTTCAAGTAGAGTTGCAAAAAATGAAATTGATTAAATCTCCAAGTCCAGGAAACTAATAAAGTTGAAACTAGCAAGTTACTTTTGCTGATAATTTCTCAGGTTAATCAGAAGTCAATCTCTTTGATTTTTAAAAAAGTAATAAACTTCAAATTGTCGATAGTAGCAGGCTTAATATTTAATAAAATATCACGAGAGATTGTTAATTGCCAAAACCGAGCTATCGTAATTTTTATTTCATTTCAGAAGATATGTATTTAGTCCCAAGAAAATTGAATCTATATTGGTTTTTTTAGTACTCGAATTCAATTCCCGAGGAGATAAGATTGCCCTTCTGATATGTATTAAAAAATTTCCAAGATAGCTCAGATTTTTTAAGAAAGTTGAATTCACAAAGATGGGTGCTCTTATTTAAAAGGGCAAGTGGATATTCCACTGTGGCAAAATGATAGAGCAATCAATAAATTATAATTATTAAATCTCCAAGCAAAAATTAGAAGAAAAATGAAATATTTATTTTCTTCGATTAAAAATATCGATCCTACAACATGGCCGTAGCCAGAAAAAATTCCCGGGAGGGTTAGTTAATTTTCAGGAGGAGGGGTTGCTACCCACCGAAGTGTTAGAGGAGTATGGGTATACTCCTAGGAGTAGGAGATATGACCTTCCTGAACCCAGATTGCTTTTTTTATCAGAGTATTATTTTTATTAAATTTTTATTGAACGTTTTATTTATTTTTATATCCTGTAAAATTTCGATGTTTACCTCACCATTTCGGTGGGGGGGGGGGGGAGAGGTTTACTACTCTAACCCTCAGCTAGCTACAGCCATGTCCTACAAAGAAATTAAAAATGGATTAAAATATCGTGAATATGAGATAGTAAAATATTTCAAAATGACCTCAAAAGAGTGAACTATAACAAATGTTTTTTTTTCTCTTTAGATATTCGACATCCGGATCATTTGTTAAAAAAGAAAAATTAAGCCTAGGATATAGTTGCCCAAGCGCTATTAAAATGCGATATGGAGAAGTAAAGGGGGATGAAACCGCTGGAATAGATCGAAGAAATCTTAATTTACTTAGAAAAGAAATGAAAGCACCTTTATTTGAGGTTGTCGGCTTCGATAAAGTAAATAAAATTCAAAGGTAATAATTATCAATTTCAATTAATTAGTTAATAACTTATAAAAAAATAAGATAACTTTAATACAAATTACTTACCTTAGTGCAGTGTTTCTCAACCTTTTGTAGACCGAGGAACCCTAGAGCACTTATATTTAATTCTGAGGAATCCTCTAGGACTAAAATATGAGATATTAAATTTTTCGTCAAAATATCAACATCACTCTACTTTTTATAGCTTCCAAATATATGTAACATACCGCCGCCGATGACGGTGTTGCCACATTTTAAAAATTTGCTAGATTTTGGGAAATTGGGTACAAAAAACGTACATTTTAAATTACAATACCTAACATTTTTATTTTTATGAATAATATTATTATTAACTTTTTTTGGTAATGTCATTAGGATACCCATATCGTCGCCTTAGAATGTAAACCTGCTAAATCCATTTTTTTATCACATATATATATATAAATATATATATATATATATATATATAAAAGTTTTAGCCTCGTAACCATTCTAGAAATATGAAAGGAACTAAAATTTTAGGGTATTTTTTTTAACGTGACTGTCCACTCACACTACGAAATCTCTATATAGATACACACATACTTGCCAGATCGTTTCCAAGCTATTGTGCTTATATCCCTTCCACTAAAAATAATCGTCCAAATAGGTTGTTTTTTTTGTTTTTTATCAAAACTACGTGGTAAATAATTTCAATTTTCTTTTTTAAGTTACTCCGAATATATTATTCTATCAAATATTAGTTTTTCATCAAGATGGTGAAAGTCCTTCAATGAAAAAAAATAAAAAATTATCATTTTCCCACCCTTTCCCTATCTATCCTATGTTAAAAATGTCATTTTTAATTGCAATTATTTCATGTTTGGTGTGGTAAATCGTCTTCAAATTTAAACAGTATGTGTATTATGCTTTTAATGAATTATATTCCAAGTTTCAAAAACTTCTTGAATTTTTGCATTTGTGAAAAAACTACCTTAATACCGTCCGAAAGAAAAAGAGATGCAGCATCGTCGAAGTAAAACTGCTACTTAAAATTACGATCGTAAGTTGTAGAAAAAAATGTGAAAAATAGTTTCTTTCCATAACAACAATATTAAATTTTGTTTGTTTTTTCTCTGCCCTTTAAAATTTCCATGTTGTGAGTTATCAGGTTTACACTCTAAGGCGACGATATGCTCCTTTCGGATCGGAGGATCGGACAGGTTTTTTTTACATATTCAATGTATACTCATAAATAATATTCTCATCTATTTGAAAAGCAATATTATTTCAAACGTCATTAATAACAAAATAATAATAAAACAATTTAAATGTTTTCATTTTGTTACTAATGTAACGTAATCGTTGTATTATAAGAAAGTTAAGAAACTTTAGAACAACAAAAATGGTATCACTGAGACAATAATAGTTATGTATGTTCATCGCATTCTTAAGTATCAATGGTTTTATTTGACTATAAGGTAATACTTAGACTCTAAATTTAGTATTTTTTCTTTACATGACAAATTTTTTGAGGTGTGATACTACTAACTACTATTTTTATTTTTCAATTTTTTCTTTTATTGACCTCTAGGTGCGGGGAACCCCAAACCTCCCTTTGTGGAACCCTGGAGTTATAAAAATCTCTCACTGCTTTTAGATATAGTTGAAAAATAAGTTTATTAATAATTTGTTTCTAACTTTTTTAGCCAATTTGATGAATTACGTATTGTATGGCTTCATGGTTATGAAGTCAATGGAGCTGGAAATCCAAATGAACTTAAGGAATTAGTTCCTAAAATATCCGATTTGGATATTTCAAGGACTTTATTAAATGACTGGAAAGATGTGGCTGCGATTTGTGAACAACTTGAATCTTTATCTATTTTAAACATAAGGTATCTATTTGACAAAGAAATTTTCAGACATATATGTATAATATATATTTTATATCCTTATATCGGGTGTTTTTTTTAGAGGTATAGAACTTCGAATTGAAATAAAACACAAGAAAATCGTTTTAATGTCCATCAATTTGGCTTTATTGGAAGGATAATTTTATGCCATTAATGTTTAAATATGATTTCGGGCATGTGGCCGCCGCGGCTGGCTCGAATAAATCCAATTCTACAGGTCCAATTTTCAACCACTTTTTCGAGCATATGGGGCCGTATGTTGGCAATAACGCCACGAATGTTGGCTACGTCAACAAGCAAAATTGCCGCATTTGGAGTGAAGAGAATCCACATGAGACCCTTGAGACGCCATTACATCCACAAAAACTGACTGTTTGGTGTGCTCTATGGGCTGGTGGAGTCATTGGGCCATACTTCTTCCGAAATAATGCTGGAGAGTCAGTTACCGTTAATGGAGACCGGTATAGAGCCATGATAACCGACTATTTTGTTCCCGAATTGGATGGCATGAATGTGGATGAGTTGTGGTTCCAACAAGACGGCGCTACATGCCACACAGCGCACGTCACATTCGATGAGCGCATAATTTCGCGGAATGGACCTGTCAATTGGCCACCAAGATCGTGTGATTTGACACCATTGGATTATTTTCTTTGGGGATATGTGAAGTCGCTCGTCTACGCCAACAAACCAGAAACGTTAGGGGACTTGGAAGCCAACATTCGTGGCGTTATTGCCAACATACGGCCCCATATGCTCGAAAAAGTGGTTGAAAATTGGACCTGTAGAATTGGATTTATTCGAGCCAGCCGCGGCGGCCACATGCCCGAAATCATATTTAAACATTAATGGCATAAAATTATCCTTCCAATAAAGCCAAATTGATGGACATTAAAACGATTTTCTTGTGTTTTATTTCAATTCGAAGTTCTATACCTCTAAAAAAAACACCCGATATAAGGTTTAGGGTCTAAAAAAAATATTTTTAATGCAGTAAAATAAGTCATTCCGTGCAGAAACGAAAAATTAAATTAATGTTTTAATTTTATTGAAATTTTTAATGTGAATTATTTCCATCATAATTTTTTGTTTACTCTACTTAAAACTATTCATTTACTGATAGACAGTATTTTTATTCTGATTATTATTAAGTTTTAAAATTTAGATTTAACTTTTTTTGTTCCTAGAAAAAATTACTTATTTAACTGCACAAAAGCTATTTTTTAATCGCATAAATTCTCCGTCTTTGAATGAAAATAAACTAATTCTCCTTCTCCTTTGGACAAATAACACTAGATACCTTTATTTTTAACCTTTAATTTATAGGAACTCCAGGGCTCGAATTATAAATCTCATGAACCCTAACGCCAAAACGAAAAGTATTTCTGACCAAAAAAAGTTTTTTTTTAAAGATTACTTAAAGGTTTCTTTCATTTTCAAAAACAAAGTTACACAGGACACACAAAAAATGATGTAGTATTAAATTAATAATAAATCACACTAAAAGTTCTTAGTTTGTTCCTCTCCAATCCGAGAACTGCTTGATAAACTAGAAAATGTATTTATTTATGTATATAATTTTCTTATTTTTTAGTGACAATTTAATTCCACTGCCAGACAATCCGGAACAATATAGGAATGCATTTAAAAATCTTGAACACATAGTTATGGGATATCTGAATTATGATTGGATTTCAATACTTAAGAGTATTCAAATGTTTCCTCAAATCAGTACTCTTCAAGTGAGTATCGTAAAATCACTCATTTTAAATATTTTCTATTTAAATAATAAAATCATTGCAATGAATTCATATTCATAGATATTATTTTATAACTAATAACTCAGATTCCATTTTCTATTTGAGGAAAATAAGTAAATGTACAGTACATATTAAATAAATCAAAATTTATAAATTATAAAAATATAATGCTCTTGTTTGTATTAGTAATTGTATGTTTAATAAAGATAACATGTTTCGTTTTTATGTTCTAATAAACGTTTTAATTATATTCAAACGCCTCCCAATCGATCACAAACCCAAGGGTCGAAAATAATTTTTCTTTACCCCGGGGCGCAATCACAACGGGGCAATCGAAAGACAATTATAAATTATATTAAATTAGGGAACGAAGAAAATATTTTTTATTATAAACAATAGGATCAGCCGGGATTCGAACCCGGGATCTTCGCATCTGCGCTGCGATGTCTTCATAGAGCCTTAGTTCTTAACCTCTTGGCCACTGATCCCCGAACTCAAAGCTAATACCTAATGTCTATATGAATTTGGAATTTCAATTTTATTTATATCTTTAATCTCTTCCTCGTTCATTTTTGCAGCTCTGAAGTGGCCGGACTATTACTAAACTAAATTCAAACGCCTCCCAATCGATCACAAACCCAAAAGTCGAAAATATTTTTTCTTTACCCCGGGGCGCAATCACAACGAGGCCGCGTCGAAAGACAATTATAAATTAAATTAAATTAGGGAACGAAGATAAGATTTTTTATTATAGACAAAAGGATCAGCCGGGATTCGAACCCGGGAGCTTCGCATGTGTGCTGCGATGCCTTCATAAGAGCCTTAGTTCTTATCCTCTTGGCCACTGATCCCGAACTAAAGCTAATACCTTTAAATACTAATTAAATAAAATTGAAATTCCAAATTCATATAAACATTAGGTATTAGCTTGAGTTCGGGGATCAGTGCCCAAGAGAATAAAGAACTAAAGGCTCTTATGAGGGCATCGCAGCTCACATGGGAAGATCCAGGGTTCGAATCCCGGCTGATCCTTTTGTCTATATATAATAAAAATTAATCTTTTCTTCGTTCCCTAATTTAAACGTTTTAATATTAATTATAAAAGCCATTGGGCTGTTGAGCTTCCTCATTGGGAAGGTGAGTGTAACTACAATGGAATATTATTGTAATAAATAAAAAAAATCAATGTGAGAGAGCTATCATTATAATAATTGGCTACCCTTGAGGTGAACCCCTCCAGCACCTCTCGTTATTTCCTTAGAAATTGAAAGTCTACTACTATCGGCAATTTAAACTCTTATACTATATATAAGAGCCTAGATTAATTTGTAACAACGCTGAGAGAATTTTCTTTAAAAAATGTACCCTCTTGCCTAGAATCGAACCGACGAACTCTTGAACTAAGGGCATCAGCTCTAGCCATTACACCAATGGAACATTAATATTTATATCTTGATTTCTGTTACTAAAACTACATATTTTTGATTTAGACTTTGTGTCGAGATAATATTGTATTCATTTGAACTCGAATGAAAATGAAAAAACACCAATAGATTTTAAATTAAGAAACATTAAATATATTGATAATTATTCCTCCCCTCCGCCCTCGCCACTCAAAAATTAAAGAGGCGAAACTTTTAAGAGACGATGTATTTTCGGTAGTTTACGGGTATACATTTGGAGTGTGGTTTTTTAAGAGAAATAAACTTTTTGGACCGAGAAGCTGCCCGCCAGGGCACTCAGCCTGGAGGGCCGAGCTTCGAGGGCGTGCCGAAGGCACGCACGAAAAGCTCGTATTAAATATTCGTATAAATTATTTGTATATTCGAAACTATAGACCTATAAACCTATATTAATAAAATATTTAATGGGATTTAAATATTTTCCGAAACGGTTAATATTCAAATACCTAAACGTTTTACTAATTATTTTTTCATTCAATACAATCAAGATCATTATATTACAATATACTATATATATTATTTATATACCTATATAATTTTTTTTGTATATTCATTATATCAATCATAAGATGCTCCATGAGAATAATAATATCTAGACAATTTGCAACCATCGGCAAAAAATCTTAAATGAAATTATTATTATTATTTCTAGGTTCCTCATAACTATATTGATAAATTAGTCTCGCCACCAGATAATATTTTATATAATTTAACTTCATTAAGTTTAGAAGAGAATCCAATTCTAGATTGGAACGAAATCAATCATTTAGGAAACATTAAAACGTAAACATTTTTTTAAAGCCTTCTTTGTTATACCCAATCAATTTAAGTTATTTTATAATAGAATATTCCTTTTGTTTTTAGCTTAGAAAGTTTGTTTCTCTGCAATTCAAAAATTAGTAAAATATTTTTTCCTGATTGTGATTTTACTGAAAAGACAAAATTATTTTCTAATCTTAAAGTATTACATGTTACTCAAAATCTAATAAGCGAAGTAAGTATGTGTATCTATTGTATTTCTTTTAACGAGTTTGTCGATCGATAAAATAACATTTGCAATCTATAGCACTAATTTTACATATACATTTATAAATATAATTCTAAAATTTCACTTTATTATTCTTACAATAAATACGATGGAGAACTCGATTTTTAAAATTAAAAATAACAATTGATTCTCAAGTACTTGTAAGAACAAGCATTCTACATAGCTTTTTTGAAGTTTTGATCATTAGTTGTAACCATTACTAAAGACATGGAAAATCGACTTAAAATGTAAAAAATAAATAACTATCATTTACCATCTAATACTGGAGGAACAATCTACATTGCATTTTTGAAGTTCGACCATTCAATCCAGTATTAGATGAAAATTGATGCCTATTTTTGATTTAAACTCGATTTCTCTACCTTTTGAGAGCACTGTCTACCACTAATAGTGAAAACTTCAAAAAAGCTATGTAGAATGGTTTCCTCCTGTATTTGATGAGATGTCTTCATCAGGCTTATATTGTATATTGTCAAAATATCAATGTGAGAGAGCTATCATTATAATAATGATAAACTAAATTCTCGAAATTTATTTAAAAATGCATTATTGATTGCAAAAACTTTTTTTGAATGCAAAAGTTGAATTATCGATCCAAAACCCATTTATTATTTTTTATTTATTTATACGAAAACCAATAAAAATCTGTTTTTTTTTTATTTTTATTTTTTTTTTAGTGGGAATCATTTAATGAATTAAATAAATTACAAAATCTTATTGATTTAAGATGTAAAGAAAATCCTGTATGTGATATAGAAAATATCGAAACTACTCGACAACTTATTCTAGTTAGAATTTCAAATTTGAAGGTAATGTAAACATTTTTCATTTTTTTTGTCATTATTCCAGCACGGGGGAGTATTCATTGTATGCATCTATTTAAGGAATATTAATAGATGCTAGATATTCTCCGAAACACTGGAATTGATGACGCAAATCTATACTGGATGCAGAAAGCAAATGTCAGGGTAGAGGGTGAACTTACGGAGGAGATAGACATATTGCCCGGAGTCCGACAGGGGTGTGTGCTATCACCGCTCCTCTTCAATGTTTATTCAGAGGAAATATTTAAACAGGCTTTCGAAGATCAGGAGGGAGGAATCGTGGTGAATGGCATAAACATCTACAACATCAGATATGCAGACGACACGCTGTTAATAGCTAGTACTCTGGAAGATCTACAGAGGCAACAACAACAACCGTCGTGAGTGAAGAGTATGGGTGAAAACTGAATGTGGCCAAAACAAAATATACGGTCATCAGTAAGAAGATAAACCCCTATGACAACGGACTAAAAGTTAGCAACAACCCTCTTGAGAGAGTACAACAAATTAAATACCTAGGTTGCACTATAAATGATAAATGGGATCACTCTGTGGAAATCAAACAGAGAATTGAAATGGCACGTAATGCATTCCAGCGAATAAGACCTCTGATGTGCAGCCACAACCTCAGTATGGATTTGAGGATGCGGCTAGTAAGATGTTACGTGTTTCTGGTTCTATATGGGATGGAGGCCTGGACCCTTACAGAAGCGACAAGTAATAGAGTGCAGGCATTTGAGATGTGGATATACCGTCGAATCCTGAGAATAAGTTGGATAGATAGAGTTACAAATGAAGAGGTTTTAAGAAGAATGAAAAAAGATAAAGAATTAATAAATAACATCAAAATTAGAAAATTATTGTACTTCGGCCATATATTCTTCTTCTTCGAGTGCCATACCCGAAACGGGTGTCGGCTCCTCTCCACATATACCTGTGCTGAGTGTGTTTAGTTGTTTTACACAGATATACGGGACCTACTTTTTAATGCCGGTTCCGAACGGCTAATTTGGAGAGGTTACTAGGCAATTATACTCTTGGTAGGTTGCCATTACTTTCCAAGAGGAGGCTACTGCAAATATCTATCTGCCGAGACTCGGTCTCGAACCAGCGATCTTCGAGTCAGCACTCTACCCACTGACCCACAGTCGGCCATATATTACGTAACTCTAAATATCAATTTCTACAGCTTATTATTCATGGGAAAATAGCCGGAAGAAGGACATCATGGTTAAAGGATCTGCGGAAATGGTTCGGGAAGACTTCCTTGGAGTTGTTTCGGGCCGTCAATAAAACAATCATAGCCAGAATGATCGCCAACATTCGCTGAGCGGATAGGCACCAGAAGAAGAAGAAGATTAATATTGTCTTCAGCTTGATTTAAAATAAAAATACATTAACACTGCTCAAAAATGTAAAGGGAACAAAATTGATTAATATAGAAAAAATGTTGTGAAAATCTCTGGTTATTGTAAAAATCTTATTTAAAAAATGACTTCATTTCATTCATTAAGGAGAAAATAAATTTGAAAAAGAATGAATTTTTAACTGTATTTATAAATTTAAGGGGGAAAAGGGCGACTCATATTGCAGCTAGTTTAAATAAAATTTGGGGGGACATTTATATTTTTTCACCAATGTTTCGACCCCCTATCCGGTCTTTATCAGGGCATCACTGCTCATTAAGCTGGAATATGATCAACTTTATGAGCAGCATGCTCTGATGATAAATTATTATGCTTCCGTCACCAGTGCCCTCACTGGGCTTGAGTAAGCTTTAACAAAGAGGCAAAACGTAGCCATTCGCAATACCGTGATTTAATTTAATTTAATTTAATTTTATTTTAAGATTTTAAATGGCGTTGTAATTGAACAAGAAGAGAGAAAAGGTGCCGAATATGACTTTTTACGACGATTCGGTAAAGATTGGCTAAAAGCGAAAAAATGTCCCGAATTAATGAAACAATTTCAAGAATCCTATCCATGTTATGAAGCACTTGTAAAAAGTAAGTAAAGTCAAAACAATCAATTTTAGTGAATATTAAAAAATAATGTGTTTATTAATTTTTAAAATAATAAACCGTTTTCAGAGCATGGCGCTTATGATCAAGAAGAACTCGAAGAATCTTCAAATTTATTAAAAAAAAGACTTATCTGTATCCTTAATAAGTTCTAAGCTAATTTTAAAGTATTGTGATCCTTTTTGCACATGAGATAGTGTTGAAATTGAAATATTTAATAGATTTTCATAAACACGTACTATGTATAGTCTAAACCACAGATTTAAAAAAATCATGAGCTTTTTCTTGGCGTGGCAGAGTTTATATGTTATTAGAGCAAATAACATGGGATATTCAATATGAGCCGTTTATTTTGTAAGTGGCGTAATTCCAATTTTTCAAAAAATGAGTTAATGTCAGTTTCAGTTATACATAGATGTATTATTTTCATATTTATAATATCTCAGACAATGGAGTACAATATCCTCATGAATTCGTCAAAATAAAAGCATCGAAATATATATATAAATATATGTATTTATAAAAATATAAATACAAATAGCACCCTCCATAATGCTCAATCCTTACTAAAGAATCGCGCAAACATAGCTTCCTCGATAAATTTAGATTTAAGCAGGCTTAAAAAATGGGGATCTCACAACTTGGTAAACTTTAATGCTGGCAAAACGCAATGCTGTCTAATTTCTAGGCGCGTAGATAGGAACCTTCCTGACATTTCCTTTGATTCGACCTCATTGGAATTCCGTGATAAAATATCAATGTTAGGTGTCACCTTAGGTTCTGACCTTTCTTGGAATGACCATATTATCTCAGTAGCAAAAGCTGCAGCATGTAAGCTTGGCTTTCTTTTCCGAACCAAACGCTTTTTCACCCCCACTCAACTCCTTATATTATACAAGGCTCAAATTCGCCCCTGTCTTGAATATTGCTCTCATCTGTGGAGAGGGGCCTCCAAGCATTCTCTTAATACCTTAGATGCAATTCAGAGGCGGGCTATCAGACTTATAGGCGATCCTGCATTAACTGACACTCTCGACTCCCTAGCCCATCGTAGATCTGTCTCCGCCCTTTCCCTTTTTTATAGATATTACCATGGCTTTTGTTCTGACGAAATAAAATCGATAATCCCACCAAAGGCTTCATTTGCGCGAAATACACGATTTTCTAAGATTCAACACCCCTACGCGCTTAAACTGGATACTAATCGAACAAACGCATTCGCCAATTCATTTATCCCTATGACATCTAGAGACTGGAACTTTCTTCCCCCGACCGTCTTTCCAGCAACTTATAACCTTCAATCTTTCAAGACCAGCATCCACAGATACCTTCGACTCCTACCCAATCCCTAAATCTCTCCTTATCTTCACGATACAAGGGTCCACCGCGGACTACAGAGGTTGTACCTTCTTGGTGCAACTTCTTGTATCAATATCATTATAAAAAAAAATATCTCGAAATAACAAACAATGGACTTAGGCCACTTTAAAAAAAAATGGCTAATATATTCTACCTATTATGTATATAAAAATAGGTTTCGCATTAGGGTAAATGGAAACTAGCGTGGGAAGCTGTTTTGAGAACTGAGGCAAGGCTTATTTGATTGTGTGCTGTTGTTAATGTTAGTGAATGAAGGGAGAAGAGGGGAAGTTGTATGAGAAGCCTTTATTATAGCCTAGTCTAGCAAAACGCTTTACTGAAGTTATACTCAACTTATGAGGCGACTGGCTTTTCTTTATGACATCTAGCTTAGTTGTGTATAACATGACTACATTTGAATATGTGGGTGTATTTATTCTCATCAAGGAGAAGAAGAATTTGAATTGATTTGTCTTTTTAATGTCCTATTTTGTTAAAAGTATTATTTTAGTGCTTGTATTAAAACGTGTATCAATGTATTTATGTTTGTTTGCGTCAGAAAACCGTTACCATATAATAAATTTGCAAAATTCATTTTAGTCTAGGCAATAAATAACAGAAATATTTTTTAATTTAACTTAAAAAAATTATAATTAATAAAATATAAAGAAAGAGCTGAAACTTAGAGAAAAATCATTTTCACTCGTAATTTTTTTACTGTCTGTCTGAATTCCGATATCCACAATAACTCATCACCGGAGCTCGTAGAAAATCATTCTTTTCCCTCAATATTTGAATAGCTAGATATTTTTCTCAAATTTTATTTTTATTTTTTACCTGACTATTCGCAGACGAAAATTGTAAAATCACCAAAATTCACTTAGAGTATTCTAAGTCTTGAAAATTTTTTCACTTTTTCTATTAGAAATACTCATATTTCCTTAATTCCTATAAAAGCTGTAAATATCTACGCTCCAGATCACGAAGACTACCCTCAATTTGTCAAAAAATTACCTGAATCGATGCTTGTACAAAAATTAGCAGGACTAATACATAAATTATATAAAACTGGTGATCAAATCCCAAAACTTTCTTATATTAATTCAGAGGTAAGTTATTATAATTTTTCATGCTCTCTATATATTTTTTGTTATATTGATCATTATTATTTTTTAGTTTCCAGATATTGAAATCCCCTTAAATAATGATTTTAAATCACTGAACTATTACTCCGTTGAAGAAGGAAATAGTATTTTGGTACGCTGGTAAAAGAAGAAAACATTCTTTTCCGATCAATATTTAATAATAAATAAATATAAAGTATAATAATAAAAATCTAACTCTGCATATTTTTTCTCGAAATTTATATTCTTAAATTAAAATATAAATCTTTTAATATTAAATAGCTTTTTTTTCTATTCCATTATCCCAATAAAAAACAAATAACTAATCTTGGACAAAGGTGTCCAGGGTAAATAATAATTCAATTAGATTAAAAGGTATATGAACGAATACGATCGGCTGGCTAAATGGGCATCTATGTTCCCGAGGCCAATAAAAGAAAAGAAAAAAAAAGATTAAAAGGTATTCCTACACAGAGAACAAATATAATATTTATGAGAAAGACTGAAGATGAAGGTCAAGCCTTCGAATTTATAGTGTATCAAATAAAATTATATAGGTGTATGTATATTTTTTATGAACATAGGTCACTTCATTAATCTCCTCTTGAAAACCAACAGGATAATAAAACTTGTTTCTGATGGTCACCACAAATGAAGAAGAGGGATTCGACTGGGAGAGAAAGATAGAGGCCCACTAGTAATAAATAATAAACTTAATTATAAATTTTTTGTTTTTGCCTGTTTTATGACTTCACATTAAAATCTTAATAAAAATATGTTTTTTGCATTTTCAAAGTGCAAGTTCCAAAACAAAGAAGCCAACCCGTTTTAGGAATACAAACATTTTGGCACAAGAACTAGTAGAGTAGTGTAGGGGTGGGGCAACAGCCCCGGTTAGTTTCTGCATTTTTAGTCTTCTGGGGGCCCGCTGATTATGTGTACAAAATTTGGTTGGGTTTGGTCCAGACTGGTGAGATTATTTTATTAGAAATATCAGAGCTTTTTTTGTAGACCAAAACAGTTTCAATCGTTTTTGAAATATTTCGCAAAAACGAAGCAATCAAAGCGCACAGCTTGCGCAGGCCAAGTTCGAGCATTAGCTTGGCCGTACACGCTGTACGCTATTTACACGAACCATTTCGATCCAATTTCGGCCCCCCTGCAGCTCGGAATTCATTTGAGATACAGAGCTGAAATTATACACATGTAATTATGTAATCCATCTTGAGGAGAGTATCAAATTTCAATAATATAAATAGATTCTGAGATATAAACCTGAGAAAATAGCTAATTTTGGCACTCACTCACTGACAGGTCATCCAAAACCTCTAGGGTACTTCCAATCATTCCAGCATCATGAACTTTGGCCTGCTAGTAGAATTTGGAACACAAACAAAGGAAAAATTCCAAAAATCCAAACTTTCTATCTTTCAACCCCTTCAAAATGGGGAGAGTCAAAAATGAAAATTCTAGCCCGTGGGATCAAACTCAACCAAATTTTGTATACATATTCTGTGGGCCCTCAGAAGGCTATAAATGCAAAAACTAACCACTCAAAATGGGGGGGGGGGGGGTCAAAAATAAAAATTCTAGCCCTTTGGACCAACGGGCTTCCTCATAGCTTACAAAAAGAAGAGAAATCTTAAAAAACAGGCCAAGTTCGAAAAAGTAGTGAAATCTAGTGTGTAGCCAAGTTAAATTCGCCAAGAATAATTAAGTTGAGAGATCTTTACTATTTTCTTCACTAGATTACACTACTTTTTCAAACGCCTGTTTTTTCACAGAATGTTTTGGTTGAGATAAAGACTCTTCATGAACGATTACAATACTTAACTTATACCCTGTATAGTAAAGTAATAATCTTATATCAAAAATTCTTCTTTGTGAAATAACTTTTACTGGATTCCCCCTGATTCGGGGGTGTCGAAAATCTTGTTCTATAATTAATTGATGTGGGAGAGGCGCGTATACAATGGGCAGCAGGACTGGTGTTGATAGCAGGGCTGCGGAGTCATTAAAAGAAGACGACGAACCCCGGCTGATACTTTTGTCCATAATAAATTTTTTTTTTTTTTTCTCTCTAATTTCATTTATTTAATTGCAACTTTATGAATTATGTTCTAAAAATAATTTCTAATATCTAATGTATTTCTTAATTTTATTATTAAAATAAAAATACCTTTAAAATTATTTTAACGCGCTATGACAAAATTATTTTTTGATTGATTTTATTTTTCCCGGCAAAAACAATTTTTTAATGGGGCCCGTAACCTAAATAGATTCTCAAACTAAAAACCCTTTAATTTTAAGAATCATTAGTAACCTAATAAACATTAACCAACAAAATCGAACATGCCGGTTTAAAACCCATATAGGAATCTCAGATAACGAAAGAGCGGATCTATTAGCCAAGGATAGCATATTGAACACGAGATCTATACTGATCAAGGAAATAACTTTATTAGATGCTGTCACTTGGCTCAAATCAACAATTCGGGAAAAATGGATTACTTATTGGAAGGAGTGGTACACTAATCGTCCAACTCACTATGCTGTTCTACACCCTGACATTCCAAAGAATCATTGGAATGGCAATATGCAATTTAGTCGAAACACCTACACTACACTGCACTGGTTAGATTAATGTTTAATCATGGACGCTTTCCTTCACATCTTTTCAAAATAGGAATTTTTGACAACCCGATGTGCACGTATTGTAACCTAGATGAAGGAACAATCAACCATCAAATTTTTAAATAATGAATGGAAAGATTTAAGTAATTTATTTGAGTGTCTTTTTTTAAAAAAGATGGAAATTATTTCAAAAATCAACCCAGACTTATAATATTAATAAATAAATTTACTTTAAGGACCAATCATAGATTTTAGGGAAAATATTTTTACATTGCATATCAGATTGGTTCGTCCCCTTATGAATCGAACCCTAGCGCTAACTAGCTTGCCGGGCCGTTAGCCAAATATCTCTCTGACATGCAACATATATAAAAATTATAGCTAAAGATTTTTCACTCCTTTCAACTAGAAGGGAAAAGCAAAAAATCAGACTAAACTGGAAAAAAGTTTTCAGTGAGGGGCACTTTAATTAAATAATGAATGCAAAGATTCTACTCGAAAGGAGTGAAGATTTTTTAGCTATAATTTTTATATATGTTGCATGTCAGAGAGATGTTTGTCTTAAAGTTTGGCTAACGGCCCGGCAAGCTAGTTAGCGCTTGGGTTCGATTCCTAAGGGGACGAACCTCTCTGATATGCAATTTAAAAATATTTTCTCTAAAATCTATGATTGGTCCTTAAAGTAAATTCATTTATTAATCTAATTTTTAATTGTCCCAAATTCGAAAAAGAATGCACCGAGCTGTTAAATTATTTATTTGCCTATGGTTTGACTGCCCTTTTTAATATCATGAATCTGCAGGCTTCAGAAGAACAAGAAATCTTAAATAAAGTGGCCTTTTTTTCATCATCTGTAAAATCGAACATTTATTTAACAGTTTCCCCCCTCTAATTTTACTTCACTTTTTCACTTTGAATTTCTAAATCAATAATTGTGTGGCTGCATGGGCATAGTTCCCCAAAGCCAAAAAAAAAAGAGAAACAAAGAGGTTGTCCTCTGCTTGATGGAAATAAACATACACACATAAATATCGAAATTATATATCTGTATATATATATATATTAATTTGCTTGAGACTATAGTTTCGAAGACTTGGTCTTCATCATCAGTCTTTTTTTTAATTATAAATATTGTTTTTCATGGAGTCAATACCTTATGGATATTGAAAATTTTCGATCTTTACTTAGCTAGGGGCCAGTTAAAATTAAAATCATTTTCCAGTTCAGATTCATATTTAAACACATATATCCCTTTTTTTTGTATGTGTATGTTTATTTGCATCAAGCAGAGGACAACCTCATTGTTTCTCTTTATGAATCAATAACTCTGCTACTCTCGGCCAAAAAAAAACCTAAATAAAACTTTAATGTGGTCCTTTATTCTTAAAAGATTGTGCAACATTATTATAAACTGTAAACCATACTTAAATTTTTATAATCTTTAGCTAGTGTTTCAATTTGAGCAACTTCAATGACTACTATTTTAGAATCCGCCGTAATACTAAGTAAAAGCAAAAATTGACTAAATAATTATTTTTTAAATTAAAATTCATTAATTAAAAGTAAATTTAGAAAAACATTTTTTTTTATTTAGTAAAACTGGTAATGAATAAAATATTCCGATAATTCATTTAAAATCTAGAAAAAAAAAATATATAAATATATAATTACATTTCTAGGAGTGAATAAAATAAAAATAAAAAATTCTTCACGATTGAAAAGAGAAAAAAAAATTAAGTTTATTATCAAAGTCAAAATATATTCCGAATAATTATAATATACTAAATGGATTGGATTAATGTCGTTAGTTAATTCCTAATAATTTATTGATAATAGAGAAATATATTTATATATATATATATATATGGATGAACAATATTTCTTATAAGAAATAGTTTAAGGGAAGCCATCATCATCATCCTCGGCCATCTCTTTTGCAAGTTCCATATCTTGTTGTTCCCGTTCTCTTCTCTCTTCAGCTGATTCTAAATCTTTCCCATAGGATTTCGCGGGATAACGCATTGCTTTTACACTTTGATTATGTAAATCTAAACAAAATGAAATACGTTGATGAAAAGCCAATTGAGGTTCTCGTGTGCAGTAGATATCCGTTGTCTCTTTGCTACGCATATATCCTCTCTCGGGATCCAGAGTCGCCTCAATTACGCCATCACGGATCGCCTGAAATAAAATAAATCATTGTAAAGAAATGAGTATCTATTTGAGAAAGAAAGATTGAATTTTTTCTCAAAATCAACTTGTGATATGAAATCAATTAATTTTACGAACATGCATTTAGGTCATTTATCAAAGATTTTAATAGATATGTTTATATTGCATGTAGGAGGGTCTTGTCCCCTCGGGAGTCAAACCCAAGCACTAGTCCAGACCCTTGAGACCATCACCTCCAAACATGCAACATATAACGAAAGCCAAGTATTTTCACTCCATTCAATTCGATTGGAATAGTAAAAATTACTGCTTAACTGAAATAAAGATTCAGCATCGTACCAATGCAGAGGCAAATTTTTGTAAAGAAATGAGTATCTATTTAAGAAAGAAAGATTGAATTTTTTCTCAAAATCAACTTGTGATATGAAATCAATTAATTTTACGAACATGCATTTAGGTCATTTATCAAAGATTTTAATAGATATGTTTATATTGCATGTAGGAGGGTCTTGTCCCCTCGGGAGTCGAACCCAAGCACTAGTACGCTTTCCGGACAACTAGTCCATAAACATATCTATTAAAATCTTTGATAAATGACCTAAATGCATGTTCGTAAAATAAATCATGTTAGGATTTGAATTTATATTTAAGAATTGATTAAAGATTTGATGTTCAGTTTTTAGAATATTTTGAAATAAACCACATTATGCACTGTTTAAGGTAGTTGTTTCACCATATGGGTTTTGTTAGGATTTTTTTGAAATTTAGATAGATTATTATTTAAATACTTCTGCATCGATTGGGGGCAAAACGAAATTCATGAACAAGATAGTTCCGGCAACAACGCATTTATTTAACCTAAAAAGTGTGTTAACTTTAGTAATTTTTTTGACGTTTTTTCGCTCCAGCAATTGTCGCAACAGCTTTCAATAGCTTATTTAAGAACTTTTTGTTTTATAAATCTCCTTTTATAATGTACTTTATCTGAAATTTCTATCATAAAATATATACAAGCTCGGACAGTGTTGCCAGATTTGTCAAATGAGCACGGGATTGGCTAGAACCGATACATAAACAGCAAAATGTTTTGGGCTTATGAATTATGAATCCTTATTGACTGTTCAATATCCTCTAGCATTAACTTTTTGCTAGTATTGTCGCGAAACAACTACCTTAATATAATTATTAAAACACAAACACATGATCGAAAAGTCATGTATTGTGTTAGTGTAAAAATATTATACAGTGAATAATGTGGTTTATTAAAGTAGTTGTTTTTTCATCTCTGACAAAAATGGAAAGCGCCTCGCTAAATCTAGAGAAAGACAATGGGAAACCACCCTTGAGAGAAAACTCTCCATAGTAAACATCAATACTGTAAATTTACTGTGGAACACTAAGGGCCAGTTGTATGTCGGTTGGTAAACTCTTTTTAAACGTTGGCAAAGGGTAAAACCTTAAAATTCACCTTGTGCCGGGTGGGATGGCCAATCAGATGACAGGCACTTTCGTGAAAAAATATTATATGAAAGTGCCTGTCATCTGATTGGCCATCCCACCCGGCACAAGGTGAATTTTAAGGTTTTACCCTTTGTCAACGTTTAAAGAGTTTACCAACCGACATACAACTGGGCCTAAGAAGAATAAAAAATAAAATAATAGATTTCAATATAAAACTAAAAAATGTTTTTCGTAATAATGAATTTGATAAAATTTGCTTTCAAGTTATTTAGCTAAGTTCTTACAATTTTTTTTTTTAATTTATTTAATGTCACCGGGAACAAAGCCCATTTAGACAGCACATAAGTAGAGTGTTAGTAGGGTTAGTGAGGGAGCCGAGTTTTCAGCCAGTAGAAATGTTTATTTGCCAGCTAGGATCGAACCCCGGACCTCCACCTCAACATCGTCATATTCGATCGATGCCGAAGCGAAAAGTTCTTACAATTACAAATCTATAAATCATCGCTCATATCTATAAAATATTTTTGATAAAAACACCAACTTGATTATAATAAATGATACATTAACAAACAGAAAATCATTATTTTTCGTTCTAGATTTCAAATAAAATACCTTTGCAACAATAAATTCAGCATCTTCGGGCGAATCAAGCCCTAATTTCTGGGCAATATCAGTTGGGGCAATTCGTGAGTATGATAAGCCTACAGAACGGATGGCTGTCTTGATAACATTATGACGAAGACGCAAGATCAATGTATAGGTATGATCTGTTCGAAATTGGGATCCGAAATTTTCAAGTACTTCTCCAAATCGTTGCAAATTTCCCATTCTGACTGCTTGAGTCAATTGGAAATAAGGGCCGAGTGCTCTCCGTAACGATGCTTGGCGGAAAACCTTAAAGGAAAAAATTAATTAATAAGTTTTATGGAATTTTAATTCGATTTAATGTGATATCATTGGAGACTGTTACACATGATACAGTTTAATAAAAAATAATTATACAGGATGGGGCATAAAGATCTACCACATTTTGAAGAGGTATAAAAAAAAGAAAAAACTGAATATATTTTTGAAAAGAAGATAAAATAATTTTTTTTAAATGTATTTTAAACATAATCAGACAAAAAAAAGGGGGGGGTGGGATTCTGGCCCTTTCAACCAAACCCAAGCAAATTTTGTAAACATATTCTGTGGGTCCGAAAAAGGCTAGAAATGTAAAAACTAACCACCCAAAACGGGGGGGGGGGGGTCAAAAATAAAAATTCTAGCCCTTTTGACCAAATTAAACCAAATTTTGTATACATATTCTGTGGACCCCCAGAAGTCTAGAAATGCAAAATCTAACCAAATTTTGTATACATAGTTAGGTCGAAAGGGCTAGAATTTTCATTTTAACCCCCCCCCCCATTTGCATTTCTAGCCTTCTAGGGGTCCACAGAATATGTATACAAAATTTTATTTGGTCGAAAGGGCTAGAATTTTCATTTTTGCCCCCCCCCCCCTTTTTTTCCGTCTGATATAATGTTTAAAACACATTAAAAAATATATATATTTTATGTTCTTTTCAAAAATATATTCAGTTTTTTTCTAGTTTAATTTTTTAATTTTTTTTTTACCTCTTCAAAATATGGTAATATTTATGCCCCACCCTGTATTAAAAAAAATAAGCTGACGTGTTCTGATGTGGCCATCCACTTGACTTTACCATACAACTTGGCCCCTCACTTTTATTTAATATTTAATAAAATTATTTATAATCATGTAGGGGAGTTTTTGCATTTTTGGATTACTCTGGGCCCACTCATTGTGTATACAAAATTTCGTTGAGTTTGGTAAACGGGCAAGATTTTCATTTTTGAACCCCCCCCCCCATTTTGGGCGATTGGTTTTTGCATTTTTGGACTTCTGGGGGCCCACTGATTATGTATACAAAATTTGGTTGAGTTTGGTACAAGAGCCTAGTTTTTCATCTTTTGTCACTAGCCCCCCCCCCCCCCCCACACACACACACACTTTGGGCGGTTGGTTTTTGCATCTTTAGACTTCTGGGGGCCCACTGATTATGTATACAAAATTTGGTTGAGTTTGTTCAAATCGCCTAGATTTTTAATTTTTAACCCCCCCTACCCCCCTAATTTTGGGTCGATATGCACCAAAATCTAATCAGCTCTTAGTCTCAATGGACCAAAAATACGTGTGAAATTTTGATATTCACACTAGTTTTTGAGCTAGCTCGCCCACAAAAATTTGGTAAGGAACAGACTAACAACCAGATTAACTAACTAACTAACTAACAGACATTTTGACAAAACAATTATTATCTTGAAAAATATAATTCTTTCGATGTTTACTTATTAGGGCTTTTTTGTAGACCGAAATGCCATGCTTTCGCTCAATTTTTTTAATCAAAATAGTTTCAGCCGTTTTTGAGATATTTCGAAAAAAAGAAGCAAAAAAATCACTTTTTTCAAGCACGATAACAATACTTGACCATACCCTGTATGGTAAAGTAAAAATATTTTTAAAAAAATAGAAGAACATTTTTTTCATTATATTACTTATGTTTAAACATCAAATTTAATGAAAATTCATTTTAATCACTATTAAATCTTATAATCTAATTATTAGAATTTTATCTCAATTTTGTAGAGAATTTAATCTTATTCTTTGCTTGCTTCTACAAACTTCAGAGGTTCTTGGTCTGCTGGTCGGCCAATGGGATGTTTTTTACGTTGTTTATCTCACGTTTTAACATCTTTGATTTTACGACAAGAATGGTATATTTTGGACGTATTCTAGCCCCAGTCCACACAGACATGAGGTTTAGAGAATGGAATTCTCAACAAAAATGTCTTTAGTTTGTAAATTAAATCGTTTAATAGTTCCAAGTGCTAATTTCTTGATACATAAAGTTTTTGCGAGTGAACAATGGAATATTTTACAAAAAAGCAACTGGTAGTGGGATTCGAATAACCATCGTCTTTTGTGTTCCATCTAATTATTTTTTAGATCAAAATAGTTTTTATTAAAAACTCTACTTTAATAAATTTTCGCAGATTGTAAATCAAAAAGTTGCAAAGTTAGAGGGGTATGCGCTAATTAAACCCGCATATTTCAAGAAGTTTCTATATTGATAAGATAATTAGTTAAATTAGATTGATTACCTGTCTTTCTGGAATATCCCCAAGCAATAATTCTACTGTCACTGCTAATTTGTTGACAGTTTGACGGAATCCAACAGCGGCCGTTTGTGGGGCCTTTCTCAGAGCTTGAACCAAATGTTTATGGGCTGCACTATATTCCAATCTTGCCGCTTTAATACGGCCCAAATAATAAAAGAATCTTGCCCATTCATTATTACTGGCAGTTTCAGGAAAAACTGATTTTGATACAAGTTTATCCGCTTGATCGTAGAGATTATAGTGCAAATAATTTCTTAATAAACAATTAATCAAGACACCTTGACCCTCATAGTCGTTACGTAAAGTTGCTGTACGTAGCCTTGCATGTAAAAAACCGCGGATTTTATCCAATTGGTCGGTTAATTCGTTACTTCGTGAATGGTAGAAATAACATTTAGCCGCGATCAGATCTAAAGTTCTACGATTTGTTCCAACAATTTTTTGGATAAGTTGATCCGAACATTGTACTGCTTCCTGATATTTTTGTGTATCAATTAAACGCAACAAAACGAGTAAATGAATATAAACATCGACTTCAGGTAAGATCGGAGTGCTAGAGCTTTTGCCGCTACGTATCCGTTGGTTGGTAGTAGCATCGGTTTCCATTATTTCTTCAACATAGGTCAAAAGTGTATCCTTTTCCGCAGGTGAATGGGTATAAAACCCGCCGATGATTCCACGTAAGACAATCGCATTCAACTTTCGTCTAGTAGTTGGCAGAAGTCGAAGTACACGAAGTATAAAGCGTGGCTCTTTACTTTGAACAGCTTTTTCAATTTGCCGGCCATGTTCTCGGATGTCTTGAATACTTAACAGATCCGTATCTTTTTTGGAATCGCCTTCTCCCTCTGCTGGTGGATTTGTAGTTGGACTGTCAGCATTTTTCATCTCCACATCAGTGGAGGATTGATCCGTTGGAGGAGCCATACTAAAAATTTAAAAAAATCTTATAAACAGCTGTTCTCATTCTCTTTATTAATGCATACCACCACAAATTCAAAAATTTAATATAAAAGTTAAAAATGCCAAGTATATGGATTTCATTGAGTGAAATACACTGGGGTGCAAAAAAAGTGGAACACTTAGAAAAATTTAGTTTTTTCAAATAATTTTCAGAAATAAACATATTTTATTTAAACTTTTAATACATTCTGTGATTGTACAAATATTTTTAAACATTTTTAGAGTGAAAACAATGTATTACTTTAATTTAAACCCTTTAAAATTAAATATATTTAAACTAGCATACATTTTCAGGTTTGAAATCTGATCCCGGGGTGCAAATAAGCCCTCTATAGATTTTTCTCAAACATTCTTGGAAGACTCCCAAAGATTTTTGAAGATCAAAATTGGGAAATTATGGAGTGACGAATGGAAGAATGAAAATAGACTACTAAAACAAGTAAAACCAGTTGTTAGTCCCTTTGAAATATATAATCTGAGTCGACGAATGGAGACTATCATAACAAGATTAAGAATAGGCCATTGTTTTTTTTTACACAGTCATTTGATTCTAATACAAGATCCCCCATGGTGGGGAACCTGCTATACTAGAGTCACGGTTGACCATATTTTGATTGATGGCGCACAAAGAATAAATTCTAAGATACAAGGTGTATCAATAGGAAGCCTGTTGACTGACCAGGAGGGTTTTGAGAAATTATTCGAGTTTTTGAGTCGAGTACACTTGTTGAAATTGATTTAATTGTATACGGTTGTTGTTTGTTTGTTGTCGTTATTGTTATATGAGATTATTCTTACCTACGTGATGGCGCAAATGACCATAGTAGTCGACTCGCCGATAAACAAATAATAATAATAATAAATCTGATCCCTTTATTGAATTGTATTAAATGATTATCGTCTAATATCGAATATTTTAATGTTTATCAGTTCGATTTGAATATCTCATCTTTTAATTTCATTTCATTTGAAATATTGTCCAGCATAATGCCTCTAAAGACCGAGGAAGTAGCTCAAGCTGTAGCTCTAATAAATGATGGAAGATCATATCGGTATGTCGCTCACGGCTTAAAGCATCGGTTGGAAGTATCCACAGATTATTACGTCGCGGTTCACCCCTCGGCCGAGTACACCTACTTCCACTTTCATTTTCAAGTAAAAGACAATAGATGAATTATCTAATGAATTCCAAAATAATTCCACATAATTCCAAAGACGTGTACACCTAATTCCAATTGCAGTTCACCTCTCGGGTACAACCATTCGAGAGGTTCGCAAATTAACATTTGATATTTTTGTGATTTTTCAATTGAAAAAAACAATTGAATTTTTATATGGGATTCTATCATAGGGTTGTAAAAATTAGCTTAAGTTTGGCACACGACCATTATGTCAAGTTTCAGCTTTGAAACTCAAACCGTTCGCTGATAAAAAAAGTTGCCCGGAAATTTCGTGAAAAAGTTCTCACTATAATTAATAAAAATTTCAAAAAAAATTATGCAGTCGGTCTTTCCAATGCAAAGTTTTATACTTAGTTTAAATAAATATTTATTTCTGGTTATAAACGAGAAAATAAAATGGAATATCAAACGAGATAAAATGTCAGAAAAGATGCCAGGAGTAAATATATTTTAAAATTTCTTTTAAATTTAAGAATTATTCATAATGCATTGGTAAATATTTAAAAAAGAAATTCTAATATATAAAATTGGAAAGAAAAATATTGTCAATAATAACTGAGCCTCCCGAATGACTTTCAAGATTTTATGAAATTCATTTATTTTGGTTATATTTATAAAAAAGATTAAATAAAAGTCATTTAAGATGCCATACTCTTTAATCGAGTAAACTTGATAGATCAATCAGAAAAATTTAATTTTAAATAACTATTTAGATTGATTTAATGTATGTGGAGAAAATTTGCTTTGTAATCTGAAATGATGGTCTGAATGAAGCAACGAAAGGAGAAACAGCCAAGCGATGAACCCAAAGTGAAATCAGAAACACAGAAATTATAAATTAAATTTTTTCAATCTCAAAAGATATAATATTTAAAAAAATGGCCAAATTAGATATTTATTATTTTTATTAGTTTTATATTAATAATATTTTATCAAGTCATTTATACAAAAAATTTGAAAATGTTTCAAAAACTCACCGGTAGATCCCAATATAAAACAATATAAAGCGCGCGTAATATGAAAATTAGTTCACGAATGGGGATAGAGGAGAGAGGGATGAGAGGATTGAAACCAATCGACTTGATTGGGGAATAATGGAATTAAAATAATTATCGGAAAAGAGGTTTTTTTATCTAATTAGATTTTTCCTCTTATTAAAAACAAGGACTAAATATGAATAAGGACACTCGATGGTGGAGAAGCAATCTCCGAAATCGAAGCTAAAATACAAGGTATACATTAATTAATGTAAAATAATTGGTTTAATAAAATTTATAAAAAAAAAAAAAAAAAAAAAAAAATTAGTTCACGGACGGAATACGTTGGTGAAGGATTGGAATGAATATGGAATTGGAAAAATTATCGGAAAAGAGGTTTTTTTATTTAATTAGTTTTTTCCTCTTATTAAAAACAAGGACTAAAAAGATGACAGTCGATGGTGGAGAAATAATCTCCGAAGTCGAAGCTCAAATACAATATATACATTAATTCATGTAAAATAATTGGTTCAATAAAATTTAAAAAAAAAATTAGTTCACGAAATAGAATAGAGATTGGAATTGAATTATTGATTATCGGAAAAGAAGTTTTTTTATATAATTAGTTTTTTCCTCTTATTAAAAACAATAACTAAAAAGATGATCAAGGACAGTCGATGGTGGAGAAGTAATCTCCGAAGTCGAAGCTCAAATACAATATATACATTAATTCAAGTAAAATAATTGGTTTAATAAAATAAAAAAAAAAAAAAAAAAAATTAGTTCACTTTCATTTAGTTATTTTATCTACTCTTATTAAACGAGCAAAAATTGTTTTTTATATATTTGTTTAATATTATCAATATAAGTCTTAAACCGTTTGATCGATTAGTTCGAAATTTCGTCTAAATGCCCCCTTTATGTCCCATAATGTAAAATTGTTAGTGACGCAGAAAAGGAGGGATTCAAAAATAGGAGAGTAGAGGCCAGGTGCATGGTAAAGTTATGTGAATGGGCACATCAGCTTATTTTGGAATTTTTTTGGAGGCTGCCTAATATATAATATTTTCATTGTCTTTGTCGTTTTAAATTTAGTTACGTGATTCAAAATGGGGTGGTCGCGACCATTGGTGTAGTTAGGGAGTTTTCCTAGGACCGGCAGCCGGCCAGCTGAATATCACCACAAGGTTTCAATTTCGCCAATCCGTTTAGAGATCAACTAATTTTTTAGTAGAATTGACAAATTTTGGAAGTAAGGAAATAATTTAAAGAAAAATACATAAGTGATGCCTCGTAATAAAATCTAATTTTCATTTCGATTTAACATTTTCTTACCTAGAGTCAAAAATCTATAAAAATATTAGGAATTAAGAAATTATCTAATAGTCTGAAATAGGTTTGGACTTGTTTTTGACATCTTTTCAACCAATTTTTATTAAAAAAATATTTAATCCTCCCTATATGCCTAATCAAGCTGCCTGCTGGTTTTAAGCCCGACTCACTACACATATTTGAACGGATATAATCTGAATCTTTCAGGGGATGACAATGGGAAATCACCCCTGTGAAAAATTTCGCCTGGAAAATTACAATGGAGAGGATACTCTCAACAGTAATCGTTGAGTCTCGGAATCGAAAATGGCACTTGAAGAATGAGAAGAATCGTCTCTAAATATTTAAATAGTCATCGGAGCAAATTATAGATAATGACCTTAATTTTAGTAAATTAAAATATCAAAATGTTCCTTCATTAGAGTTTTTGAATATTTACAATATCTAAGCCTCTAGAGCAAGATATATCTAACTTTCCACATAAATTTCACCATCACTGCCTAACCCTTTGAGTCACATAAATTTATATTATGATCTTTATTAAACAAGATTTCATTTCCAACAGAAAAGTTCATATAAGTAAAATGTCTAAGATCAATAGGTTGCGAGTTAAAAAATTTAAAAAACGCTAATAATGCCGTTGAAATTTGTTTTGAAAACTTGAAATTCATAGATATTATAAAACAATTATTTCTGAATCATTTACTACCATTTTGAACGAAATCGGTTCAGTACTTTTTGAGAAAATTGTCAAAAACTATCTGAACCGTGAAAAAACGATGTTTTTTCAAAGCACGAGATGGATTTGAAAAAAGCTAAAAAAGTCATATGAAACGAAACATTGACTTGTGACATGGAGATGAATTTTAAAATGTTTCTAAAACGTACTTTCATAGTCTGTTTTCGGGGTTTTTGATGATTTTCTCAAAAAGTACTGAACCGATTTCGTTCAAAATGATATCAAATGATTTAGAATTAATTGCTTTATAAGATCTATTAATTTCAAATTTTTTTAAAAATTTTCAACGGAGTTATTAGCGTTTTTTTAAATTGGACTTCAAATAAACTAACCTTTAAAATGCAAATTTCGCAATATTAATGATTTGATATAAAAAAGAAATAACAAAAACACACAGATATGAAATTTCAAAAGATTTGAATGATTATCTAATGAGTAAAAAAATAAAACTGTTGGTCATTTCTAGTTAATTCGCTCCCGGAGACAAGAAATTGAATCTTTTCATACAATTTCTATTAAACTACAAAATTCTTAATTGAAATGTTATTTTCTTATATTAGAATGATTACGTGTTCCTTCACATTAGATTACATCGATAAAATAAGATCTTTTTTTTTCTAATTTATTAATCTTTTAGCCTGTTTTATGATGAGATTGAGACACAGTCTCTCTGGCCATCGGGATCACGTTATTCCACCAAGCCCACTCAATATACCCTAGTGTAATATCTTATAATATATTTAAATGTGAGAATATTTACTTTAATAAATAAATATATAATTTAAATATTCGATTGTATTTATTAGCTATTAATAAATATCCGTAGGTTTGGCAACAAGCCCCCAACTAAGAATCGCTCATCCGCACATTTATTAAATAAGTAAAAAATTTAGAATTTATTTACCCTACTCGCACAGCAATGTATTATTTTTCTAGACTATGACTGTATGTTATTTTGTCAGTATTTTTATTGTATTTTAAATAGGGACAATTTTATTATAATTAACATATAATAAATCCGAAAAATTTGACTAGCGTTGCGGGGTCTTGCAGTATTGTAGTTCCGCCACTGGTTCTCGACTGTATGTATCATTTATCTAAGTATCCAACTCTAAATTGGAGGAAAAGTGAAACTTTTTCAAGACTCGGTGCGCTATTTGCAGTTTCGGTGAATTAATAATTTGATGAGAAATATCTAAATCTAATTTTCAATGAAATTTTCAAACAATTTGATAAGGGTCCTCCTTTGTATCATGTATCCTTCGAAGAGAGGGAGAAAAAACTAATTTTTTTCGAGATATTCCAACAAAATATAATCTTTTAATTCTTTATAAAATATACTATTAAAAATAAGTTTAGTTTGTTGAAATTTAATATTTTTTTCCCTTGAAATTCTCAAACAAGTTGATAAGGGTCCCCCTCTTTGTATCATGTAACCTTCGAAGAGAGGGTGAAAAAACTAATTTTTTTCTAGATATATCAACGAAAGTACACTCTTCTAACTGTTTATAAGTTGGATCGTGTGAGGAGGAGAATTTTATTATATCATTTTTTTTAAATTTCAGATCGATAATCGATATAAGGCTCCAAATATTCAAAAGATATCAGGTGTTGTTTGAATGACAGGCTGCTCCAGTATTGCCATGAGAAACTCGGGCATGCGTGTCTTAAGTCGTTCAATTTTATAAAAATCAAAAAATAAGAATAACAAAATTTAGATTTTTAAAAAATTATAAAAAAGTGGCAAATTATTAAAAAATAAACAAATAATATACAAAATATAAATCAAATAAGATGTGATAAATTTCTTTTTCTGTGCGCAAAGAAAAGCGAATTGAATATTTAATTTTTGAGTAGTGAGGGGGGGAATAATAATTATCAATATATTTAATGTTTCTTAATTTAAAATCAACTGGAGTCTTTCATTTCAAAATTCGAGTTCAAATTCTAATTATATTTCAAATTTGCCGGACATATACCACAACTATATCGACGGCATCAGCGATTCCTGCCGGCAGCATTACGTGAGCGTTGCTGCAAATTAATCAAGGCTATTATATATATAAATACCACTTGTTTTTAGCTCAATTAGAACTCGAGTTATAATTAAAAAATTAAGACCTTGGGTTTTTATCTATGTTTATTATCCTTTATAATTACGTAGTTTTAGTTTTTTAGTTATAACTCGAGTTCTAATTGAGCTACAAACAAGTAGTAATTTGAAAATCAAAGAGAAAGCTGTTTTCAATTACGCCGACAAAATATTTTGATTTCAAATATTGTTGTTTAATATTTAATGGGAGAATATGTCAAAATGGCCTTTTTCGTCATTTTGACCGATAATATCTCAAAACTCTGACGTGTTGGAAAAAATCAGGAAATTACATGATAATCAACGTATAAAACTCTGCTGGAATCCATTGTTTGGTTTAAGAGGAAAAATATTTTGTCTACCAGTGTTATCAGCCAGATTTCCAACAACTAACATGAACACTCGTAAAAGCACTTCTCAAAAGTAAAATGTTATTTCTTTTTTTATTGTAATTGAACACTAATGTTATAAGTAAGTAGAGCAAAAAATAAATGTTACCTATTTCATTTATATTTTATAAAATAAAAAATGTGTCTCTTTTTTAATAAACCATTAATTAATCTCCAAACAATGTGGCTCGCTTTGAAACAATTTTATAAATTTGCGGCTCCCAAAGCTAAGGTTAGTGGCCACCCCTGCTATTTAAGATACAAATTATTTTCATTTGGTATAAATGGTTTTAGCTATACCTAATGAGCTGAAAATTGGTACGCAAATATGTATTTTCACATTACAATGCACCAAATTTTTTATCTTATACCTGAGAAAGTTTCCTGAAAATACAAAATGCCAATTTTGAATGGTTTTAGTTAATTAGTTGATAATTGGTACGCAACTATGTTACAATGCACTTAATTTTAGCTTTTAACATGAAATCGTTTCCTGAGAGTACAAAATGCCAATCTTGAATGATTTTAATTAAAAATTATATGAAAATTGGTACGTGACTATGTTACAATGAACCCAATTTTAGCTATATATCTGAAAATATTTCCCGAGAATATGAATTGTCAATATAGAATGGTTTTATTTAATAAGCTGGAACTTGGTACGCACCTATGTATTTTTGCATTTTAATGCACCAAATTTTAGATTTATATCTGAAAACGTTTCCTGTGAGTATGAATTGCCAATCTTAAATAATTTTATCTAATGAAACTCGACTAATCTATGTATTTTTACATTATACTGTACTAAATTTTAGCTTAATATCTGAAAACATTTGACGAAAATATATACATTTTTTGGCATGATTGTAATATTTTTCTGGGTTATTTTTAATATTTTTTTATATTTGATTGAACAGTAAAAATAAGTATGGACCGATGAAATAAATTTATTTCATAAACACAAATTTATTCATAAAGAGAAACAAAGAGGAAGTCATCTACTTGATCAAGCAGAGGACAACCCTCTTTGTTTCTCTTTATGATTTGACAGCTCTGCTACTTTCGGCAAAATAAAAACTTTTCAACAAATTTATTAGTTGGTCTAATTGAAAATAAAATTGAAAATTTTTCATTTATTATGTTTAGAAAAGGGAGTCGGGTTGGCTCGGTCGGCTAATGCACCGGCCTCGCTTCGGCATCGATTCATTATGACGATGTTGGAATGGAAGTCCGGGGTTCGATCCTGGCTGGCAAATAAAAATTTCTGTCGGCTAAAACCTCGGCTCCCTCACTAACCCTACTAACACTTTACTTATGTGCTGTCTAAATGGGCTTTGTTCCCGGTGACATTAAATAAATTTGGGAAAAATTAATTACACGGGAACAGCAGGAATTGGATAAAAAAATAAAAAACAGAGTTTTTTATTAAATGGGCCAGACGTTTCGTCGATTAATTTCGGCTTCCTCGGTGGCTCATTCTATCGCACTCTTTTGTCAAAAAAGACAATTCCGCTACCGCGACGAAACATCCAGCTAATCCTTTTTATTTAAACTATAATACATCGTTGGATCACATGCCCCAATTGCTCAAGAATCTTGAACCTTGCCACCGTCAGAACGATCAAAATTTATCACAAAAAAATAATATGTTTCTACTCTTAGAAAACAGAGACAAAGAAAGGATTTTAAATTCAAAAAATAAATATCTATTTATATAAAAAACTGGTTATAAATTACAGCAGCGTCATCGCTCCTATTGGGCGATTCGCGAACCAAGCAATTTCTCTTCACTTTCCCCTCCCAATCTCAAAAACTCACTCGACTCAAAATACCATAAATCAAAACAGAACCAATGAAACCCCAAACAATTGAAATGAACAGTCGCGAAAGTTAAAATAAATAAATAAATAAGTTAGAAGACATAGTCAAAGATTAAAAACCAAATAAATAAATAAATATAAATAAATAAACGAAACAGTCAAATGTTAAAAGTTAAATAAATAAAATAAATTAATTACAAACTAACTAGTCACGGAATTTAAAACATTAATAAATTAAATAAAAAATTAAATAAATTAGATCAAACTGTCAAAATCAAGTCGAATGAATCCATCGAGACAAATGAGTTACAAAAAAGGCGGGGGTTCCACAGTGGACTTATTAATGCCCAGTTCAAACAATTGGTTATAAACACTGTTCAAATTATCTACATCGGATCTGAAATTAACCGTTTTATTTTTCTTTATGAAAAACATCTCACTTATGTTTCTTTTTAAATAATTTGGTTCCACATCCAATATGTCTGTATCTTCAAATTTGAACTTATGTCCTGTATTAAAGTGATGGACTGCTAGAGCTGTTTTATTTTCTTTTGTCATTTTATCAATCTTACAATCATTCTTGTGCTGAGATATCCTTTTTGCTAGTTTTTGTTTCGTCTGGCCTACATAGCATTTTTCGCACTCACACGGGATCTTATAAATTACGTTCTTTCTGTCGAAATGATCAGTTTTGTCCTTTGTGTTAGTGTATATAGATTTTATGTTTTTTATGTTATAAAAGGCCAAATTTATGTTGGTATCTTTAAAGCAACTTTTTATTTTAAACGACATAGGATTTATGAACGGGAATTTTACAAATCTCTTATTCGCTGAATCACTTCCTTCTGGTGAATCACTTCCTTCTGGTGGTTGTGTTTTTAGTTTAAAATCATTGAAAATGTTGTGGATGAATCCGGCTGGGTAATTATTATTCCTTAGGGTTTTTTCTATTTTCCTTAAATTCTCTTTATGGAATTTCTTGTCACTCAAAGTTAAAACGCGGTGCAGTAGACCCTTTATCATCCCTATTTTTTGTGTAAGTGGATGGTTGGAATTAAAATTCAGAGTTCTGGTCGAATTCGTTGGTTTATTATACCAATTTGTCATTAGCTCTCCCATATCTGATCTTATAATTAACAAGTCCAAAAACGGGATGCTTGAATTTGTCTCGCACTCCATGGTAAACTGTATTTTTGTGTTGCAGTTATTAAAAGTATCTAATAACTCTTTAGTCTTGAGCTTCGGTACAGCCATTAAAGTATCATCCACATACACTTTTATAAGTCTTAACTCAAACTTCAAGTTCTTCTCTGCTTCTGTAATAATATGGTTCATTACTAGACTGGCCAATACAGGGCTCGACGGATTACCCATGCTTGAGCCATCCAGTTGTTTGTAAAATTTACCATTGAACTTAAAGTAACTTGAGTCGAAACAAAAATTGATAATTTCTAACAACCTCTCCTTGGAAATGTTAACTGTCTTTGACCATTCATTCCAGCTCATGTTCACTATGTCTAATACAAGCTTTTTGGGTATACTTGTGAACAAAGATACCACATCCAACGAAACCAAGACATAGTCTTGAGGAAGGTGTATACTTTTAATAGACTCAACAACTTCTAGAGAGTTTCTTACTGTATGTTTGAATGTTGTTGTATATGGGGAAAGTAACTTGTGTAAATATTTTGCTAATTTATAGCAAGGGGAGTCTATTGAACTCACGACTGGTCTCATTTTACATTCAGTCTTATGGGTTTTCCTCAGTCCATACAGTCTAGGTGGATTAGTGTTAAGTGTTTTTAAAGCTTTTTCTTCATTGACGTCTATAATTTCTTCTTTTCTCAATTTTCCAATGATTACATTTGCTTGTCTCTCAAATTTCGCTGTTGGATCTTTTTGAATTTCTAAATAAGTATCTCTGTCCTCAAGTAACTTCAACATTTCACTGGTGTAATCATCTCTCATCATAACAACAGTATTGTTGCCTTTATCTGATTTAGATATTATTAGTTCTGGATGATCACTTAAAAACTGCTTTGTGTTAAAGAAGTCTCTACGAATTGTATTAAATTTAAATCTAACTGGCTCGTTTTTCTTGTAAAAGTTCGTAATAATATTTACGCTCTTTGTTCTTATGGTATCCTGTTGATCTTTCACAGTTTCTAAGCTCGTTTCATTGATGTTTATTAAGTTGATGCCATACTCAAGATCTTTCAGCAGTAGTTGAACTGGGACCTCTTTTGTCTTTAAGGGAATCCCAAATTTAGGTTCCAGGGACAAAGTTCTCTTAACTTCTTCTGGTAAAATTATATCTGTGTAATTGTATATACATTTTTCATCATTTTTCATCACAATCACTGACGCATTGTCAGTGACTAGATTGTTCATCTTATCAATGTTTTTCTTCTTAAACCATTTAAACTTTAATTCAGACCTTCTGTCGTTGGCTATCTTGTAATTATGAAAATCCACTGTGGACAATTTTTCGGCTAGTTCCTTGTCCAATTCATTTAAACGTGTCTGTAGATTGTTCAGTTTCCATAACGTAATCCTAATTTCTAAATTTAAAACACCCCTTCTAAAGTTATAAATGATGTCGTCTGTTTCTTTGACAAATGGATGTAAATCTGTGTGCAAACTGTAAACACATTTCAAGTTGTTAACAATATGTTTAGGGATAATTCCTTTCATTCTGCATTGTAGTAAAAAGATTCTTCTGTTCTTCAGTGCTGCCAATTTAACAGAATTGTTAAACCATTCCTTCGTTTGTCGCATAGTTTGTTCGTCATATTTACTTAAAAGATAGTCAAAATATCCCCTCGGATTATATAACGGTAGATCACTCGTATCCATAATAAGCATTAATTAACAGGAATAGCAGGGAATTGGATAAAAATAAAAAACAGAGTTTTTATTAAATGGGCCAGACGTTTCGTCGATTAATTTCGACTTCCTCAGTGGCTCATTCTATCACTCTTTGTCAAAAGACAATTCCGACTACGCGACGAAACATCCTTTAATCCTTCTCATTTAAACCATAATACATTGTTGGATCATGCCCCAATTGCTCAAGAATCTTGAACCTTTACACACTTGAACAATCAAAATTTATCACAAAAAAAAAAAAAACAATATGTTTCTACTCTTTAAACAGAGACAAAGAAAGGATTTTAAATTCAAAAATAAATATCTATTTATATAAAAAAACTTGTTATAAATTACAGCGTCATCGCTCCTATTGGGCGATTCGCGAACCAAACAATTTCTCTTCACTTTTCCCACTCAATCTCAAAAACTCACTCGACTCAAAATGCATACAACCAGAGTTCTTTATTCAATTCCCCTGCTATTCCAAGTTAATTTAATGCTTATTATGCGATACGAGTGATCTTACCGTTTAAAAAAATGTTTAGAAAAAGATAGTTATTTCAAAAAGTTCTAATTTCAATGAATTTATTAAGTAACCAATAAATCTCCATTGATTTTCTATTAATTGTTATTACTAAGACTAAATTAATAAAAGAGTAACTCTAGCACTTTATGATTTAGTTCAACGGCTGCATATCGAACTGAATTCTAATAGTAACTTCATTCTGTAATAAGTTAATCAAAATCGGTGTTTTTTAATTGGCTAATTTTTGTAGATCGCGGGGCCTCTCAAAAAGCGGGGCCGGGTTCCGGTGAACGCCTTACCTCGGCCCTGGCAGTTGCATTTCTAGGAAAAAGAGAATAGAAGATTGCAGCTCTTCCTATTTAATTATGGAATGCAGAAGTACGCAACACGACTGGGATTGTGAAGGCTGTACAAATCCCTTTAGAACAAAAATCGAGATACATGGTGCTTAATTTCGGAGACCTTTTGTGAACCGGTGCTTTGACCATGCAAAAGCCGTTAACAGGAATAAAATTTATTTCATTTAATACATATATATAAGTAGGATGGGTGTGAGGTAGATGAAATTCGTGTTCCACTGAAATGTGAAACTCGAAATTTCAGGTCCTTTATTTAGTTTTAACAATGATGTTTAATATAAGTGAATTTATATAATATCTAGTTATTAAATATTGTATATTAACAATGTATTTGAATTGAGCGTTTTAAATTGACTCTCTACTGCTTGATGTCTCAATCTATTATGTCGCTTGCTTGTCTTCCCCTTCCACTCGTCTTCGTGTGTGGGTGTTTCGAGCTTACATATATATATATATATATATAAATTATTTGTTATAAATTAATGGAAATATCTACTCTTATTAAACGAGCAAAAATTGTATATATATTTATATCTTAGTTCTATTTTGAAAACGGCTCTACCGATTTTGATGAAACCAACTCTATTAACAAGTTTTGAGAATGAGAAAACGATCTGGCTAGGTCTGGACCTCGACAAATTTCATCTTAATTGATTTTTTCTTAATTAAAGTAATTATTTATATATGAAAATCTCAATAAAAAAGTTTGTTTACATTTTTTTCAATTATCTTTTATTTATTAATTGGTTTTTTAATTTTAAAACCCACTAATAGATTATAAAAAATATTGTTATATATTAGAATTTGCCAATTTAATTGATTAAAATTCCTCTTATTAAAAAACACTTACTCAAAAATTATCGCAAGCTAGAAGATCAAGTACAGTCGATGGTGGGGAAGTAATTTCCGAAATCGAAGCCTCAAATACAATGTATTCATTATTTTATGCAAAAAATTGCTTCAATAAAATTATTATTTATTATTTATTTAATTGATTAAAAAACTGGATAAATTGTTATTTAATTAAAAAAAATTATACGGAATTTATTTATATACCTATATAGACATAGTCTGTGAACCACTAGAAAGCTAGAAATGAAAAAACTGGGTGGGGATGGATGTGGGGAGTGCAGGAGGGGGGATCCGGGGCGGGGTGGGGGTGCGGGGTTTCGGGGGCGGGGTTGGGGTGCCTTGGGGAAGTCTAGGGGCCGTTTGGTTATCGTGCATCGCTCGGTCTCTCCAGGTACTTATTGATTATTAGTGATGAAAAGGTAGCACAAGAATTTGAAGATTTTTCAAATAAAATAATTTATTAGAACGCCATTTTCATTATCTTGAAAGCAGACGTTTCGGCGATTTTCTCCTTCTTCTTCAGGGTTTTAAAGGGTCAATAAAGGAAGCTTTAACCAGCTCCTTCTTGTCTCCCTTAACACTGCTTGTTTATTGTTATAGTTTGCCATTAAGGTAGTTCTTTCACAAATGCAAAAATTCATAGTCTTCGAAACTTGGAATATAAGTCATTAAAAGCATAATACACACACTGTTAAAATTTTAAGATGATTTACCACACCAAACATGAAATAATTGCGTTTAAAAATGAAATTTTTTTACATATGGTAGATAAGGAAAGGGTGGGGAAATGATCATTATTTTATTTTTTTTCATTAAAGGACTTTCACCATCTTGATGAAAAACTAATATTTGTTAGAATAATATATTAGGAATATCTTAAAAAAAAAAATTGAAATTATTTACCACGTAGTTTTGATAAAAAATAAAAAAAGTAAAAACAAATTTGAGCGATTATTTTTAGTGGAGGGGATAAAATATCAATGGCTTGGAAACGATCCATTCATAAAGAGAATACCTATAGTATGGTAAAATGTAGAGTCACGTTAAAAAACATAACCTAAAATTTTAACACGGTTCATATTTATAGAGTGGTTACGAGGCTAAACTTTTTGTGTGGATTGTCGCGAAAGAACCTCCTTAAGATAAACATATGCAAAAAATTCTGTCATGTTCCACTATATTATTATAATCGAAATTTGTACTTATAATGATGATTAGCCTAGCTTTCTTTTAATTTTACACTGAGTTTTACCAGCCCGCCTCCAAAAGAAAATACATCTAAAAGGTATATCATTAATTATATGGTATAATAGGAGAAGGCAGGGATATGGTACGCTCACATTAATTATTTTGGTTGTAACACCAATTTTTATTTATTTTATCAATTTTTATATAGTTTCTTTTATAAAATTTCTTAAAAAAAAATTATAATTTACATTAGATATACAATTATCATGTGTTTTTTTTTTTTTTGTTTCTTGATCCCTTTTAAAATAAAATTGGCGGTGTATAAAGAAATATAAAAATCTGAATATCTAAAAATAGTTATGTTCAGTTCTTCCTTGATCCTGATTCGGGCAGCTCGAAGGCTCCTCAACCCTAAACTTAAGGTACTGAGATAGTATTATCAATAAAAATATCTCTAACAAGTACGTTAATAAGACTAAAAAAATGAAATAAAAATGTATTTAAAATATCTCGTTGTTTGATTATTTACATTGATTATGAAGAATCCACATCCCATATGTATGCGTAACCAATAATCTTTACAATTATTAATTAACATACAAATCTTTCATATAAATTAAAACATTTTTTAGAACTCGTTCACTCACTCACTTACTCGATTTATCGTTATGTAAATATTTAAATATGTATATGTATATATTTATAAATATATATATCAACACGAAATATCATTTAGATATTATGTGCGATATAATTATATGATTTTATTGTTTCTTCTTCTGTGTTCTTCTTCAAGGGCTATTTTCATTGGGACTCAAGTTATCCAGAATTAATTGTTGTGTGGTGCGATTATTCCATTTCCGTTTGTGTTGATCTAAACCAAAGCCCTCATCGTAATTTCCTTTACTGATAAAGAGTTGCTTGAAATGCGGAATACAATAGAGTTTGCCGCTGTTTAAGGTGTACGTTTCCATTCTGTTAAAAGAAAATGATCAATTTATTAATATTAAATAAGGTTTTGAGTTTATAGTTAGAAAATATGAATAAAATTACATTCACATAAGATGAACGTAAATGGGTAGATACAATTGGGAATAAAGAAATTTTCGAGAACTCAGACGGGGAAGATTTGGGAAAAAGAACAGCTCGGTTGAGACACCGAGGATTTCTGAAGAATATCTTTGAAGAAGAGGTAGGAAAGAAAAAAGATAAATAACTTTTTTTCAGTTAATGATTGTTATGAGATGTGAGACTTTTAGAGAAGTTAAACTAAGGAAATGCAGTCTTGGTTTGGTTTTTTTTAACAGGCTTGTCAGGAAGCGAATTCCAGTTTCTAGAGGTCATAGGGATAAAAGATTTGGCGAAGGTGTTGATTTGATTCTTATCTAATTTTATAGCGAATATTTGGAGGGTCCTCTCCACTGAGAGCCATATTCGAGACAGGGGGCGAATTTGAGCCTTGTTGTCATAAAATAGCGGACCTCAAAAGAAAGTCAAGCTTGAATAATCAGGAAGGAATATCAATCAAATGGAGAACTTCGTAAATGAAATCACAAGATTTGTAATTGAATGATTTACCTGAGAATACAATTGCATTGAAGACATCGGAAACATTTCTTGTGGAAGACTTTGCCACCGATTTCAGCTCTCTCTAAAGGATAAACCTTCAGATCACAGGCAGAACATAATTCCATGCAACTCGACTGGAGCTCCTAGAAATTGTATTATTGTATTATTATTTTTATTATTATTATTTTTATACTAATAAAAATGTAGGCAAAATCAAAGAAAACATTCAATGTGTAAAAAATCAGGCAACTTGGGTTAAGAATCAAAAAAACAAAAAAAAAACTTAAAATTAATGTTAGAAAAATGATAACAAACAACTAGTTATATATTATTTGTATAAAGTTGTTCCAATTATATTAATTTTATATTGTGTATATTCCACTCACAGACTTGATCTTATATTATTTAATATTATGATAAAATTCAATCAAGAAGAGTTTTATATAAAAGTTGTAACAATTTTTTAAAATATGTTAACGAATTTGAAAGAATAGAGAAAAAATTCATCGGATTGGATTTTTTTTAATGATACAAAAAGGATTGACTATTTCACCATGGAAAGACAGAAAGGGTGATAGACCTTAAGGATTTAGAGGTTGGGTTGGGGTCGAGAATATGTTTCGAGATGGGTCTTAAAAAAATTTAAAGTGTTAGGAAAACGGATATGAAAGCAAGACAGAAAGTGTTCAGAAGTCATAGAGAAAAATTATTAAAGATAGTAACGCAAAAAAGGGTTGATTATTCACCCTAAAAATTAGGAGTGACAGACTTTTAAGAATATTCAGAAATCGGATTGGAGTCGAAGATATTTGTGGAGCCAGGTTAGAAAAAAAATCAAATGTTTAGGTTTGGTGATGATAGCAAAATATAAATTAAATTGGCTTGAACTCGTAGAAAAAATTACGTAAAGAATAGGGAAAACAGTCTTTAGGAATTGATTTTTTTTTAATGAGTAGGATTCAAAAAGAATTTCAACCTGAAAAGATAGAAAGGTTATAGTTGGATTGGAGTGAGATATTTATAAAACCGGCCTTTTAAAAAATTGAAGGTTTTAGCGATAAAAGAGAAAGTGGTATGAAAGTATAAAGAAAAATGAAAGTTTAGAAAAATACTTTTTAGAATGGAGTTGTTTTTAATGATATCTAAGGATTAAAAAAAAAAAAAATTATTATTTCTTCCTGACATGACAGAAGGGACGATAGGCATTTAGGAATATTTAGAGGTTGAGTTGAAGTTAAAAATATTTGTAGAGCGGATCTTAAAAAATTGAAGATTTGGCAAAGGTATGAAAAAAAATAAAAGTTGTCTAAAAATTTATAGCGATGAAGTCAGAGAGTCAAAAAAAAATTGAAACAAATGATTTAGTTCTATTTCTTTCTAAATTAATTTTAATAAATCTAGTTTAAGGATTAGCGAAGATATTTTAACAGTGAGAAAATTTCTGAAAGAGATAAATCAAATCAATTAGTAGTCAATCAAACCATTAATGAGTGATTTTATTAATAGGAATTTGCTTCTTTGGTTTAAAATAAAATATAGTAAATTACATTTAATTGAATTGGAACAAAAATATTTAATCAAATAATATATTACAAACAAATGTTAAATATGCGATTGTCTAAAACAAAAAAGGTGATTTAGAATTCTTATTTTATTTAAAGCATTCATTTTCGATAAGGAGTGCATTTGTAATTATTAAAATAAAATGAATATGTAGAAATAATTTATTTATAAGTCGCTCATTTAGCAAATCGATTAAATCTCAAAAACAAAAAGTGTGTGTATATGTGTGTTGAGGGGGGGGGGGGGGGGGGGATAAAGTAATATAGATTATTTTTAAACTTTCTTTCAAAATATAAATTCAAATAAACATTTGAGAATATATTATTTTAGGGGTAGCTTTTATTGATACTTAAACTGAAAATTTGGCTTCTGAAATAAATATTATTAATAGACAAACATTTTTTTTATTTATTTTATATTTTTGTTTCAGTGATTAAGTCTAATTGCTAATAAAATTTAATAAAATAAAATTCAAAAAGTGGACTTGATCTTATTGGCAAATGAGCGGCTCATAGGTGGTACATTTAGTCTTCTAGTCTAGATGTTTCATAGAAGTAGAAAAAATAAATAAATAAAAATAAAAATATGTGAAGATTTATTTTAATATTTTTATTTTGCATTTTACTAAATGTGATTGATTAATTTAGAAATGAAGTAATTTTAGTTCATGGCGAATATTTAATTAAATTTTTAGCGTTTTCTTTTGAGTGTCATTGCGCAGGATCAAGGGTTCTGATTTCATTAGTCCTATATCTGCAATGAGTGGAAGAAAAAGTTCACTAAATAGTCAAATAGAAAAGGCTATTAAAGCTTTCTTTTATACATTTCTTAGTCAAATTTAGAATTAATTTCGTTTCTAAAGGAAACAGTTCGGAAGATGCAGAATTTTAGCTACAATACTAAACGATGATGGATATTTTTCCAGCCTGTTCCTTGCATTATTTTAAGAAAAAAATGCTCATATAAAGATATAACATGCTGGCAAAATATTTATCATTTAATATTCACCATGTAGGTATATAAATATAATAAAAAATTTCCAGCAAAATAAAGCAGTTCCTGTAAATCCTGAAAACTAATTGATTTAATAGTAGCTAGTTTATTAAAAGTTTAAACATTACACCAACGAAAATTTAATATTAAAAATGTTTTTTGACGAAAAAGTGCCAGATTTAATTCATAAGAAATAAAGAGTGCGTCTTTGCCTCAATATAAATAATAAATGCCTATATACAAAATTAATATGGGAGGGACTATGTTTCGCCTTCATTTTTTTATATACCATTATACATACATTTCACAAGAATGAATAGTTATTTTTTAGTGATGAAATAAATTAATTTAATGAGCTCGCGTTAAAACCTATCTTGGGTACACGACTACTAGCCTTAAAGGGCTGGTTTTGGCGAATTCGGTGATCTGGGTGAGATTTTTAGGGTGTCCTTTAAAAAAATATATATTTTTTTTTAATTTAATTGAAAATTCATATTCTGGATAAAAAAAGGTTGGTTAAGATTTTTGTAGGTCGATAAAAATAAAAGATTTCGAGGGCCCCTTATCTTCGTTATGCCCATGTCTTGTTTCTTTGAGTGCCATATGATTAATTCGACCCTGATGATATGATGTAAAATAATAAATTTTGTTATAATAAATATTGTTTTTTAGGGAGATAAATTTTTTTAGATATTTTTATTAGTGACACTCTTTCAAATAAATGTTGGAATAATTAAATAATATATCTTACAAAGTTTTTATTTGTGATTCAATTTTTTATTCTCATAAGGGATCTGCCACACTTTTTGACTTGGAGCCCCGAGCTTAAAAAATATTTTAAAGGAAATTGTGGGTCTCCATTTATGAACCCAATACACCTCCTATAAATTAAGGAGAAAACGCTTTCTCTGAATTATTCCTTATAAAGGAAAATTATATAAGAATTCAAAGCCATGAAAAATAGAAAATCCAAATCTGAAAATGAATTTGTGTCAAAAATAAAAATCCAAAATAATAAAATTATATTCTAAATTAATCTAGAAAATAAATAAATAAATAAATGTTAAACATCCATGATGAAATGCAAACTTTTTCTACAAAAAAAAATCTGAAAATAAAAACCAATTATTAATAAATGAGTGGATAACAAAACAGTTGACGAACCACATACCTCATTTTTATGCATTCCGCAAAAACAAACATTTCAATAACGTTTTGTAAATATCATGAAAAAAAAATTGAATATTTTGATTTGTCTTATATTGTGATATGAATATTTTTTTTTAACTCTTTTTATTAAATTTTTCAATAAAATAACTACAATCAAATAATAATAAATATATATATATAGAATATAGAAAATATTACTAAAATAATATTGGCACAATTAAATTTTAAAACAACAAGAGAATTATTGAATAAACAAAATAAGAAGAAAAAACAGTGCTCTATACAGAAATATTAATTCATTTTTTGTTTGTTTTGTATTATAAAATAGAAGATAAAATTTAGAAATTATTTAAAAAGGATTTTTTGGGGGGTGTGTATTTTTAGGAGTGGGTATTTACATAAAATTTTGGCACAAATATAACAGCTATTTTCTAACAATTTCATCTGTGAATATGATAGTAGTACATGATAGAATTTATATATATATTTATATAATAAATATGATCTTTTTTTTTTGTCAAAATTTTATTTTTCTCTAGAGATTATAAAAAGTTCCTTTGTGCATTTCATCCAAAAGTCTTCCGCTCGGTGGAGTCTTGAAAATTGCAACTGCGTCAGGTTGCATTTATTTCTCTTCTTTTATAAATTACTGCGCAAACGAAGAGAAAAGAAAAATCTTAGGATTTTAATAGAAATTTAAGATTTAATTGATTGAATTGATTTGTTAGAAAGTTTTTTTGTTTAAAACACCATCCATGAAATAAAGAAAAAATTAATTTTAAACGATGCTTTGGGTGTAAAATATTTTAAAACAATATAGATTATTTCAATAAAGCTACTAATTTGCAAATTAGATTTTATTTTATTTATTAAAAAAAAATTAAAGTACCTACCTAACTATTTAAATAGTATCTGATGCATAGAACTTTTAATATTAATCGATACTTTAATTAAAAGTATTGAATACGTATTTTTGTTTTGAAAAATATGGAAAAATAAAAAAACTTATAGGCGAAACCATAAGCAATGGTGTGTCATCAGAGGCCGATTTAACTTTTCTTCCATTTGGAAAGAACAGAAGGCAGTTTCAAATTAATAAAAAAGTAAAATGGTGTTTTGTCGTTAGGAAATAAAAGCCAATTTATAATTCTTTTTCTGTTCATTTGAAACTGCCTTGTGTACATTTTCTTAAAACACGCCAAGCCATTGCTTTTGGTAAAAACTTTTTGAATTCATTAATTTTAATTAAATTGCTGATTAAAATTGCAAACAACGGTGAAAAATCATAATAAAGACATATTAAGGGCAGACTTCTTCGCATATTTTTTTTTAGACGTGGATCAGAGTTGAATTTTTTTTTATATGTATATTTCTTTACTTAATTATTTTGGATAATATGAAGTTATTGTTTTTTTATTTTTTTATTTCGAAGATTAAGCACGATTCATTTTCGATGTATTATTAAATCAGTTAAGCCTTCCCTTTAAAACATGTAGATGAATTAAATTAATTTTCTATTTACTTCATGGGTGGTTTAATTCATAAAAATACCTTCCAAAAATTAACAAAATCTATTTAAATTGAATTGATTCAATCTGCATGCGATCAAAAAAATTTACCAAAAATAAAAAAAAATTAAAATTAAAATTAAAAAAATTAAAAATAATTAATAAAAAAATAAAATAAAATAAAATAAGAAATGAATCGCGCCATGCAGAAAAAAATTATAAAATAAAAAATAAATTCTCAATATATATTAATCAATAATAATAATAATAAGTTGTTGTAGGGAAATAAGGACAACAGCTTATGCAAATATTTTTTTATTTTATACCAACGTTTCGTCAACTTTGTTGACGTCCTCAGGCCTCTAAAAATGAAATTAGTACATGTTATAACAATCTCAAATCAAACACAAGCCTTGATCTCAAACACCTCAGTACAAACAAAACAATTCAACAGACAAAAAAAACTCATTTTATATACCAAACTATTTAAATAGGAAATATTTTCAATCTGTGTCTATAGGTGTTTGCTAAGAATGAATATTTATATAATGACAAATATACAAAGAAATTAATTTGTTTGGTATGTAAAATGAGTTTTTTGTGTGTGTTGAATTGTTTTGCATGTACTGAGGTGTTTGAGATCAAAGCTTGTTTTTGATTTGAGATTGTTATAACATGTACTAATTGAGGCCTTTCATTTTTAGAGCCCTGAGGAAGGAACGTTGTAATAAAATAAAAAATATTTGCATAAGCTATCGTCCTTATTTCCCTACAACAACTTATTAATTTAATCGATGGACATAAATAATCAAAATAATAATAATAATAAAATGAAATAAATAATAAGAAGAATTGAAATAAAATAAATAATAATAAAAATCATTCTGACAAACAAATAAGACAAACCAAAATAAAAGGTAGAAAACATCAAAATAAAATGATAAATTGATTAGTTTAAGAAACAAAAATAAATAAAATAATAAACCATCACTTATAGAAATTGAAAATAATAATAATAAAACAAAAACAAAAATAAAAAAAAAACAAAAAAAAACGAACACACAAGAAAAGCCATTTCAGCCGAGAGACAAAAAACATCATAGAAGCATTACGTCCTGCGTTAGTTATTCTTAATTTTCAATCAATATCATAATCAAAATTATTTTAGAATAAGCGCTGAGTTGAGTGCATATGGCATGAGGCAAAATCCGATGGTCTTCATGGATTATTAATAATATTTGATGAAATAGGCTCAGTTGGAATGAGGATTTATTGATAAAAATATCGATCAATATGTTAAAATATTTTTTAAAAAATTTAAGCAGCTCAACAAATGAAAAAAATCAAACAATTTATTTATTAGTCTATACCTAATAGCTTTCACGAAAAAATATTTCTTTGGAGTTTCCGCTTTTAATGGAGAATATCTTATTAAATCTCTTCACCAAGGTATTAAATAACAATTTCAAAAAATAACATCAAATTACGTTTGTTTTGAAACTTTATTAAGAATTAGTGGGGGTAAAGAATTTAAAAATAAAAATTAAATTTTATTATATTTAGTCAAATCTGGTTTATACATAATCCAAAAAAGTCTGTTTTACAAGTAAATGTATTCTCATAGGAAATAATTTACCCCTGATAGTCTACGACGTTAGCAGGATTATTCCTAACAGATGGTGAAAGCAGCACAAGAAACCGTCAAATAAATTTTAATCAAACCAAAAGTATGCCGCCTTGGGTTTTTGGAATTGTATGTTGTTTTAGCTTAAAAGTGTTGATGGTGTTCAAACAAATTATAAAATACTAGTTTAGTTGAATAAATTATCTTCGATGTGTTCTTTTAGGGTTTCGTTTTCAAAGTAAAACATACCTTATTGTAGCTACGATGTCTGTTTGTATATGTATACGTCAGTTATCAGCATTATAAATTAATAAAGTAAAAGGTGTGTAGTTTCACAGTGAATTATTAATTAATATCATGTTTCACCTAAAACCTACACCACTTTCCCTAAGTAAAATCAGCTTAGAGCTTGTAAAGTAAATAGAAAGGTACTCATCTTTAAAAATAAGTTTTTTCCTTCTTAAAATTCATTAGTTAAAAAAAAACAACCCTTCAATTTAATAAGAACATTTAATAAGTGACAAAAACAACCCTTCAATTTAATAAGAAAAATTAAATCAAGTCACTTAAGTTCTGGAAGAATTTAAAAAAAAATTTCACAAAGAGAAACAAATAGGTTGTCCTCTGCTTGATGCAAATAAACATACACACATATATATATCGAGATGATATATCTGTATATATATTATTTATTTGTTTGAGACTATAGTTTCGAAGACTTGGTCTTCATCATCAGTCTTTCTTCAATTATATATGTTTTTCGTGGAGTCAATATCATATGGATATTGAAAACTTGGTGTTCCTTCGTCAATGCTGTTCGGCTAGGAACTAAATATATATGTGTGTATGTTTATTTGCATCAAGCAGAGGACAACCTCTTTGTTTCTCTTTGTAAATCAACAACTCTGCTACTCTCGGCAAAACAAAAACTTTTCAATTAAAAAATTTTTTATTTAAAATCTAATTAAAATAAGCCCACTAAACAGATGAGTTTGTTTGTATTAATGGTGTACCTGGTGTGAAGTGGTCGTTGAAAAGAGGCTTTTATTTTGTCATTTTAAAGATAAATATATAAAATATATCTTACTAATTAGTATTCTGAGGTGTAAGTAACCTTAAGAATCTCCAGGTATAAATCAGATTCAACAATATAATGCTCGATTAAATTTGAAAAATGGATTTTTATTGATCCAAAATATCGCAGTCAAATAAATGAATCTTTAAAATATAAATATTAAAAATATATTTTATAGTTTTTTTCTAATGATTCTATGATTCAAATAAAAAATGCATAATTGAGTGATTTTTTAACTTTTTTTATCGTTATTTTATTACAAAAAATTGTTCTTTTCTTGAGTTTAAATATTCTAATCTAATTCAGTGCTCAATTAATTATTAAGAGAAAGCTTTAATTATGATTAAGAAAAATATTTTTTCTGACTTAGTTCACTTGTAATACAGGATGATTTTAAATTATTGTCGTAGTTTACATAGCCTATAATTTTCCAGAAATAATAAATTAAAACTGCTTATAGAATATGATATTGTAACTAATAACGTTTTATTTGTGCACAGATCTTGGAAGAAAAAAATTATGTCCCAATCATTTTTCCGTGAATAGTTAGCGGTACCCCCAGTTTCATAATGGAGACTTAAACTGATATCAGAATTATTACTACAATCAAAATAGACAAGAAATATAAAACTTGAAGGAAAATCAAAGGACATCTTATATGAATGATAAAATATTTGGTATTTTGAGACGTGATAAAACTTTTTTCGTTTCACTTTTATTACTTATTCATTAACAATTTTTTATTTCGTTGTTTATGGTTTTAATAATTTGAAAATTTGATGATTCACTGGTTGAGTTGTTTATCTAAAGAGATGTTTCGGCTGAAACAACTAGGATCAGCATGAGACATTCTGAGAATGTACATTGTATCGACACCTGGAGTCATTTTCAGGAGCTTGGAAAGAGAAGCTATAGCCAAACAACCGCGCCTGTGATGGAAGCCATAATTCTACCAGTCTATGTTATGGAATTTCTTCGAATCAATTAGACGAAATTTCTCTTTTGAAAAGTATAGTCCACGAAATCAGTAACACTAATTTAGAATTATCCTGTATTTCTCTATTGGGATTTTTGAGTTGAAAGAAACCTAAATTCATACTGAAAGTTTTTGGATGGATTTGGATTGGATGGATGGACCATCGCGTTAACGTTTCAATAATCAAATCATTCAAGGATTAAATCTGTCTCTCGACTGCATAGCGTTTCGCAGAGATTACATTCCACTCGAATCAACAAGCCTCTTGTCTGGCTACGCCTATGCAGGGACTATTTGTTCTCCGAGAAGGACGCGAGAAGAAAGTACTTCGGATCCAGGGGCAGAAGCGCGCATTCCTGGGCAGAGAGTCCGGTTGGATTATGTTTGTTCTCGAGGGGACCAAGGGGGGCAAAACACATAGATTAAGTAAGTCTCCCAACGATTCCGATGAAATTCTTTGACAGCTCAGTAAACATCACCTTTTTTTTTGTTTTCTCCTCCTGACTAAGAACTTGGAAGGTTATTAAAAATTAGAATCTAAACAAGCCAAACTTCTCGAATATGTCCAAAAAATACAAACAAAAAAACAATATGAAAGGCGATCTCAGCCGACCTGTCAAGTCTTATTTTATCTGAAAAGATGTCGGTGGGAGCCAATCGGTTAGAGAGAGAAAAAAAGACTCTTTCACAAAAGAGGGTTGTTGAAACGGATTATAGCTGAACAAAATGTTCGAAGCGACATCTAGGATTATTATTCTACAGTTGAATATTAATATCATATTAGACAAAGGCTACATATCAATTATCTACATTGGAACGACTGTTAAGAAGATCAAAGAATGATATATTTGATTAGACTAAATAATGACTTTAAAATATAATTTTGCGTTAAATTCATTCTCTGATCATTTTACTCTCTTGTTCACATAAATATATATATATAAAATCAACTGAATTTTGAACTTAACATTAATACATAGTTACCTAGCTAAGTATATAATTTGTTAAAAATTACTCATTTTAGCAGCATTTTTAAAATCCATTGATGATTCTGAGATTTGAATTTGAAATTAAAAATCTATTTTGTTTAATGTAATACAAAAAAAAAAAAAACTTAAAGCCAACAAAATGAAATTGAAAATTTGTAGTATCAAATTTTCAACTATTCTAATGATGATAATTAATTGGATTAACTATTAAATGTAGCTATATTATTGGATTGTTAAAAAATTAATAAAATTCAGAGGGACATCGATAGATATAGAAAATTGGCGATAAGAAAGTAAGAATCAAAATTCTTCACGTAATGAGAGAGTGAATAAAAATTGGAAAAGGGAAAACTTTTCAGAAAGATTGTGAGGCCTCATGTCAATAGTTAACTCTCAACTAATGAGGACCACCAATGAAATAAGAAAATCCTGGAGGTTCATTTTACAGACAGAAAATATTCATGAAAGTATCTAAGTTCCAGTCGTGGTTTTGACAACCCCTGACTCACACTTAATCTACATCTTTTATTTACAGTTTCTGTTTTTAAATTGTTTTCAATGAGTATTTGTGTTTGTTAATACCCAAATCTGGCCTATAAGTACAAGATATTAATAAAAATAATAAATATGTGAACAAAGAGTTGGGATTCCAAGTTGATATTTCTCTTGCATAAATAAGATTATGTGTAATAATATCAACCTGGAACCGTAATAAATCAACAGTGGAAGATTTACAAAAATAGGAATAATTTTGTGATGTTAATCATTGGTCTTACCACAAAACGATTCACTTTCGGCCTCGGAGTTTTGGCCTCTTTTGGTTGTTGGGTATCCTGCTGGAGTGATTCGAAACGTGCTCTTAAGCTTTTTGCCGACTCCAAGGATGCGTTTTCAGTATCAACAAGTTCTGCTCGACCGGATTGATTTGTTTGGTTTGCCTCATTCTCTTGAGATTCCCAACGCTCAAATTTAGCACGCAAGGATCTTGCTTTAGCAGCTTCTCGGGCCTAAAAAAAAGACATTAAAATAAATAAATGTATCATCTTTATAAAAATCACATTGATCGATGATGAGGGTGAAAATTTTTTACTTGTTTAAGTTCTTCATCTTCTGGTCGATCAGAGGAACGTACAACTCCATCATCTTCATCCTCATCTTCCTCATCGTCCTCTTCATCATCACTTTCAGGTTCAGAAGAGCTTTCTTGTGGTCGATAATCTTCTGGAGGAGGAGTGAATCGCTTCAATGGTTTTGGTCCTGAAACAATAAATATATATTTTTTTTATTAATTTTAATTTAATTTCACCTGTTCATATTCACAACGAGTCAAAATAATATATTTTTTTAGAGATTTGAGGAAGGGGAGTATCTATGTTCTTGGTGGGGGAGTAGGGGAGAGTGCACAACTTAATGATCTTACCCCTTATGAGGAATATTTGTAAAAAAAAATTCCCCTGACAAAGGGCGCAAGAAGAGATTTTTCGAGATATTTTAACCCGATTTTTTTCATCTCTAAATAAAAATAATCATTTAATTAAAAGTAAAATTTTGTGGAAATTAAATTTTATTCATTCAAAATCAAACTCGATTCGACTCAGAAAGGGGGACCTTATATAAAATTTTCTTTCTTGATCAAGGGTGCAAAGAGAAATTTTTTCAAGATATTTTAACGATTTATTTTTCATCTCTATATAAAATACTCATTTAAATACAAATTAAATATTTGAAAATATAGGTAAAGTTTAGGGAAAGCGGTGTTGGTTTATAGTGGAAAATATTAAACACAGGAATTATTTAACGGATTATAGTGGTGTTTCACAAAGTGGAAATAAATCAAAAAAATTAAAAAATCTTTTAAATTATTTTGGAGATTTTTTTATTTATCTCTATACATAAAATATGTATCTCTATACATAAAATATGTATAGAAACAGAAAAAGTTTTCTGTTAAGCCACTCAGGATTTGACAAGAACCTTAGTTGCGTCACTGCTGAAAGACATAGGCCTCAACGGTGGGAAACACTGATCTAGGTGATTATGATGTAATAAAATACCTTCTTGGGGTGTTTCTCGGCCGGCATTGGTTTCCATTTGCCTAAATAGATTAAGCATTTTGCTTGCAGTCTGACTGCGTCTGACAGTCATCTCTTCATTCTCTTGAGGGTCATCTCCACGGACAATATCTGGATCACGATAGATTTCTCTTTCGGGAGACGTGTCCTAAAAAAAATCCACCAAAAGTTAATTTCAAGAAAATAATAGCACACTGAAAAAGACAAAAATTCAAGAGGGAATATAGATATTGTTTTAAAAAGTAAAAATGAAGTTTTTTATTTTAGTTTTATGAAAATATATACATCTTAAGCACATATATTTATTTTAGTTAAATATTCCAGTTAATTAATTTTGACGGTCGGTGAATTATTGTTTAATGAAAAAAATGAGATCAATTTTAGCCTCTAACATGATTCAAGCCTGACATTTCAGAGATTAGGCCGTCGTAGACTTTATTATTGAGCTATCGGATCTCCATTAAGATAAACGCTCAGTTCGAATCTCACAGGGTTAGGAGTGTTTGCTATTCCCATTTTTTTTTTTTTTTTTAATTAAACAAAACTGCGTGAAAGTAATTTTTATTGAACAACTTAAGATTTGGTTCTAATAAAGTTGATGTGCTGATTTTCATGAAATTTCCGCATTTATTATAACATTTCATGTTTTGGGGAAATTTCTTATCAAAACTTAAAAAAATTATTTTTTGAGGTGCCATACATTAGGAACAGCAAATTTTGAAATCAAAATACTTTTTTTCATTAATAAAAAAGCTTCAACTTTCATTTCCATCTTACTGCTTACTTCTTTCTTGTTCAATTAGAACTCAATAAATAGTAAAAAAACTACATTTTTTCAGAATTAAGAAACATAGATAAAATATGTAGTTTTAGTTTTTTGCTATACAATGAGATTTACTTGAACAAGAGTCAAAATTGAAATGATAAATGAAGCTTTTTTTCTTTTAATATAACAAGCTATTTTGATTTCAAATATTCCTGATCCATATCTATAGCACCACAAAAATGAATCAATAATTGCCATTTAAAAACTTTCGAGAAAAAATGTGAAAATATGTTAATTCAAAACATATCTCAAAAGGAAGTTAAAATAAACCGTTTGAATGTCATGAGGATAAAGGTAAAAACCTATATTAGGTCCAATTCTTGGGGTTTTTGATGAATTTATATTAAATTTGTTTGAACAGTATAATTTTCTGCTTGGCAGAACTAATAGACTAATTTAAATTAAATTAAATCAATATAAGTGCTTGAAAAATGTATTTTGATAAATCCAAAAGAGGGTTTAATATTAAAATTCAGATATGGTAAGAAAATAAAAATATAGTAGTTAATAAATAAACTTCACTTAAACAAACAAAAGTATTTTCAGAATACAAATTTCAAATAAAAATAAACAAATAAATAAACAGAAAATGTTAGAACGAGAAATAAAACAATTTCATATTAGAGAAAAACAACATTAATGACTGACGATCAGTAATGATGACCTGAATGAGAACTAAGCATTTCAGGCCACTCATTCATTTAGCTCATTTATGACCAAACACATCACTTCTAATTAATACATACAAAGACAGAAACATTTTTTTTTAATTTTTTATTTTTTTTTGCAAAAGAAAAGCACACCGCAGTCTCATTCGGCGTCTTGAATGTTAAGGAGAGCTGCAAAGAGTGGTTAAAAGAGCATAATATAAAGCAGCATCCATCTTTTTAGGTGGGGGGTCGTTTCGGACCTTGATTTGACCATCCCGCGGGGGGGTGATACGAAACTGCCTTTTCTCACGTTCAGGTTCTTGATATTTTTCGAAGAATTTGAATTTCGAGCTGACATCGGCCGTCTCGATGCGCACATCCTCCTGGACATCACTCGAACGGACAACATCCTCACTCTGTTGTCGAGAGATAGCTGCCGCTGGTACCTAAGCACTCAGTTGGCTCAAAAATCAACGAAATAGAACTTTTCCTCATCCCGACAATTAATTTGTATACATCCCAGACCCAGTTAATAATTAAGTAATCATTTAACAAATAAAGAAATAGGATTTGGAAATAAGAATTAAGATTATAACCAATTAGCCTACAAATTTTTATGAATGATAATACAAATAGAAAGTGATAACTTTGGTTTTACCCAGTATAGAGAAAGGGATATGGGGGTCGAAGGGTTAATTCCTCTCAACGGCTTAAAATAAATAATATAAATCAAAAAATTTCGCCATTTATTTTTCCTTTGGTTATGCACAAACCCATTAGCAAATTTTGGATAGTTTAGAGACATTAACATAAAAACAATTTTATCCTCTTAGTTAACTCAAATTGGAAAATAAAGAAAAAAACTGTATAAACAAAAGAACCATTCGGCGTGAAGCTCTAACCACCTGAACTACAAGTCCCCGAACTCAAATTAATCGTAGATGTCTAGATATGAAGATAATATTAGTATTTCATTAAAATTTAATTTTTTTTAAATTTATTTTAGAGGCTCTATTGTATTATAATACAATTAAACACCTATTAATTAATCACAACACCCAAATTTGGAAAATCATGGGTTTAATTAAGACATGCTTAATTATTGGCGGAAATCACGTTAGGCATGATTGTATCTCTTAGAGATATATAAAATTAATAAATTCATGTAAAATCAAGCAACTCTTTACTGAAACCTATCTATAAGCAGAAAGTTAGAGGAGTAACAAAATCTTTTCCCCCAAAAAAATTACTTTAAAGTTAAAAGGAATTTTACTTCTAGAGTATTTTTATATTTTTGTATTCAGTTTCCTCTGTGAACGCCTAAAGATGGGCTCATACCCCGAAATATATATAGGGCTATGCTAAACAAGCAGCTTGTCTTTTATTTTTTTGTGAAACCTAACTAGTATTTTATATTTTAAATTTTAAAAAAGTTTCTTAAATTTTTCAAAATTTTCGTTACTTTATTTCAATATGTTTCACCAAGAACCCACACCATTCTCCCTTAACAAAATTACTTCTCTGTTGACTAACGCCTCTAATTTTCACAAATTCTTAGATAACTTTGAAAAATTCTCATTATAAATTTTAATTAAATTTGAGAAATTAAACCTAAAAAGTAGAATTTTATAAAATTATTTTTTTTTTGTTACTTTGAAAAATTTGTTTTTAGTTTGAATTTAACTAAATTAAAAAATTGAAAAATAAAATTACAAGTAAGAATAAATAAAAAATTTCTTAGTTTTGAAAATCAGACGTTGTTATTTTTCACCTTAAATTTCCGGGTTGGTTTTAAAGCTGGCCAGGTGCAGCCTGGCCTCGGTAACGCCCCTATCACACGAGGGCGGTTACAACCCTTACTTACAACAAAGGGTATCGGAGGTGGCGGGGGTGGGGGCGGTGGGGGTGGCGGTGGTTGTGAAGTGGATGAAACCATACTCAAGAACTAAGAAGAACAAAATAAATAGAAGACCACAAGAACGAACGTGCACTCAACGACGATGCTGAAGAAGTAACTAAGAAAAAGAGATCTGCTAGGCAAGTGAACTGCTGGGTGGTCCTCCAATGCCACACTAGTATACTTTCTGGCCAGGTGAAGATGCCCATTAGGCACGGAGGGGCTGACAAGTGGGCTGCACACCCGGCTGCACACATGACGGGGGCCTTGCTCACTAATCGCTCTGGACTTCTCTTAATCAACCTCCATCTTTGCTCTAATCAAACGCACGGGGCGATTATTTAGCAAATCATTGAATTCATTAGATTTATTATTATAGCCTTCTTTTGTTTTACTGAATACTAAAATCGAATCCAATTTACAAATTTTTCAAATAAATGAAAAATTAATTGGAAAAAGAAAAATTAACATTTTATGTCAGAATTATTATATGGTACATATTTGGTCAATATTTGTTGAGATCATTCTAGAACACGGGTTCTTAAACTTTTTATTAAAGCGTAATTACCAAATTAACATCAAAAACCAAATTCAAGAATTTAAACACACTTATCAATGTCTTTTATCTAAAAATTAAATCTGGTGCAAAATGATAATAAATTATAAATAATATATATGAGTTAATAAAATTTTATAGTGGAAAATGTTGAGTAGTTTTTTTTATTATAAAATTGATGAATTGTCCCTAAAAATATTCTGGCGGCATCGATGCCACCAACAAAAAATGTCTTGTTCCTCTTTATCAAGACAAAGAACAAGCAATAACATAATACCTGTTGATAATATAAAAATAAACTCTTTGCTTTGATAAGGATTAAAAATTTAATCAAAATCTCGACAAAAGAAAATTTTATTTTATTTTCCTGGCTGCCTGCTCATATCTATTTAAAAATTTCATCCAATTAAGAAAATAATTTTAATTTAGAAAAATTCAAAACAGCCCCGAGAAATAAATTTTTTCTCTAAACGAAAGAAAAGATCATTTCGGAAAAGGTAAAAAAATCAAAAAATAAATTCGAAAACTGAAAGAAAATTTTCTTCAATCATCGAGAAATTTAAAATGTTTCGAAATCTAATCTAATTAAATATTTCACATAATAATATATAAATAAATTTTAGTCATAATTAAATTTATTATAATAAACTGAAGATAAAGACAAGTCCACCAGAGATCCCCATTAGTGGTACGTCTTTTAAAATTTTGAACATAATTACCCAATTGACACTAACTAAAATTGTTTCTAGATTTATTATAAACTCAAGCTTTTCTCTAACAAAAACTCATTTTATTATTAATCTAAGAGAGAAAATTGCCTACCGAGCTATTCCTCAATTTCTTCGCAATTACTATTATTGGTCTTCTTCCAAATTTTCTTCTATTCTTTGTTCAATTGACTATTGATTATTATTTTGTTTTTTAAGATCTTCAAAAGGACGATATAAACAATTGATTTATTAAAAAAAAAAGTTTCGACTGAAACCACCTAGATTAGACATTTTTTATTAGATTAGATTAGATTTTTCATTAAAATGCACAACGTTTCTATAGGTATCAAATTCTTGGTGCTTGTGAAGTAATTCCAAGAGGTCGACTGTTGGATTCCCGCAAGCGTTAGCTCGTTTCTTTAGGTGATTAAATGAATCAATAGACGTGATTACTTTAAAACAGATATTTTTTATTTCTTCTATTCACTTAGAGAGAACAGCGAATGCTCATGAACTTACACTGGTTCAGTCGATCTCTTGGAATGACTTCACAAGCTCTTGAAAAAGACGCCAGAATTAGCTATCGAAAGGTTATGCATTCTAATGCGAATATGTCCTCAAAAATGTCTAATCTAGGTGGTATCAGCTGAAACTTCTCATTAGATTACAACTCATTCACCGAAGCATTAAATCAACAACAAATAATTTCTTCTGTTTTTTATCTTTTACCTACTCTGTATGCCCTGAGTGAAGAGAAACATTTTATTCAGGTCAAAGGATTTTTTAATTTTGCAAATTATTAGTTATTAAAAAAATGGATTATATTTTTGTAGTAATAATATTATATAAATTAACTATTTTCTTTATTTCTAGATCGCTGAGAACAAAATCAAAAGTGAATGAAAGGAGACGAAACCACTTTATTACGGCAACTAGATCGCGACAACGAAATTAAATCTCATCTATATATTTAAGTTTGGAATCTGCTTAAAAAAGAAATTTGTGTCGATTGAAAAAGAAATGCATTCAAAGTGACATTGGTCACAAACAGACCTCGACCGGTAGATTCAAAGGCAGATAGAGATAAAAGGATATATTTATAAATTGACAGTTTGCAAACACTCTCACCTTGGTTTTGGCTATTGGTGGCGATGGGCTTATGGGTTTAGTTTGGGCTGTTTTGGCGGCGGAAGCATCGAGCTCGAGGAATAGACTTCTTGATTTTTTGGACAGTCCTGAAAAAAATAGTGAGACTCATTTAAAAATACTTAACATCTTATTTTGGAGATACAAGAGAGACAAGTTAAATATATAATATATAGATCTTGCAGCTTAGCGAAAAAAATTCGATGCCTTTGCTATGTTGAAAGCACTGGTTCCTGAACGATCACCGAAATTAAATAACATAAATCTGTAAGTTCTTAAATTGGTGACCGTCTAGAGTTGGATTGAGGAAAATAATTTTTTAATCTTTCGAGACGAATACTTCTTAATTTATATATCTTCCAAAATGCTTGAGGTATCAATTTCGTTCTTATTTGAAGTTAATAAAGAACGAATGAGTGAGTATGTAGATTTTTTCATAATTTTAATTTAAGTATTTGATTAAAATTGAGCTGGTATAAAAACCATGGAAAAACAATGATTGGAAATTAACTTAAGCAAAGCCTAAATAATGCAATTTGCCGGCTATTAGACATTTTAGGTTGCATAAATACAGGCGTTGCCATAAAGTGCTGCCCTCTTCTGAATCTTTTAACAAATAATATAATTTACTTAGAAAATCATAAGATGGTGTCATCTATTAAATCCGATGGAATGGAATATTTTAAATTATATGTCAGAGGAGTTGTTTTTCACCCCCTCGGGAAGAACCCCTCTGACAATATTCCATTCCATCGGATTTAATAGATGACACCACCTTATGATTTTCTAAGAAAATTTGAATCTATTTCCATCGGCAAATTGAAATCTTTCATAATACAATTTACTTTTAATATATTAGGCTATGAGAGCAATAGAGGACAAACCAACAAAATTATAATGTTGGTTTATCTGCGGAAATTAATTACTAATATTGTTACCGACCAACTGCAAAGCTTTTGATTGCAAATGCTGGTTTGGTCCACTTAATTTCCGCAGATAAACCAAAATTATAATTTTGTTGGTTAGTACACTATTGTGCTCATAACCTCATATATAAAGGGTCTGGGGGAAAAAACGACGTAGTTAATTATTTTTAATTTTCTATAAAATGAAATATAAAGTTTCAACTAACATAAATCAAATTCGGTTGAGCAAAAACAAGGTTTTATATGTCGAATCCCTTTTTCTATCATATTGTTTTAGTTCATTAAAAAATCCAGGGATTAAAACCCATTTTAATGGCCCAAACAGTATAAAATAGCAACTCCTAAGTTGCTCTGAAAGACAGAAGGACATGTAGACATTGTGGCCACACTATAGGGTCATTGTACGGAACCCTGAAAACCAGCTCTATATTTTTAGCGCTAGATGGTGGCCTGAAAAGAAACATTTGTTCCGCAACAGCGATAAAGTGGCTTCCGATCTCAAATAAATGGATTGACTAAAATTTTCAATTACTCTTTTGATCTAAACTAAAATAACAGATACATCTAAAACTTGAACATTAAAGCTTCAACTTTGAGTGATTAAAATATTTCCGAGTTGCGAAACTTTTTCAAGCGTTCAAACGAAAAGAAAATCAATTTTAATTTTATTTAAACAGCGTGAGAGAATTAATTAGCATACATTTTAATTGAATTAAAAATTTCTTCTTGTGATTTATATAAGCAAGTAGAACAATAAAAGGTGCGATTCATTTTATGAAATATAATTGTTGTTTTCTTAATTGTTTCATCCCTTTCTGCAGGTGAATAACACCTGAGCTTGTTTTCAAGCGCTTCGCTGATTTTGTAGTAGCTTAATTATACCCACTGGGCTATATTGTATAATTACAACGTATGTATTATAATTTTCAGCTTAGTTGCTTCTTTAATTTTGTCTCTTTAAAATTCGCCATCATTACTTTTAATTTAAATTTTTTTGTTTTTTTTTAATTTAATTTTAATCAATTTTTATTTTCTTGTTAAGCTTTCTAATTTGAAATGATTGATTCATAAATAAATATTTTATTTGTGGGTATCGATTTTAGGTTTCATTTTTAGTACCTATAATAATAAGCCAGTGAGATATAAAATTCGTTAAAGATTGATGTTTTTCAATTCCCAACATCATTAAAAATAAAAAACATACTTAAAAGAAATAAAAAGTAAAATCAACTATAAGGAAAATAGAAACAAGGAATAAAACTTTTGTTTTAAAAAGAATAAACCAAATTTTGTTAAATAAGAATTTACAAAAATTTTAAATTTTCCAAAACTGGTCTTAATCACATTGGCTTCTCAACGACTCATATAAATATTATGTCCAATAATAATACAAGTCTGAAGATGAAGGCAAGCCCTTTAGAAATACTCTCAAATAAATTAAAATATATTTAATCCTTCTCATTCTGAAAAATGATGCCACATCGTCTGAACAAATAAATTAATTTCACAAAACAGTACTATTTTTTAATTTAGTTATGAATAAATTTTTATAAAAAATAAATAATAGAAATAGTAGTTATTTTAAATAAATAATAGTGCTTCTTCTAAATAAATTTTTATTTCAACCTAAAAAGCATTGACTTTACCACCTTGAACAAATTACTATTTACGAATGAGAAAGCACAATCATTAATTATTATTATTATTATTATTCCTTATAAATTATAAATTCTCTGGACCATTAAATGGATATAAATTTTCGATCAATAATTATTTAATAGGTACCATTTTACGAATTATAAATTTATTTAATATTTATTTTTATATTGACCAACAATCGACTCCTACTGAGAATAAAACCAAGGCTTTGTGTATTTAACGCACGGATGCTTATAACAACTGGGCTACCAAGCTCCTATGAAGATTAATTTAAACGAAACACAAAAATTGATCAATTTAGGGCAATTTTTAGCAATCATCGAATTACTGACGAGTTAAGGCAATTTTTGACAGTATCAATTTATTAGAAAATAATTCTCTGCAACATCGGTGCAATTTTTCAAATTTATATTTGAAAAATAGAAATGTTAAATTATGAACCCTGATTAAGAATTTAAATAAGACCTTTTTTATCTAACGCTTAAATCCCTTTCCTATCTAGATTCCACTAGCTATATCTATTTATATCATTATATTTAATATACTGAGGGCGGAAAGGACTTCGAAGATTGAAATTAAAACTGTGGTGATGCAATTTTGGTAGCCTAGTTGGCAAAAGCATCCCACTTAGAAGTTTAGTTAAATAGAAAAAAAAACCAGTTTGATTTTTAAAATTAAATTAGTCGAAATTAAAACTGTGGTAATGCAATTTTGGTAGCCCAGTTGGCAAAGGCATCCCACTGTTAAATAGAATAAATAGAAAAAACCCCAGTTTGATTCTTAAAATTAAATTAGTCAAGTCCTTTTGCCGTAAGTGCCGTTTTTTGTTTGTTTTTTGACCACAAACGGACACTACGCCTGAAAGCTGATTTAGTTGGGAGTTAAAGATAACCAGCAATTTTCCGGAGGTGAACAAAATGGTCATTTATTAATGTTTTATATCTGAGAGATTGTTTCGGAATGATTTTGAATTTGACCATAAACAAGCTTTCTACTTTTTACTTTTAAATACAAATAAAACAACGCTCTTTAGATCAATATCAGATTGATCTCCTTTTTTTAATCTAGATTTATTTTCATTTTCACTTACTTTTCATATCTTATCTAGCAGGTGCAATCTTTGTTCTTGGATAATTATTAAGGTAAACATATATAAAATGAAAAGCTGCAATTTACTCACCGGCTTCGATGACTGCTCGCTCTTCTTCTTTATTCATATCCTCAGTTTCGTCTGTGCTTCCGGAAGTAACCTCTCCTCTTTCGAAACGTTCCTTGAGACTTTTTGCAGCTACAGTTGGGGCAGGACAATCTTCAAGATCCTTGGCTCGTGCAGGACGTTCAGATTCTTGTACAGCCTGTTCATAAAGCTCTTTCATTTTACCCTGGTGTCCATGAAACAATCTGAAATAAAAGAAAAAGTAATTAATATTTTTAATAAACATGAATTGGATAAGGAATTGGTGATCCGATAAATAAGAAACAAAACGAAAATTAGGAACAG